>CM067510.1:26162404-26510200 GCA_034509495.1 Acestrorhynchus altus
AAACAGCAGTACTAGGGCCCAAGGTTTGGTGCTACACTCCATGAACACCTTTGACCTTTATGACATATAAATGGACATTTGATCTTAATTGATTTCAGCCATATTGAGAGATGGAGGGGACATAACTAAACATGTAAAACTGAGGAGCTGTCTTTTAGAAATAATTAGCAAAATGTAATTAATAGAAATGCAAATGTCTTGTGAAGAGAAAGTTGGGACACCCTATGCCCTAATAGCTGGTGTTTCATCCTTTGACTGAAATAAGGTCAATTAAATGTAGAAGCTGGGCCTGGTACACATCCACATGTGACAACATGGCCTCAAACTCAGTCGACTTGTTGCCTGCGAGTGTGAAGGCCGGGTAACACCTGTGAAAGTAACTGTATCTCACTGTAACTGTATGTGACTGGTGGCCTGTTAGCTTTCTTTGATTATACTGGTGCATTGAATGAATAAAACATTGGTTAACTGAAAAGATTTACCATTGATTGGAATCCAGTGTGTTGCAATCCCAGCAGACCTTCAGACAGGGGAGGCTGGATTCAGTGAACTTCACAAAGTTCAACACAAACACCAAGTAAAACAAAGGTCAAAAGAACAGGCTTCCATTTGAGAGAACAGATTGAGGTACTTTACTCTGTCAGACTGTGTTCAGACTGTCAGTGTGTCTGCCAGGTTTACAGCTCCACACTTCAATGTATTTATGACACCTGTTTGACGTGTAAGTGTGTGACCTCAGTGGCTCCTTCTGCAGCATGCCATGCGACTAACGGCAAGGGATGAAAAGTACAGAAATTCTCTGTTTCGGTTTGAGTACAGACGAATACTGGTCCACTTTCAAAATATGACATAGGATTTTTATGTAATCAAACAGATTGGACATATTTTGGTCATCATCTTGTTTTCCCATAGCAACACCATCTGTGGATTTCAGTTGGACCGATATGCTGTCAAGATTTGCCCTGAAGGCTATTTTTGTTAAATAAGAATAGCTCCCAACAGTGGTTCTCGCACCGTTCTGGATTAATGTTTGACCACTCTTCTTAGCTGCATTGGTTTGATTAGAAATGTTGGTTTATATGAGTCATAGTTATAGTTCTAGCTTCATGGCAATGCAGAACTTGACTATAGACAGTGATAGTGGTGTTCCTTTCCACTATAACAGTTCAAAACCATTGTTTTATTTTTGCTTATTTTATCTCTTAGAACCCACATCTGCATTTTGCAGGCATTTCATATATATAAATAAATACCTGGGGTGATATATATATATAAAAAACAGGTACAATTGAATTAAATTGTAGTTTAAATGCCAAAGGAGCTTCCAGTTCATGTGAACTGCTCTCTCCACGTGTACATGCTCAACCTGCATGCAGACTCTGACTGATCAGTGAGAGGGGGTGGAGATGATGACATCACTGACCCAGAACTTGGATTATATAAGAAAATGAGAAGGGTGGGGCTGTTTGCTCTATTTGTTTCTGTTCTTTTCTATTCTTTTCTTTCCTCATACAATGTAATAATGTAATATCAACACTGATATATCTATACCAGGGGTCGGCACCCTTTAACACCCAAAGAGCCATTTGGACTTGGTTTCCACGGAAAATAAAACACTGGGAGCCACAAATACTTTCTGACATCTAAACTGAAGATAACACTGTATATATATTGCTTTTTCTTTTCTTTACACTTTGCGTAAACAACTATAGTGTGCTGCTTAGAAAATTACCTTTTATTATTTAATGAACACATTTTGAATGTTTTGAATTCTTGAAAAAATAATAACAAAAAAAGCAACACACCGAGTTGAAGATCTCGTTCAAATAAATGTAAAAGCTGAACTTAAATTTTCCATATAGCAAACAAAAGCAAAAGTAAATAAGCCGAGAGCCATCATCTTTATATCGCCTTTCAGCTTTTGGAGCATTCAGCGGAGCTGGGACCTGAATTTAAATGTCACTAAACAATGAAAAATAAATATTAGCAAAATATCATTTATTATTTGCAATATTTGCAAAATATTTCTTTGACCTGGT
Organism: Acestrorhynchus altus; assembly: GCA_034509495.1. Lineage (NCBI taxonomy): Eukaryota > Metazoa > Chordata > Actinopteri > Characiformes > Acestrorhynchidae > Acestrorhynchus > Acestrorhynchus altus. The sequence continues at coordinate 26,164,444 of CM067510.1, forward strand.
TAATGGGACTTCTGTTCCTGAACCTCTGCGCAGACAAAGTCACTTTCACCTTTACAGGACTGTAAGCTGTGTCTGTGAGCGGTGTTTGTTTTTAACACAGTTCATGGTGGAGAACAGCTGCTCACATACAGATGCGGATCCGAAGATGCATAATTCTTCATGTTTAAGCAGGTGTCAGGGAAGCGTGTCCGGTCTTAAGGTTCTCAATACCACTCCATTTGTGATTCTGAAGAAAAGTGGCCTTCTGACGGGCAACGTCTTCAAGATCCTCTGTCAAGTGTGTGAATTCGGACACCCACATGTGTTTGTCAGCTGTGTCAGCCAGCTCCAGATCCAGCTCCAGATCCAAATCAGGTTGACTTACATCTGCTGCATTTTGGCAGAAGTGCAGCTTAATTTGTGCAATGAAAAATAATAAAATATAATATTATTTTAATATTTGAAGATCACAATAATCTTCCAATTTAGAACTAAATGTTTAAAAAAGAACTAACACAAATAAATTACTTATAATTAAATACTTATAATTTATTTCCCCAAACCACGCAGGAGCTGCGGGTTGCTTTTTTATATATATATATTATAATAATATTATATAATTATATATATATAATATATATATAATATATATATTAATTTTATTTTTTTTTTATTATTATTTTGGAGAAATTATATATTAAATCCTTATGCAGTTCACAGTGTGTGTGTGTGTGTGAGAGAGTGTGTGAGAGAGAAATACAAAGAGACATTTAGAAATTTCATCATATGGTTTTTGTACAGTTACCCCAAACTTGCTTAATTTTTCACAGTAACAGTAATATCGAAACTCTTCCATGCCATTGTAGGTGACTTAAGCTGGTCTCCTAAAAACAGAACTCTTCAGAATTTAGGCTTTCTCTTCCTGCAGCTGTCCTGAACTGAAGTGTGAACTTGTGGATGAGCACAGTGGAACTGAGTCGGTAGACTGTAGATTTCCTCATTTTAACGGCGCAATGAGAAAGTGTGAAGGATAGTGATAGTGACTAAGTGTATTTTGCAGATCTTCATGTTCAGTCTCGGAACTAATTACAATATTTTATCACATTTAAAAAAAACCAAAAAGTGTCATGTTCTGTTTTATTCAGCATATCAGTAGGTAAATATCAGGAGAAAGTCGAAATTTTAATTTTCTTTTTGAATTTTATTATTAAATGTCTTACATGTGGAGTCAAAACAAAAGAATTGGCCTTTCAGTGAGAACTGAACATTTGCTGGATGTTCATCAGTATTATAAAAAAATACAACCACTGTTTGAAGGCAAGACCAGGGTTTCTCAATCTGTGGGCCAAGGACCACCAGTGGGCTGTGAAGCGTACGGTAGTGGTCCCTCAGCCCATCCTCAGGGGCAGACAGTACTCCACACTGGGCTGGTAATGGTAGTTTAAATAATGAAAATCTATGTAAAATATGTTTAGTATACATAAAAGTCACGAGATCAGTTGTGTTCATAAACCTTATATAAACATTAATAGAATAAATAAATCAAAAGGAATAAAGTGTCACAAGGCAAATTAAACAGTATCATTTTGAGACCACGCAGACGCAGGCATCTGCCCATATAACGTTATGCTTTCTAGATAAAAACAGGAACCCCTGGGCTTGACCACTGGTGCACATTTGGTGCAACAACAAAATCACATACAGCAGAATTGTTTGACTGAATTAAAATTTTAGGACAATACAAATTATGCTTCAGCTTTCTGAAGATACTTTTATTATCTAGCTAAATTCTTTCATATTTGTTGTTCTTATGTCATAGTTAAGCAAAACATACCAACTGATATCATCGGATTTTCTTTAATTTGCTTTTCGTTTGTTTTTTATTTATTTTTTTTTTACTGGGTTGGATCTATTGGATCGAGGCTGTCATGGATAGATGTTAGAGCTCAGCAAACATAAAATCGAGACAGGTATTCTAGACCTGTAGTTGGAATCGAAAACAGACGAGTAGCAGCACATATCTGCACTCTGAGAAAAATTAATGTGTAAAATATGCAATAACCTGCATTATCTGAATGAAGTATTTCAGGCTGTGGTTTCTGAAGTTCAGGAAGCTAAACACTAATAATTGTCACAACCCTTTTACATAAAGACAGTGTGCAGACAGTGTGCAGACAGTGTACAGTGGGCAGAAAGAGAAGAAATACTATTTGTAATATGTGACTGTGTTTACAGAGAGTTTTAACACTCCTGTCAGCTTATTAATATGTCATATACTGTTTACTTATGGCTTATGTCTGCTCTTTCTGCTCTTGGGGCTTTTGTATCTGTGTATTATAAGTACAGTGTGACAGCTTATGGCCCACAGCTCCAGTTTCATAGATTGGTGTAGATGTAGGTGTAATTCTGCATGAAGTTGAGATCACGTGTAAATATTTACTGTATTTTTGTGCCATATAGCAGCAACGGCTTTCCCTGATTACACATAAAAGGCATTTTATTGAAGGCTTTATTTGCAAAATCTGTATAATTGTACTTAAGGAGAACTTTGACTCAGGTCTCAGACCTTAATTATCTCGTTAGGGTTATGGCTTATTCACATTCATCATTAGCAAAGGCCAGGTGATGCACCTTTCAAAGCTTTATAAACCCACGCGCATCTATCCTTGTCCCAAAAAACAGCAGCCATGGATTCTTCTAAGCAGCTGTCTAGCACTTTGAAAATGAACCCTGAAAAGGTTGAGGCCCACAAAGCAGGAGAAGGCTATAAGAAGACAGCAAAGTGTTTTCAAGCTGTCATTTCCTCAGTTTGAAATGTAATCAAGAAATGGCAGTTAGAAGAAAGAGTGGAGGTCAGGATAAGATCTATAAGAGCACGAACATTTCCGAGGCAGCTGCTCAAAGGCTTGCTAGAAAAGCAAATCAGAACCCTGACTGCAAAAGACCTTCAGGAAGATTTAGCAGACTCTGGCATTGTGGTACATTGTTCTACTGTGCAGCAGTACCTGCACAAATATGTCATGGAAGAGTTGTCAGAAGAAAACCTCTCCTGTATCCTCACCACAAAATTCAGCGTCAGAAGTTTACAAAATAGCATCTAAATGAGCCTGATGCATTTTGGAAACGTGTCCTGTGGACCAATGAGGTTAAAATAGAACTTATACAAACCACTTCCAGGTGGCATGGTGGTGCAGTGGATAGTTGCCTCACAGCAAGAAGGATCTGGGTTCGATCCCTGGGTGGGGTGACCTGGGGAGTTTCTGTGTGGTTGCATGTTCTCCCCGTCTTTGCGTGGGTTTCCTCCGGGTACTCCGGTTTCCCCCACAGTCCAAAGACATGCATGGTAGGTGGATTGGCGACTCTAATATGGCCCTTAGTGTGTGGATGGATGTGTGTGCCTTACAATGGATTAGCGCCCTGTCTAGGGTTGTTTCCCCCCCTTGCGCTCAGAGTTACCTTGTCACCCGTCACCCTATTCAGGAATAAGCAGTTCAGAAAATGGATGGATGGATGGACAAACCACTTCCATGTAGTTCTCTCCGTTTGGATTTTAATATGGAGTAGAATGCATGGCCATCAAACATAGCAGAAGTTAGAAGGACGAAATTCAGTTCAGTAGTAATCTGGGTAATCATATCTGAAATGCATTTAAAAATAATAGAAGGCCTGAATAATGTCACATGTTATTAAATTTAATGTGAGGCACAGGAACATTATAACATTTGACACTGAAGATCATTCTTATTAAGGTATATTTTCATAAATAAAACATAGCAGTGCCAAACTAATACATTATGCAACAAGGATTCATGATGAATTATAACAGGCATGCAAAAGGCCATCTGGGCTGTATATACTGTATAACAGAGGATGCCAAAATGCAATGTTGTATTTTGAAAAGGTCATCACATACTGAAAACATAATCATGAATAGAAAACATCACACTTTATTCCATCATGGAAAATAAAAACTAATGCAAGTTCATTCCCATTCCATGCAATTCCAGGTCAAAGGTAAAAAACTCTATAACTGAATCTCATCGTAAGCCTGTGCATTTCATATGTATGCTCAACATGGATAAAGCATGAACAGATTATCTGTAGGTGTAGATCATCCTTTGATTTAATTCTTGAAATACAGTGGTGCTTGAAAGTTTGTGAACCCTTTAGAATTTTCTATATTTATACATAAATTTGGACTAAAATATTAGATTTTCAAATCTAATATAAAGTAGATAAGGAGAACCAAATTAAACAAATGAGAAAAACACTACCCGTCTATTTATTGAGGGAAATGATCCAATACTACATATCTGTGAGTGGTAAAGTGTGTGAACTTTGAGATTTAGCATATCAGTTGAAGTTAGACATTAGAGTCAGGGGTTTTCAATCATTGGGAGACAGTCAGGTGTGAGTGGGTGTCCTGTTTTATTTAAAGAACAGGGATCTATCAAAGTCTGATCTTCACAGCACATGTTTGTGGAAGTGTATCATGGCATGAACAAAAGGAGATTTCTGAGGGGCTCAGAAGAAGAGTTGTTGATGCTCATCAGACTGGAAAAGGTTACACAACCATCATTACCATCATAGTAACTCATGAACTGCATAATTATCAGTGAGACACAGCTCATTGTTTGTTAGCACACAATCTGTACCTGGTTATTCTCCTTGTGTCCATTTCCCAGTGTTCCTTAACCCCTCTTCACAGTAATAGGCCATGGATTTCAATTGATTCCAGATGTGAAAAAGCACTTATAGTTCTATATGTTTAGCATATTCAAACATATGGTATGTATAACGTCTGCTACTTTATAATCATCTCAAGAGAGGATTTAGTCTAAATTTTCAAACAACTGTTGCGGTTTGATGGAAGGATGAATATAACGCGTCAGCATGTCCGAACTGACCAAACACAGTATAAACTGCCATTTCTTCTCTGCATCTCTGCTCCAGATCTTTCAGGTTTCAGGGCTGTCACAGGGCAACATTGAGTTTCAGCTCCCTCTGTTGGGTTTGGGTCTGGAGACCAGCTAGGCCACTCCAGGACCTTGAAATGCTTCTTATGGAGCCACTGCTTAGATGGCCTGGCTGTGTGTTTTGGGTCATTGTGCTGGAAGACTCAACCCATCTTCAATGCTCTTACTGAGGGAAGGAGGTTGTTGGCTAAAATATTGTGATACATGGTCCCATCCATCCTCCTTTCAGTACAGTGCAGTCATCCTGTCCCCTTTGCAGAAAAGCACCCCCAAAATATGATGTTTCCACCCCGGTTGGGACGGTTGGGACATTGTTCTTGGGGTTGTACTCATTCTTCTTTTTCCAAACATGGTGAGTGGAGTTGATACCAAAAAGTTCTATTTTGGTCTCATCAGACCACATGACCTTCTCCTATGCCTCCTCTGGATCATCCAGATTGTCATTGGCAAACTTCAAGCAGGCCTGGACATGTGCTGGAGTGAACAGGGGGACCTTGTGTGCCCTGCAGGATTCTAATCCATGACAGCGTAGTGTGTTACTAACAGTAATCTTTGAGGCTATGGTCCCAGCTCTCTTTGGGTCATTGACAAGATCCTCCTGTGTAGTTCTGGGCTGGTTCCTGACCTTTCTTTAAAATCAACTTTACCCCACAAGGCGAGATCTTGCATGCAACTCCAGACTAAGGAAGAGTGACATTCATTCTGTGTTTCTTTCATTTTCTAATTATTGCATCACAGTTGCCTTCCCACCAAGCTGCTTGCCTATTGTCCTTTAGCCCATTTCAGCCTTGTGCAGGTCAACAGTTTTGTCCCCGGTGTCCTTAGACAGCTCTTTGGTTTTAATTAAAAGTCATACAATGTGATTTTCTGGATTTTTTTAGATTCTGTCTCTCACACTTAAAGTGTACCTCTGATAAAAATTAAAGACCTCTGTATTTTTGTAGTTGGGAAAACCTGCTGCAAATATTTATTTTCCCCACTGGAAACTGTCCAGAAAACAATGAGCTTCTGTCTCTGACTTTTACAAGGTGGAGTAACTTGGTGGGAGTGTCAAATAGAGTGTACAGTGAGTGGACACAGTGTTTAAACACTCCAGCAGCACTTCTGTGTTTGATCCACTCAAACCAGTGCAACTCACACACCACTACCCTGTCAGTGTCACTGCAGTGCTGAGAATAACACAGTACCCACATAATACCTGCTCTGTGGTGGTCCTGTGGGGTCCGGACCATTGAAGATCAGGGTGACTTCAGTCGGTAATTATGGACCTACAAACTACTCCTTATATTTTGCACATAATACAGCAGAGATGCAGAGAAATGGCAGTTCATCTCGTGTTTGGTCAGTTCAGTTCAGTTGTTTAACGGGTGCTGTATTCATCCTTACATCAAACCACAAGAACAGCTGTTTGAAAATATGAACTAAATCATCTCTTGAGATGATTATAAAGTAGCAGACATTATACATACCATATGTTTGAATATATTAACCATTACAGCCCTGACTTGAAGCAATGCCATGTTGCTGAAACACTCATCAAGCATTGGCTGTTGGGTATAAGCCAGTTCATTTGGCTTCAGTATTCAAATTAAGGCTGATATTGATATGCCATATGGAAGGATTAGCCTATATGCATCTCTTGGTGGTGCTCAGTTTTGACCCTGAGTTTTGGAGCTTTGTCTTCATCTGTGGGAATGATGTGGTAAAGGTGTGTGTGTGTGTGTGTGTGTGTGTGTGTGTGTTCAGTGCATCAGTTGATTCTGATCAGCGCACTTATAAAGAGAGCCACCTTTGTCTGACAGTGGGTTTATGAAGTGCAGCAGGCCGAAGGAGAGAGACTAATGAGGCTATAAATTAAGTGTGTAGTTTTTTTTCCTCTCCCTGGTGTAGAGCCTGCCACTCCCTAATAAAAATCACCATCACTGTGATTAGCAACCTGAACCCACACTGGGGGGCATGACACGCAAGATGAATAATCTGTGGTTACAGTACTAACCTCTAAACAATGTCTATAAACACTGTTATTCAGACTCCTCTGTTTTAAAATGCTTTCATTTAGAATAGAAAGGCCACTCAGGTACCAATATCATCTCTCGACTGTACAGCCTTTATATCATTACTGTCCAATGAAAAACATGTATCTCCAAAAATGGTGACTTTACAGGAGTGAGCAAATATGTTCTAATGAAAATGGAGCATTTCTATTGGTCTGTTCATCCGGAATTATGATCACAGTGTACCAAGCAGCTACAGGGTTAAAACCATGCAGAAAACTAATCGTGGGAAAAAATGGAGATTTCTATTGGATTTTATTTACTTACTTAACCTTTACACACATGGTGGTCACTACAGTGGGCAGTTATTTAAAAGTTATTTATTTGAAAACACTGGTCAATGGACTGTGTTTAACATATGATCTTTCATATTAACACTAAGTGCATATCCTACACTCACTCACACTCTTATACTCACAGTTTGCTCTCACATTAGCTTTAACTCTATAACTACAACTGTTTTACTCTTTCGTTCTGTTCCTCGTCATTCTATTGTGTTATTTTGTTGTCCTATTCCGGTGTCGACTAGAGGAGGATTGGTTCCCCTTTTTTGATTCCTCTCAAGGTTTCTTCCTCCCAGTCTGAGGGAGGTATTTCTGCCACTGTCAGCTTGCTTAAAAGTAAGCTCAGACCTTGATCTCTTTAAAGCTGCTTTGTGACAGCACTTCTGTTGGAAGAAAAAGTGCTATATAAATACATTTTGATTGATTGATTGTTTTTCACAGGGCAGTGGACTGTGGTTGGTGTTTTTTTCATAGCCAGACCAGTACATGTTAACGCATAGTATTGATCATAATATTTGTATTACTGCATTAAAACTTGATTTGTTCATTCATTTGGTTGTTAATACAATATCACGTGAAGGACAACAATAGTGCAGACATAAATAACTCTTAAACAATTACATCAGAAATCCCACCGACAGAGAATTCAGTAGCTTTATCAGACTGAAAGGAAAAAATGGGGGAAAAATACTGATCTGTGTTGTTATAATTAATTTTTTTTAAATCTGTTGTGTTTTTTTTTACCTTCAATGCTCTGTAAAAGGGGCTACAGACACAATCGCTCTGATGCTCTGCAAAATATCTTTTTAACTTCTGCCTTTCGTAGTCTGCCTAATATTGCGCACATCCGTCTTTTGCCTCTGAAACAACTGTGAGCCACCAAGGCCTGGATTCCACAAGACCTTTAAAGGTGCCTGGAGGAAAGTGACATCAAGGCATTAGCACCAGATCCTTTAAGTTCTCTGGTTCAGAGGTGGGACCTCCATGGACTGCATTAATGATCCTTGGGTGCCCTGATCTGATTCAGTTCTTCATTAACTCTTTCTGTGCTAATAATTCACTCTGTACTACATTCATTAATTTGAAACTAAAGACAACAGCGTTCCTTACAACTCCCAGCTCTAATTATGTCTGATAGGACTGTGTGTAGCAGAGGTAATCAATCAGGAGAAATGCAATGTGCTGTAACTGTAATAGAAGATCAACATAATCCAAATAATTAAAGCTACTTGCACTGCAGATGAAAGGAGTTACGTCTGAACAGTTGAATCAATCCTTACTTCTAACATTTTCGTTTGCCTGACAGAGCTGGCCAGCGTGTGAATACTCGTGTGTGCTCTGGAATGAACATTAGCCTATTTGTTGGATTTAAATGTTTGATACTCTTCTTTTAGGCTTGATAGGAGAGTATGTTGATTGTCTAGTATAACATGTTGGTTTACAGTCACAGTGTCTTATTTGCAGTCACATTTTTATTTACATTTTTATTTATTTTATCTTATTTTTATTTACAGTCACATCTGTTTGCCTTTGAAATTCAAACTGGATCTTGTGTGATGGTGTGAATAGCAACAACAGTGAATCTGATTCAGATTTTTTGGTATTGTTATTATTTGGCAGTTAGTGGTGTAATAAATTGTTGATACGCTTGAGTATCACAATATGGAGTTATTCAAATAACATTCTTTTGGGGAAAAGGACCACGTCCTGAACTCCTCCTCCTTAGCCATATATATTGCTTCTTGCATCTCACTTCACCTTCACGACAAGCAACTTCGCACCCACCTCCACACCATCTCCTCTATTCTTCTCCAATGATCACCTCTGCTTCACATGCCTACCACGAAGGCGCTCCGAACTCCAGCCCAATTAACTTCTGAGTTCGCCTCCCTGTTCAGCCTTCTGGCCTTGGTCTGTACTAGCAAAAATACTTTTGCAATACAGTTTTGATTCTTAGAACCACAGTATTGATTTTTCATGAACACATTGCAGGCTGCAGTTTCTTTTATGCCAAAATATAACAACTTGAGTAGAGTTTAGAGTAACAAATAACAGTCATGTAAGTGTTGCCAAGAATCTAAAAACTATCAAAATCGTCCAGGGAAACGTCACCTTACTAATAGTATCGCAGGATATCAAATCATTGTTCACACTGCCATCACACAGCCCTGGTGGCAATACAGATCTCTCTGATCAACCAGACCTGAATTCATTCCTCATAAATGCGTGCGGAGGAGAAGGGGAAATGAACAACAGCAGTGAGGTTGGCTAAATGGCACTTCCAATTTTGGGGGAAAATTGGGACAAAATGACAAGAAATAAGATGTTTGCATGGATGGTCTATTTCTTATCCTTTGTTCCTGCGTTGTTAACCTTTTTTATTTTTTCATTTCTGCAAAGCTGCTCTGTGGCAACATCAGTTGTGAAGAGCTCTATACAAATGAATTTTGATTTGATTTGATTTGATTTGATTTGATCATGCTGGAAGTAGTGTAGTACCTTGAACCTGTCTGGCCAAGGCAAGCAGTAAGTAATAATTTAGTGGGCAAGAGATCAGCAGTACTCAAACCAAACCATCTCGCACCAACAGAGCTGAGAGCTCATTTTCCCATTCTGATGTTGGATGTGAATATTAATAAACCTGCTGGTTCTTATCTGCATGTTTTCATGCCCTGCACTGCTGATATTCTGTTAATTCTGTCTAAAGAGTCTAAAACAGCACGGCTTTTCTACATTAGGACAAATTTAGAAAAGTACACAGTGAAATGGTTGCAGGCAGCAGGTAGAGGTTTAAATGCTGTATTACGAAGACACTATCTTGGCGTAGTAGATTCATGGAGTGCCCTTTTGTCATAACAGCTTTGCCGTACGTTCCATCAGAGTTTTTTCTTTTCCATTTATAAAGGCGCTTTAAAGGAAATGGGTAATATTGATCCAGAGCTTGCATTCTAAAGGGCAATTGAAGGTTTAAGTGTTAAAACTCCTCTTTACCTGCATGTTGAAATAAAAAAAACTAAAAAAAAACTGGTGAAACAAGTGGGCTAATTTCTAAAAGTGAAAAGTTCTGAGGTCAAGGGACCGAACTTTGAGAAGAAGTGTGTCAAAGTTTCCACGTCACCTCCGCCCCCTTCAAATCAATGCTTCAATGAGATTTTCCCCTTCAATAACCCCGGTCACTTCTGTAAAGTAGGGCATCTTTTATCTCTATTGCATTAGATATCGAGTCTGGATTTTAGTGAAAAAAAAAGGAAAATGAAAAAAAAAAAATGTATCTCTTGACCCCAAATGAGGAGAAATGAGGCCAGGAGGTAATGAAAGAAAACCGCTTTCATTTCTGATATTGGCTGGACGGCTGGTAAGGAAGATTGCTTGCCTGGTGTCCGCCCTTGACATCACTTTGAGTTATCTTGATTCAGACAGACCAAATCCACTGATGTGGTCTCACAGTTTGCTATTGATTGTAATAACACTACTATAGCTGCGTGGGTGAAGTTTTAGAGATGGGGAATATAATGAGACAGCAGTGTATTCTAGTTTTGAAGCCAGTGCAATACCAATAAACAAGCAGTAGCTGCAGTCCGCTGTGGATGCGACTGCCTCGATTTTTACTTGATAGTGAAAAAAAGTCTTTTAAAAGGCTCTTTATATAGTTTCTGTTTTATTTGTTTCCAAAATGTATATGTGGGACAAATGAACTTGATTGGGACCCTATAATTTATTTAAATGTAATTTAGGTTTCGTGTGCAAATCAAAACAAGTTTTGAATTGAAAACTTAATCTTTGAAATTTGAAATCTAAATTTTTAGAATTTAGCCTGAAGACCCATGAAATTCACCCTTTCACGCATGGTGGTCAATACAGTGGACAGCTGTTTAAATGTCATTATTTTCTATGTGTGTGTGTGTGTGTTTTTTTAAGTGTTTCTGGAGACTCATCCATCCATCCATCCAGCCAGCCAGCCATTACTTTTCCATAGTCAGTCCAGTACATGTTAACTTATAATATTTAGTATAGTATTTGTTGTGCAGCATTAAAATTTCCATTTTACTTTATTTATTTATAAAGTGTTTGATTTGTTCCATTTATTGTTAATACAATATCACTTGTAAGTAAACACTTGAGTGGACAAATGAATAACAAAGCCCAAATAACATGGGGGAGTGATCCTGATTCATGAGGTCATACTTAATTCCTGAAAGGATTAAAATCAGGAAAGGAACATCTTTAATGGATTAAATACTGAGTTTTGTGTGAAAGTTCTACTGTATTGATGTTTGTACTGCACAGTCATAAATGTGCTGCTGTTTGACTCATCACTCGTTTTTTGTTTTCATCAAAGATAAGATTTTTACAAATACTTTTTATTTCATAAAAGACAAAATGTTAGGATGCGTCCCCTACAATCCCCGTACATACAATGTTACTGCAATTAATCATATGCTATGTCTCATTACAGCCATAGTCTATTTGTAGTGTACTAAGTGTGGTATTTGTATTATGTCAAAGTGTGTGTGTGTGTGTGTGGGTGTGTGTGTGTGTGTGTGTGTGTGTGTTTGTGGTTGTACATAATAATTAGTCTCTTAAGAGTGAGGTTGAGGTGTTTAGGTCAAGGCTTAATGAATATCATGCATATGCATATCTTTGAATATTTAGAGCCGAAAAAAAAAACCCTTTAATGTTAAGTTAATTTTATTATTGTAACTTTCAATGTTTCCCAAGCAATTTCAGACCATATCTATTGGTCCATTCATCATGGAGGAGCTTTAATCCCAATATAAATGGGTGCTGCCTTTTTTAGATACGATAGAATCTGTAGCTGTATCTGCACTTTGTGTCGTTCCGTCATGAAATAATGGCTCCAGGATCCAAATGCTGTACACGGTTTAGAACAGGATGCCATTTATTTTATATTTATTCAGCTGTAGGTTGCACCACTCCATTTTTACTTTTTGGTGTACTATTAGGTGGAACTCTATATAGGGCAGTTGTGTCAAACATAAGGCCCGAAGGCTGAAACCAGCCCAATAAAGTTTTAAATGCAGCCCATTAAATAAATTATAGAATAGAATAGAATTTTTGTTCTCATTGTAGACTAATTGAGTTCTACCACTTACTGAAAAACAAAGGAATCTTCTGTCACTAGACTTTACTGACACTGACCTCTTGGCAGGAATGAATGGTCAGTCCAACTGGTGTAGAACCAGTAAGAATATACATTCCAGCTCAGGGGAGGGAAAGCATTTTAAGAATGGAATGTGATTTTTATGAAAGAAGGGGAAACCAGTGTGAGTGCTTATTCAGTGAGAGAACTTCTTTAACATTTATAAATGTTTTTACTGTAATTCAGAACCAGAAATACTTAATTAATCCCAGAGGGAAATTCACAAACTAATATTTACATTGGCATTCAAAAGTTTGGGCACCCCTGTTCAGAACAGTTAAGCGAGTTGCATATGAAATAATCCCCACAAGGCATAAAGATGAAAAACATTTTAAGCAGTACCAATGTATTATTTTGGTTTTGTACAATTTGAGAATGTAATAAGGAAAGGAGTAACTTGCAAAAGTATGGGACGCCTAGAAGATTTGATTTGAGTTCTCAGTTTGATTGAGGTCTCACCTCTTAATTAGCCTGTTAGTGTTAGGCAAATCAGAACCCCCACTTGAAGACCTTCATCAGCACAAAAATGGTCTTTATGGAAGAATCATCAGAAGACAACCTCTCCTGCATCCTCACCTCAAAACTTCACAATGGACAGCTCCAGTTCATTGATTTCAAAAGACGGCCCCGAATTTCACAGAACTGGAAGACGATGATGAATGGATGAAAACCTCTCAATAAAGAACTGAAAGGCTCTTGGCTACAAAAAAACATGTACAAGCTGTCATTTTAACTAGGGGTGCCCAAACTTTTGCATGCCATTGTATGTTGGACTGGGTGTTTGTTCAGGGTGTTTGATTTCGCTGGCCAACCCAAGGTGCCAATCCTACTAAGCACTTAAGCTAATATCCAGCTATCTGACATAACTAACAGTTAACTGTTACTACTGGAGGCTTTGATCATTTCATCATTCAGACTATAGAATCTTCAATGAACAGAGCACTTTTAACAAGCTTCTCAGCGGGTGCTTTGCTGAGCGGGGCAAACCGGCTTGACACCCAAATCGGTGGAGAGTGGAGTTTTACTGGGCTTTGGCTATAATCTTATCACTAACCTTAACCTTACCATATTCCAGGGGTTTCCAGCACAACACCCAAGATGATTGTATAATTTCACCTATAAAAGGAAGTGAATATGATACATATGACCAACCCTAGTATTCAACCTCAACATCTCAGGTCCAAACACTGAGAATCAAACCTTGACATGGATAAACCTTCAAATGCCTCAACTTTGCAGTGTCTCAGTGACCCAAAACATGCTTCTAAAGCAGCTGTGAATGTGAGCCTGTTGCCCAACCTCAAATCCACTGAGCAGGCATTTTCGCCTCCTGAAGACACAACCGAAGGGCCTGAAACAAGCACGATGTGACAGAGCATCAGAAGAAAAAATGACCAGCGTCTGGAGACGTGCCCAGGTCACGGAATTCAGGCATGAAAAATGTCTCCTCTGACGTTAACTGATGTGTCATTTCTTGTTCGTTTCTTCTGAAATGTGACAAAGCCCAGAGCCCTGTTCATAATTGGTTTGGCAGGTGTTACTCACACTTTTCAGAGCAATAGTGTGACCTGGGTTTTTTAACTTCAATTTCGAGAGCTTCACGCCCCCTCTTTATGCGTACAGTTCCCACGTGGCCGATACACGTCAGACTGTGTTAACAATGACTTTTTAGTATGTCAGAACATGCTGTGATACATGTTGATTTGTTGCACTGCATTACTGTCTGAAAAGATTCTTTATGAAAGCAGCTCAGCACAGCCTCTCCAAAATTACATTATATGGACAAAAGTATTGGGACACCTGCTCATTCATTGTTTTGTACAAAAATCAAGGGTATTAAAATGAGTTTATCTGTCTCTACTGTATAGGGAAGGCTTTCTAATACATTTTGGAGCATTGCTGTGAAGATTTGATTGCATTCAGCGACAAGTATGTTAGTGAGATCAGGATGTTGGATGGATCCCCACCTCATAGCCAACTCCCCAGCTCATCCCAAAAGCACCAAGCATCTCCTATTGGCTGACTCAAGGGTGTATCTGAATGTTGTTGCTGTTGGATCAAAACGTTGTATCTCCTAGGGCTGGGTGATATATTGATATTAATATCTATATCGGGATATAAACAGAGCAGGATATAGGCTGAGGCGATATCGTTTATATCGAGTTTTAAAGTATTTAAATAACGTTTCAATCTTACACACTGTTAACTACAGTAAAAAAGACAAAGTGTTTCATGTGGTGCCCCAATTGTTTACATAGTATTTTCCACATATATTATATTGTATATCTCCATTTAGCTAAATTATATTGGGATATGTTTTCTTGTTCATATTGCCCATCCCTAGTATCTCCAAAAGATGTAACTTTACAGTGCAAAGTAGAAGTGAATGCATTTATGTTGTTCATTTTTATTATTTTTGATCCATCAGGAAAATAACAATAGCATTTTGTGTGACAGTGATGCTATGTTTACATAAATATACTCACATAAATATGTTCTTGGTGTAGTGAAAAGCAATTCACAGCAATTGGTCACTTTCTTCTTTATACTTCCAGTAATTTTGTATCACACAATTTTATGTAGCTAATTGAATTTGATCATGTTTGGCTTATTTTCTGTAGTGTGATCCTAAGTAAAGATTTTTATTCTATGTAATGATTAATAGCACTGGGTTACAGTAATATTAGAGGATAAAGTTAATCAGATGTACTGCTTTAAGTAATTGAATAACATCTTCATTGTGTAAGCAGGTGTCACATGATCCTGAACAACAGTGAGCAACAGTGGCTGAATGTTCTCACTAATGACTGTGTTTCACCAATCACGGGGTTGCAGTCAAGAGAATGAATCTCAAATGAGTTATTCAATTGCACTGCATAAGCCATGGAGCTCTGAGTTTTACCCCTAAATTACTCCTACTTCTGTGACCCTCACACCTTTCCAGAGACTGACCACCTTCTCTGCAGATTCTCTGTCAGGTCTAACCTTCTCACTTCCTGCTTGTTGAACATTCTCAGTTGCTTTAGCTGCATGTTTTGGGTCACTGCCCCGCTGCAAAGTGAATCGCGACCCAATGAGTTTTGATGCGTTTAACATTTTTCCCATGCCTTTGGATGGATCTGAGCAGTTAGATCTGAGATGCTTCAGTTCACTTCAGAAATCATCCTGCTGCTGCCGTCAACAGTCATCTCCAATACAGACAAGTGATCCAGTTCTGCTGGCAGCCCTTCCCACAGCTGTCTTTGTGCTCATGGATGAAGTGGTTTGCTCTGGATCACAAGTTGTTCTTTTATTTCTTCATTTTCTTTTGTCCATCACTCTGAAACAGCCTTGTTTTCATGTCTTTTAAAATTGGACAGACTGTACACCTAAATGAAATTTGCATCCTGATGATGCCACAGCCAATGAATCCAAACATGGGCCTTACCTTCTTCTAGGGTGGGTTTGGTTGAGCTGTGTTGGCATATGCATGCTCCAATCAAAAATGCATGTTTTTACATTTCCTAGTGTTTTAATATTTGGACAAGCTTTGTACTGCTTATTTGTGAGTTATATTCCATTTAACTTCCACTGTTTCCCTTACTGTGCCTTTAAGAAGAAAATAAGATGATTGAGCTCTGTTCTGATTTGCTGCCCTATATTTACTTAAAAAAGCAGTCCGAGCTGAAACACCCCTGAGAACAGCAGTATGAAAGGAAGGCGCTAATATTTGGCTGATTAAATGGAGAGATGTAACTTAATTGGTTCTCTGGACATCAGCATTTTAAAGGATGCTTTTTTGCAGCATAGTTTTCATTAATGGACTGTATGGACTTGATATATGATGCATGATATATGATATATGATATTTTACTTTTCTTTATTACAGCAAAGGGAGGGAAATTCAGCTTTGTATTTCTCTCAATTGTATTTCTCAAACCTGGTCCTAGAGGCATCCTTACTCTGCATATTTTAGCTTTAAATTGTTAATGAGCTGATTAGTTGAAGCAGGTGTGTTGGAAGCAGGGAAACCTCTAAAATATGCAGGGTAGGGGTGCCTCCAGGACCAGGGTTGAGAATCACTTGAGAGCTTTCCCTGGTTCAGTTGGCTCATTATCAATTCCTAGTGAGTTGCATTGGGTATATCAAAGACAAAACGTGCAGGACAGGGGTGCCTCCAGGAAAAAGGTGGAGAAACACTGGTGTAGATTATATTAACTTCTTCTATCTAGTCAAATATTTATTCCATAATCCTATACCTTGATCTTATGACAAAAATGTATTTATACTAACAATGATCTTTCATGTACATACAATACAATACTGTATTCCTGATCCTGTCATTTTTACTTTGATATGATACTAATATTGTAATAGTATTTAAAGTGGAGGAATTTTTAAATAAATATATAGAAATATGTTGCGCTCAGAGTTGCTGGCTGGGCACCGGCTCACCCGTGACCCTATTCAGGAATAAGCGGTTCAGAAAATGAATGAATGAATGAATGAATATAAAAATAAACACAATATATTAAAACGTTGAGAATATGCATATGGTACCTTGTATTATTGTATTATAACATAAAAATATACAGTATTGATATATCAAATTGTGTGCCAACACTATTATTTAATAAGACAAGTCAAGTCAAGTCAAGTCAAGTCAAGTCAAAATAGGTACAAAAAGTGTTGAGTGGTACAGTTTCTGATTACACTGAAATAGACAGAAAAAGGTCAGGTGTTGGAGTGGGGAGGTTGACACTGCTGAAGCAGTTATGAATGTATTGACTTACTTTATATCTTGGAGGAAGTATTCTTCATCTCTGACACTGAGATTGTGCTCTGGGTCAGTTCTGCAGTTTTTCTTCTCGGCTGAATGTATTCATCGGGTTTCCACCACTGTGTCCATTGGGCTTCCGGGTTGCTGTTTTTACTAATCTACCAGTTTTGCTTTATTGCCTCTCAGCAATGTACCAACCAGATAATTTTACCACACAGTCAGCTTCTATGGTGAATTTAATATTAACGAACAGCCTGATTGACAGGCCTCTGTCCAAGACTCATAGAGCACTCCAAGAGCACTACTTAAGAGCACTAAACAAAACAGCCACAGTGAAGCAGTGAGAAATGAGTGAAATAAGGTCTGCTAATGCATCTCAGAACAATTAGAATACTGTGAAAAGGTTTTTGATAGTTTTATTCAAAAACCTACCTGGCATATATTTAAGATTAATTGTATATAAAATGATATGTTTCAAGATATTTTTATTTAAAGTTGATATTGTTGACATTGAAATCTACAAAAATGACTTAAAAGGCATGTTGATCAACTGTAAAACAAAACAAAAAAGGCTTGAAATGTCACTTTATATGTAATTAATATAAAATATGACAGTTGTGATCATGAATGAGCTTTTTTTGTGATTCTAATTATTATTATTATTATTATCATTATTTATAAAATGGACAGTGCATCAACAGCTAAAAGGGGTAGCAAAACCCCCCCATAAATAACCATAAAAAATAAATAAAAATAATAATAGTAATAACAATAATAATAATAGTAGTAATACTACTACTACTACTACTAATAATAATAATAATAACAATAATAATAATGCTATTATTATAGTTGTTGATAAAAAAATGAACTTTTTAACAATATTAACAGTTTTTGAGATGCACTAGTAAATATTATAAAGGGTGTGTTCACTCACTATCAACTACAGATGTAGTTGGTTTTATAGCCAAATCTGGTCTTGGAGCAAATGTTAATAGCTTACTTTAAGATGAATTTCACACTCTGCAAAACAAAACAAAAAATAAAACAAATTCACAATATTTGTTTTTTATTTAATTAAAAAACATTTAAAAATGATAAAAAAACATAGTAAATGTTCAGTCAATTAGGTCGTATATACCAGACACCAAGATAACAGAAATCCATTCATCTGGTGTTGTTCACTTTATACTCGACTTCAGGATTGTTTGTTTGTTTCGCAATGGTGACGTACTATTGTTATCTAAGTAGCTATGAGGGGTAGATAGAGATAGGATAGGATAGAACTTTATTGATCCCTTGGGAGGGTTCCCTCACTGAAATTAAAGGAAATGGAAAGCCCTACCTGGTGCTATGCAAAATGGCTGCCTTCCCGGTCGCTCCTTAGCTTAGCTAGGGTTCAAAGTTCATTTTATTTGTCACGAACATAGTTTTGCACAGTACAACATGCAGTGAAATGCTTCTTTGTATGTTGCATTGCATTTATACTGTGCCTTTACTTTGTATATTGTGCTCACAAGAGTAGGATTAAGCAAATGAGAAAGAAACACTAAATAATGTTTGTTTATGTCGCTGATTGATTTATTTAGATTCATAATATGCTGCTTTATTTTATAATTAGACTTGATGTTTTGAGACACAACAGCAATTGCCAAGTGCAAATACCACAACTCTAGAGCTTTTGTTAGCTTTTGTGTGCAACCAATGACACTCGCTAGGCAAAGAAAAGCAAACAAGCAGCCAAATGTCCAATTAGCATCAACTGTTTCACCTGACATAGAGGTAAATTAAAGCAGACCTTCTGTACTTCAGTCTCATGTTGATTCTTTAACTTTAAAGTCACAACAGCACAAATTGTGTCATTGTCCAATTACCTACACCCTGCACTGTACATACAGTACAGCCAGATGTTATCGCTGCTGAGCAGTAATGATTAGGGGATTTTAACTCCAGCTCTGTGGTCATTAGGCCATCTGTCATTTAAGCCAGCAGATGATTGTTGGGCAATGTTACAGGCGCAGTAATTCTGCAATGGAGTAAAAATAATTTAGCACATTAAAAAGGCACAAACGCATAAGCAAATACAAGTGTTATTAGCTATATTGTTTGTGCAGAAGGGAATGTGTTTGTTCTGTTCCTCAGTACTGCTGAGCCAGTTTTCTTTTTCATCTTATTGTCGTCTTCCAGGAAATCTCATTACTCCGTCTCCGTCCTGAAATACATTTTTCAGTTCTGGCCGTCATAAGAGCTATACATGCTGGCTATGATGGCTTTGTTTTAGCTCCATGGATTATTTAGTGTTGCGTGACAATTGCGTTTGTAGCTTTATTGCTGACCTGCTGTTATTGTCAATAGATGCTTGAATGAAAATGTGCTTTCCCACAAGGCTTGCTGGGTAATTGTCATATGGGGTAGTGAGGGAACAGGAAAACTAAGCCCACAGGCTTTCCGTGGCATGGTTATCTGGCCCTTTGTGTAGCTAGACATCAGGAAATGTTTGCCACACAAGTTATTGGTCTTAATGGTGTTCTGTATTTGTGTAATAAGTATGTAATTAATGATATAGTTGCATTATGACTTACGTTTACACAACATGTTCATTTTGTGTTCCTGGGTCTGGAAATGTCGAGTTCAGTTTGGTTTTTGAGTTTGATTTTGTTTGACCAGTTGGCCATAACTGGCCCATCATTTTCCTTCATGGTAGTGTATCCATAGAAACCCAGGTCATATTTGCCGGGTTTTTGCTTACCAAAACCACTCGATAATGACACTCTTTTAGATCTTTTAGAGGAAATATTATGGAAGGAAGTATTATGTCAGCAGCTGAATGTCAGGAATCAGGACCAGAACAGCCCAGCAAAGCTATTGAAGAGATTGCACTGGACTAATGTGCTTAGATGAGTAGTCTCTGTTAATCAGGGCAAATCAACCCCCCGTTTGACTGCAAAAAGAAAAAACAAGTTAGCAGACAGCAGTGATGGTGCACTATTCTACTGGGCAACAATGCCTGGTCAAATATGACCTTCATGCCATGAGAAGAAACCGTTGTACAATCTCCACAGATTTCACTGTCGGTTTTCAAATGAACTAATAAGTAAGTAACATGCATTTTGGAAACAATTGGAGACAATCTGGGCCCAAAATCCCCCATTGTTTAAAAATCTGTTGACAAATCTATGCAGCTGATGATGGTCCAGCCAGGTTTGCCTATTTTTTTTCATTTTATTTTATTTATTTATTTTTTGATTTTAGAATGTACAGTACATTACATATAAATATGAAATGAATGATGAGATAGATGGATGGATGGTTGGATGGATGGATGTTCCTGGTGCCAGATGCCTGGAAATAATTAATTAATAATTAATTTTCTTAATTTGTCTCTCTTTACATCTGAAATACTGACAAATTTGAGTAGCCTAGGATATCCTGGTATCTGGTATGTGTGACTGTCTGTAAACACTTTTCTAATGTTTTTGTGAATAAAAAGATGTCAAATTAAGAAAACATCCCACAAAATTTGCCTAGAGTTCTAAAGGTAATATAAGCTGACTGGGGAGTCTTAATTTAATTGATTAACTTAAATGAATTAATTGAACATAACTGAAGACTTAATTTCCAGGAACTGCTGCAACAAATATCTTCTGAGCATACCACCATCTGAAACCAATGTCCACATAAACATGTGTCATTTCTATTACAGTCACCACTACAATAGAACTGAGTTTCTTGTGATTGTGTTTTATGGTGGACAAATCGCAATATGTTATTTAATGCTTATAATCAATTTAAGAACAGCCATTATTTTTAAAACAGAACTGCAACTTTATTTCATGCTTCTGTGGTTTAATGAGACTGAAAATGAAGAAATAGAAACATTCTTAAAAATATGTCACAGTTATTGTTTGAATTGAATAACATCATGAACAGATCAGAGGACACTGGCATGGAGGATGACACAGCAAGACAGATTAGATCAAGAGATTTCTGAGTTTTAACCAATGTTTATACCTTCACCAGACTTTAAAACACATCAGAAGCAGTTAGGATATCTATTAAAGATCACAGCACATTTCACAGTGTACAAATGCACCTGGGCTGTGAAAGTTGTGGGAGGATATGTCTGCCTAGAAGATGTTTCTTCAATCCCCCGCCCCACTGCTTGCCAGTCCAGGGCAATAAAGCACCAACCTTGTGATTCCAAGCCTACTTTTCTGCATCCCTTTATACAAACTACTAGACTTGCTGTTGCAAACTTAGAACCAGCCTATGCACATGAATTCTGCATCAGAGTGAATCCCCAACCTGATCCATATCTGCATGTTTGAGTCTTAGCACAATCAAGTCTAGTGCTGGTCAGCTTGAAACATAAACCTGGTCTTCATCCACCACTCAGTCACTTCTTTAAATGGAACTATAGACTGTAGCATTAGGAGAGGAACAGAGAAAGGAAGAGCATGAAAGAGAGAGTGAGAGTGAGTCAGAGAAAGAGAGCATATAAAGCTCTCCAAGTTTGAACAACTAACCAGATATAATCCACTGCGAGACACTTGCAAAAGAAGAGTGAATACATTTTTAGTGACTGACAGAAGAAAGCGTCTAGGGGGGTCAATCAATGGCCTCTTTTCCACTGCAGGGCTGAACCATTCTGTGCATGGAGGGTAACTGTTACACTGGCTTTTCTACATGGACACAGTTCAGTGTGGAACACTTAGAAACCGGTCCGAGCCCGTTTTTTCTCAGCGTGGTTAGCAAACTTTGAGCCACAGAACCGTTGAGTGGGTTGGCATAGTGATGTTGGGATCTGCTCATTGGACCCACATTTACCTTTGCATCACAAGAGTTCCATTATGAAAAAAGGTGGAGACAAAGGCTCTTTCTCAGTATGAGTTCTTGTGTGTTCTACTGTCCTTGTGTTCTTGCCACTTCCACTTCCAACATTGCATTCCAATACTCAAGAACGCAGTTACCTGTTTTCCTTGTTATGGCCTGAAAACTGAGGTTACATTGATTGGTGTCCTTCCAGAATTCAGCACTGATGCCATCACAGAAGATACTGGTCTGAATCATTGCTTATATTTGAAATAAACCGTGAAACTTTATCTGCATTTAAAAATTAGGAAATAAATGGGGGCAAATTTGTTGTTCATTTGAGACAAACAGCGATTGTTTATTCTGTTCTGGCGTCAGGCTTGTACCTGTTGTAGTATTACCTTAACTGGTATACAACAGAGGTCAATAGTCTTCTGTTTCTGAGTTCTGGTGAGCTTGATCTTGCTTAGAACATGTTAAACATGTTTAGAATATTTTTTTTTCCAAGAACAAGTGCATTCTTAAAGTTCTTGGTATTGAAAAACATCCCCACATCTTGGGCTGTGGGGAACTAGTGCTCAAACCTCACTGATTTACTTTCAAACAGACTTGTTTTGAAGTGGAATCAATCATTATTTGGCATATATATATATAAATGGCCTTCAGACTAGTTGTGTATGCACATTACACAATATTAACTAATGAATTATGACTTCAGTAATGTTGTCATAGTGCAGGAGTAAAGAACAAGTTTTGGAGGGGTCTCCAAGTGGCTCAGCAGTCTAACGTGCTAGCACTAGGATCACAGGTTCAAATCCCAGGTCGCGGTGCTTGCCATTGCTTGCCGGAGTCTGCGAGAGCAAAATTGGCCATGCTGTCTCTGGGTGAGGTGGTGGTGCTTTCAGTGTCCAATGCTGGGTGTCACAGGTGTCTGTTAGCTTTTCTGTCAGAGCTGGGGACCCAGGAATTGTTCACTGCCCAGCAATGATGCAATTGGGTAAAAGGCACTTCCAGATTGGGGGGAAACTTGGGATAAAATAAAAAAGGAAACTGTTTGGCGTGATGAGGATTTTGCTTCCTTGGCCACTAATTTTAGTATATAAACATATTATTAACAAATTCATTTAAGCCTTATTTATATGAGACATATCAGACACATCCAACTTCCAGGTCCTGATTTGGTAACACAGCAATTAGAAAAAGAAACTGCTCAAAATCTGCATCAGTGCAGAATGGTATGGAATGACCTATGGACTATTTTGCCCTGCAGTGGTTTGATTGGGAGGATAAACCCCATCTTGTATCACCAGTGTGCTGTTATTTTTATAGTTAATGCGGATGGAGGCAATCCTGGTCCTGGAATACCAGATTCCATATGCTTTTCCTGCCGAAGCACACCTGATTAAACTTACCTGCTAATTGCCAATTTTAGTAGAGCAGGAAAATCAGTAAACTGTGCCGGACTCCAGTGCTCTGGGACCAGGACTTGCCACCCCATTGCTTACATACACAGAGTACTTGGGTATAAGTGTATTTTGAAAGTGGAAATAATTTACAAACTGGCAGCTTTAATTACATTAATGCAAATAAATACAGGGGGTGGCTCGGTAACTTCTATCACTCTCTGACATTGTGCTTATTTCGTAGTAGTCTGCTGTAGCTGAGGTGAGGTATGTTTGTGTGTGTGTGTGTGTGTGTTTGTGTTTGTGTGTGGTATATGTGTGCAGGAGGTCACTGGGGCGATTAGGAGGGAAGATATTACGCTTGAGTTTTGAGCCACACAGGGAGATAACCAGACCTCATTTACATCGCAATTAGAGTGTGGACATCAGCTTGAGAGGCATGATTGCATGTGTGTGTGTGTGTGTGTGTGTATGTTTGTGTGTATGTTTGTGTGTGTGTGTGTGTGTGTGTGTGTGTGTGTGTGTGTGTGTGTGTGTGTGTGTGTGTGTGTGTGTATGTTTGTGTGTGTGTGTGTGTGTGTGTGCGCATGTGTGTGTGTGTTTTACATTTTCAGAACATCTTCATAGGAATTCCAGAGAAGCACAGCGTTAACACTAGGTCCTGAGGATAATTCTACGTTGTAAAAAAATTGTCTCATCAGTGAAAAAGCATAACTGATTAGAACAGCACAGCACCCAACTCTTTACTAATACGTTCTGCTAGTGACTAAATCTTACTTTACCAAACAGACTATTTCTTCTTAATATAGCAATTAACTTCAGGTTGGTTTTAACTTAATAAATCTTATTCACTCGACCAAGAAATATATGTTAAAATGTAGCCAGCGTTAAGTTGCTTGTTCAGTTTAATGAACATATTTAAATTGTACTCTCTCAAAAACTTTAATCATCTCCTTCAGAAATTTGAATGGTTAAAGTCAGATATCAAATGTTTAACAAAAATACATGAATTTTAATTGACATTAATTTCTTTTTAGATGTTACCCTTTTCAAAATATATGCACATACAACTGGGTACACACTGGTAAGTTCTTATCATTAATATCATCCCCTTGGAGTTTTTAGGCTCTATTGGACATTTTTAATCAAAGATTTTTACACATTCTTGTTCTGTGATTTCTTAACATTGAGGTGTTAGATTAAATGCAAGTCTTTTAAGTGCCTTTTGGCAAACTCCAGATGGGCTGTCATGTGCTTTTTACTGAGGAGTGGCTTTTCTGTCTGGCCACTCTACCATACAGGCCTGATTGGTGGAGTGCTACAGAAATGGTTGTCCTTAGAACGGCCAGCTATATGAAGAGTTCTGATGGTTCCAAATTTCTTCCATTTACAGATGATGGAGGCCACTGTGCTCTTTGAGACTTTCAATGTAGCAGAAATGTTTCTGTACCCTTCTCCAGATCTGTGCCTTCATACAATCCTTTCTTGGAGGTCTACAGACAATTCCTTAGACTTCATGGCTTGGTTTGTGCTCTGGCATGCACTGTCTACTGTGGGACCTTATATAAACAGATGTGTCCAATCAAGCTGAAGAAACATCTCAAGGAAGACCAGTGGAAACAGGATGCACCTGAGCTCAATTTTGAGTGTCATGAGTGTCATATGTGTTCATGGCTGTGAACGCTTAAGTGTTACATTTTTGTGTTTTTATTTTTAACAAATTCAAACAAACATTTCTCACTTTGTCATCATGTAGAATTTTGAGGGAAATTTAATTGAATCCCTTTTTAAATAAGGCTGTAACGTAGCAAAATGTGCAAAAAGTGAAGCTGTGAATAATTTACGGATGCACTATCGATATTCCTGTAAGAATGAGTTCATTAAAGTGTCTGCTGGATGTTCATAATTAGAATCCACTTCTTCCTCATAGAGACATTTTAAATGTGGTACAGGATCAATAAGTGTAGGCCAGTTAGACCAATATGTAGTGGTCAGAGTCAGAGTGAGAGAACTGTAAACTAGGACAGTTTGAGCTCTGTGTGTGTGTGTGTGTGTGTGTGTGTGTGTGTGTGTGTGTGTGTGTGTGTGTGTGTGTTGGGGCTGGTTTGAGTGATAGCTCTGTGAGTCGTAATGAGAGTTGGGCCGTAGAGAGAGCTTGTGAAACATGGTGATTTATTTGGTAATTTTGGGTGCATTCAGGCGAGAATGCTGGGTAATGGAGTTTGCAGTGAGCTCTGGAGCATCAGATGGGTGACACATTACAGCAGGAACACCCCAGTCGATGTACGCCATACACATTAAAGGTTAATTGTGTTTGTATAAATTTGCTTTGTACCTTTTTTGGTGTTAAACTGTGAAATCAGCTTTGAGTCTTTGAGCTTTGAGTCTTTGAGCTTTGAGTCTTTGAGCTTTGAGTCTTTGAGCAGGGCAAAGGTGTGTAAGAAAACATAGATATACATGAGTATCATGATATTATGTTTGGTGATACTCTATCTATTCTCAAAAACTCAAAGCTGAAAAAAAAAGCTTTAAACCAGATGCTCGCATGTTGCGTGCTGCAGTTTCTGGGTGGTTATGTGCCAGTATTCTAGACTTCATTACTTACAATGATAAACAGGATACACATTTCATAACAAACTGGAATACTCACTTAATCGAACCTGTATGGTGACATCAACCTGTGATCAGCAAGTCATTCCTCAGATCCCCTTTTTGGAATAAAACCACAGCATAGTCTCCCATCCTCTCTGTGCTTGAATTAGGTTTTTGGTGTTTTGAGGGAGAAAATGAGTTTCTGGGGTGATATACTTTTGATTTTGCAGCATGATAAAGCTGATTGGCTCTTTTTGTTGAAAGGCAGGATTTCATCCATAAACAGAAGTCATTCAATCCTGTTCATATTTCATCCACTGTCCGTCTAGTGATTTATAATGTCTCTCAGTTGATTTACTGGAAGAGCCCCTTTTTATATTTTTTACACTCTGCCCGTGTCCAAATGAGTTTCCCACACCCCACACTAACTGAACAATGCTCACACCCCAGAGTGATGGATTGCAGGTTTGTGGGTGTGATCACACCGTAATGTTCATACCCACATGCTCTGTTCACATGACAGAGAGCTGCTCACTCTGTATGTTTTCACTGCAACTCTGCATCCAGTTTGAGGAATTATTACAGCAGTAAAAAGCAAACAAATTCTACATTATTTCACACAACTAGGATGTGTTTTTTTATGTGTGATGACATCACCAGCTAATTTGGTGATCACATTTAAATCAATATGTCATTGCTCCTGCATTGGCTCCTTGTTGGTTGGTTGGTTGGTTGGTTGGTTGGTTGGTTGGTTGGTTGGACGAATGGATGGATGGATGGATGGATGGATGGGTGGATGGATACTTTATTGAGGGACACTGAGGTGTCCAGTACCTTAATAAAAAGCAACAGAAAAATGTAAAAAAAACAATAAATGTAGATGTAATAAAATAAAAAAAAGATAATAAGATGTAATAATAAAAAATGTAGATGTAGAGGAAATTATAGTAATTATACTAAACTATACAGCACACACACACACACACACACACACACACACACACACACACACACACACACACACACACACACACACACACACACAAGAACATACAAGAATCAGTAAAGTTGAGTTCTGTGGTGAAGTCTGCAACTGAACAATCCTCAGTGTAGAGAACGATGTGCAAAAATGCAAAGTATACAGTGATAAAGTGATAAAGCTATATGATGTGCAAAGTAGCTGAACCTAAAATAGAACCAATAACTATGTAACCAGTAATTATATAATCAGAAACTGTATGACGTTGAAGTAAATAAATATGCAGATATATGTTTACTTTGAAACCAGCATACATACACATGTGATAATGATCAGGTCTCAGGGCAAAGTTTGATGGCTGTTGAAAGAAATGATCTCTGGAGTCGGTCAGTAGAGCAGTTCAGCCTTCACTGTGTGCCAGCCTGCCACCGAACCAACTCCTCTGCTTCGTGATTACAGTGTGTAATGGGTGACTGGCGTTGTCCATGTTAGAAAGCAGTTTGTCCGCAACCCTTCTCTCCCTCACTGTTGTCAGAGAGTCCAGCACCACTCCGAACACTGACCCAACCCGCCTGACCAGCCGCAGTGCGTCTCTCCTCCTGATGCTACCTCCCCAGCACAACACAGTGTAGAAGAGAATACTGGCATCTACTCAGTGTTAGAACATCTGTAGGCATTTTCTACAGATGTTGAAGGTCCCCAGACTCCTCAGGAAGTGAAGGCAGCTCTGCTTCTTCTTGTCCAGTCCAGTTTGTCAGTCTTGTGCATCCTTGATTTAAATATTATTATAATTAAGCTTGATCAGAACTATTTTTCCGTCATTTTATTTCAGAGTCACAAACACTGTGAATTCAGTGCATTTTCTTTGCAGTCATGAAGGAGAGATGAATAAGCAGAGTGAGTTTGTGGATTTTCTTTGTTTCCTAACTTTCTTGAGTAGAGTCTGTGGGTGGTCCCTGCAGTTCCAGAATGTTCACTTTCTAATGTTGGCACAGTGTTTTTTTTTATCAAATCTGTTGCTTTTTGTCTTCTCAGCCAGAATATGGTGATTTTTAATACTTTTAAGACACAGTGTTTGTGTTTGCTGAGGTTTATTTCTGTCCATGTGAGAAGAGCTATGGAGCTGCTAAGTGAGACAAGCAGGTTTCTTTCTTCAGCCCCATCTAACATGACTTTATTTCTAAAAACACTTCTGCACTTGAAACAGAGCACAGTGCATCTAACAAAGAGACTTTTATGCTTTATACACATCTGCACTGTTCCTTAACTGGAAGTTAAAAAAAAAATGAGAATGTGAGATACTTTTACAGGCATAAAGAAAATAGTAAAAAAAAAAAAATAAACACAATCATCAAAATGAGATGTGTTTCAGTAATTTTAAGTGCAAACATACAAAAAGAAACATAAAGAATTGAAAGGCAAGTAAATTTTTGGTCAAAATGTTTACATCTCCAATGAAGACATATTTGTGTAGCGTAGTATTTACTGAAAATAACAATATATAATAAAAAGGTCCTAGGGTTCTAAAGCTCATAGATGAATAATTTTTGTCTGTGGAGTTTGTATGTATCGACATAGTACATTCATAGATCAGTCAATTCGCTGGTCTAACGTTTTTATTCACTGTTTAACATCTGAGCTTTCAGTCATAGTTCATTTGTTCATATTTGCTCCACTCAGCGCTAAGCTTCTCTAGTTTCACATAATAGAAAGCACATGTAACAATTAACTTACATAAATGTAATAATACAGCATATTTGTATGGGACTATAAAGTCAAAGCTCTTAAATTTCAGGCTGGTTTCAAAAACAAAGTGTGTGTTATTAAGAAGGGTCACATGAACAGTCACATGAAACATAATCAGTGTCACATTTTGTGCCATTTTTACACGTTACACAATAATTCACATTCCTCGTCTGGGTCCAGTTTTCCGAACCATAGTAATACTTTGTGATTTATGCAAGTCTAAAATGTATGGTCAAAAAAGGAAGTTCATATTCAGGTTTGATTTTTGATTCTGCTGAGCTTTAATTCACAGTGTGATTAAATGTACATAATCAATGGAGCTCATTTTTTATGTCCATCATTTAATTGAAAAGGTAAACTGACAAATACTACTTAGTGCATCTAAAAAAACATTGAATATCTCTACAAGCTCATGTGATCAACAAAAGTAAACAATCATACTGACATACCAGCACACCTCAGAATATTGTGAAAAAAGGTTCAGAATTTAATTCAAACATTTTAACTGTCATATATATTTTATTAATTATATTTAAAGTGATATATTTCAAACATTTGAAGATTTGATTTTAATTTTGATACTGATTTGTATTTTAGTCAAACCTGAATTTAAATACTATAGTGATGTGACATTCTTGATTTCTGACTTTCGTGAGCTATAAGTCTCACTGATCAACAATAAAAAAAACCCAAAATCTGTCACTTTACAGTTAATGAATATAAAATCTGACATTTTGTATGAAATTGTTATTTTTTAATTTTTTTACTTAATTATTACTTTTTCACAATATTCCTATTTTCTGAGATGCACTAGAAGATGTTTTTTAAAGTTAATGGTGGAAACAAATAGCAACATAACATAGAGTTATGTAAAGTAAAATTTAAGTAAACATTAAGCCCCTATTAATAAATAATAGCAACAATTGTTGAAAACAACCACAGCAGCAATACAATGATAATAATATTATCAGTTAGTACATATTATTTCTCAGCTATTATAGTCAAGCTGTTCAGATGTACCGAAATTATATTTACATTATATTTATAAATATATTTATATTATATTTATTATTCTTAGCATTTGGCAGATGCTCTTCTCCAAAGTGACTGACAAAAGTGCTTTACTATTCACTCAGAAATACCCTCAGCTTGTCTGTAGAGACCTCAAGCTTTGATGCTGCCTAATACAAATGACAGGTTGGCAACCTTGATGCCCACAAGATTCATGACAATTATAATCCTTTAATGAGTTAAATGCTCTTGAAATAGATGGTCTTCAATCAGTGATTGAAGACAGCTGGTCAAACCCCACTGGGAGGTTTGTTCCACCAATTTGGCTCCAGGACAGAAAAGAGTCTGGATGCTTGTCTTCCATCCATCTTGAGTGTTGGCGGGTCAAGCCAAGCTGCACTTGATGCTTGAAGGGCTCTTGGTACAAATTGGGTTCTGGTGCATTTTTAGCTTTGTAAGTCAGCATCAAGGTTCTGAATCGGATATTGAACTGAGCCAGTGAAGGGAATGCAGCAGAGGAGTTACTTGGCTGAACGTAGGCTGCCGCATTCTGGCGAGACGGTACGCATAGGATGACCAGACAATATTCTGGATGATACGTCCGATAGCAACAGCCCTAAATGTCTGATTCTGAGGTTAGAACTAATCCCCACTCATTTGTGCTGATAGAATGTCTAATCTTTTAACAACTGTGATCCTAACAAACAACTGGAATTTCTGCTGTTTAGCACGCTTGTCAACACCAGTCACGTTAATGTTTCAATGAAACCGTCCTCAAGAAATGTAAAGCTCAGAGAGCCGCGAGCCCACTGCTTAAAATTCTTCTGACTGAAGGGGTGAATGAAGCAGAGCATGCAGGATGTGACAAGCCTGCAAGCCACTTTCTCCTGTTTATGCGCAGATTACACACTCTTACACTCTCTGTTTACTTCCCCCAAGGGAAGAGCCGACTGTAAAAATGGTCTCAGTATGAGCAGAGTAATGTTTTCACTGCTTATTTATTAGAGTCATCTTAACTGAAGAGCGAGAACATTGTAATGCTGAAAATATGGTATGGCCATAACATTTGGCATTCAAATAAACAGAGTGATCTAATACAGGCAAAGGCAAATAAACTGTTGGTGATTAATGGGTACATACTATTACTTAGGGAGCTGTCTTGCTGCCTGCATAGGGAGTCAAATATTTATGCAAAATTAAGCCCTATTAAAAAAGTTATTGTGGCAGCGTAGTTATCTAGCAAGCTGTCTACACTAATCATAATAATGCTGTAAATCACCATTTGATAGAGCTAGACAGCACTCTAAAATAAGTAACACAAAAAAAATATTGTCAAGAAAGTTGCAACAAGATACTCTATAAAGCCTTGGTTACATTACATGACTTTTAAAATCGTGGCACACTGGGTATCTGCTCTTTGTTATGACCAATGCTCAGAGTCAGGACAGACAAACCTCAGAGTCACTGACCAGATCACACTACTAGATTACTATGAGAGTAGGGTCAGACTGATTCATTGACAAGATCACATTACTAGATTACGCTCAGAGTCGGGTCAGTCTTAGTCGCTGACCAGTACACACTACTTGAATACACTAAGAGTCAGGTCAAACTGAGTCAGTGACCTGTACACACTGTTAGATTGCACTAAAGGTTGGGTTAGACTGAGTCACTGAGCAGTGCACACGCTAAAGTCGGGGGGAAAAAAGATTCTGAGTCCCTCACACATTACCCAGCTGACAAAAAAAGTCTGGAGACTAGAGTCAACCAGCGCAGACTCGGCAAGACTAACAAATTAGGTAAACGTCGTAGGTTAAACCCATCTTAAGACATGTTAGGAGTTATGTTATAATGTACACCCTCATACTGGGACATGTTTTAGTGTACTTGCCAGAACAGCATTATTATGGCTGAACTTATGAATAAGTATGGGATGCATTTCTATTTACAGTGAGATTTACAGTGAATGGTTTATGAATATAGTTTATTTCCATTGTCCCACATGTATCACATTTAAGATAATGGAAAAGCCATGCAAATGAAGTATTTATCATTGACAGAGCTTAAATGTACTCTTTGAAGACATTGTGCTGGAGTAAATGTGCTTTGGCAGAAAGTGAAAGTGCCTTGGCAGAGAGATCAACTCAGTGAATAATATTTCAGGGGCAATAAGGGTGCATTATAAGTGCCCATTGTTGCCTAGCTAAAAAGTTAATGTAATTGAATCAGCGCAGTGTTATCTAGTGCAGGCTTTTAAACATTGAAGAATTCCTTTGTTCTCCAGGGACATTGTGTGCAGATGAGTGCAAATTTCAGTTCCAGCATTCAGAATATCAAGACATGAAACAGAAATGCAGTACCTTTAATCAAATACATGATGAATCATTGAAATTAGATAAGAGTGTGTTCTGCAGTCTTCTGATATGATGAGGCTCAATTTATACATTTACACATCAGTAATTTATGAGTATCAAATCAAATGACAAGTACAGTTACAATCAAATATACTTCAACAATATATATATATATATATATATATATATATATATATATATATATATATATATATATATATATATATATATATATATATCACACTAAATTAGAACAATTCTATAAATAAATGTTCTTTATTCAAAAGTAAAACCCAGAATGCTCTTGAAAAAAAATGTGCATTTTAAAATAGAGCTTAATAACTTGTGTGCGTTTCCTGGTGAAGGTTTCTAGAGTTACTCCTGTTAAAATGATACTTTATCAAATTTAAATAGATCTGGGCCTTTGTCCACCTGTTAGTAACCTTTGATTTAGTCATTTCTAGCATGTAATCTTTAGACTAATCCTGAACCACAGCCCAGACTGTTAATCTTTACAGTTGACTGGGGCAGCTCAAACAGGGCATAAATGCCATGAACTGACTTTTAGGAAAAATGTCATCCTGTGAGAGTGCCATGTTCTTTGGTATGACTCATTCTAGTGGCAGTGTTTGTCATGGTGATTGCATCATTGTGTACTTGATTTTATGGCAAAGGCTGTAGCTGAAACAAGTGAGTCAGTTGTTAGAAATGTGTCAGCTCGGCACAGGCATCTGTTAGTTGTCGTATCAGGGCTGTGGACCTGGCCCTTTCCCCCGAGCGTGTTGGCTGCACAACAATGAGGCAATGTTGACAGTTTGAAAAAAGAGGCAGTGGCTGGATTCATATGTATCAGACAGTCCTAACAGGGCAGGGTAATTGGAATTTCCAAACTGGGGTGGAAAATTGGGATTACAAAAACGTCTTGTGTATGTTTATATATTTACCACGCTTCAGATGTTCATGTGCACCAACATACTGTTAGAAATGGAATAGTGATGCGAGCAGGAATTATCATCATTGTGGAGATTGATTTATTACTTTATGGCTGGAACTGAAGGCCTAACTTTTTATAAACATGCGTCATCAAAAACCTGCTTAATAGTTCTACTAAAAAGCACTTTTTCCAGTGTAATTCAGAAATCCACTTATGGAATGGAGACATAAGCGACAGTAAGGGTTTGACTCCTGGGTTGAAACGATTGTTGTGTAAAGTTTGGAGCCAAATAAGATTAGCAGATACAGCAGACGTCCTCTGACACATATATTCCATTCCTGATTCATTCATGTGTTAATGTATGATAATACAAGTGCTGCTGGAGGAAGAAGGAGGAAATTGTTCGTTTTTTAAGGCAGACAGTGCAGTGGTGTTAATAATGCTAGGAGGGAGGTGCACTGAGGCATCGCTGTACAACCTGTCATTGACACTATCACACATTAGCGCTCTCTAAGAGTTCCTCAGTCTGGAGCTGTGAAAGGTTACCGTGTACCTAACTCCCCCCCCCCATGCCCTCGCTTGCTCACCCCAGGGCTGACATTCTCCTCTCTCACTTTTAATTGCCCCCTGGAGGCTTTTTCTCTCAGCTGCCATGGACGTCTGTTGCACGCCGACTGCAACAGGGCGCTGAGCTTTCTGGCCTGTCGTCTTGTTAGAGAAGGAAAGATGAAGTTAAAGGAGCGGTGATGTATGTTTCTATCCTGCCGTTCGACTGAATCCTCACTCTTCACCGTGCATGGATGTAAACTACGGAACGGAGCAGTGTGCAGCTGCAGTGGCGTAAGCAGCGCTGGGATCTGCTGTAAAGCATTAGCAGTTAATAAAGGCTGTGATGGATTTTCAGTAATCACCAGTAAAACATGGAAGGAGGCAGCCTTTAAACAGATAGTGTGTAGAAGCATATTGTATTACGTATGTAGGGAGGATGGGGGTTGGTATTTGAATATTTGGATATACAAAACGTATAGCATTTGTTTATTTTTATTCAAATAAGACATCAAACACATCAGTATTTTAAATGTTTACATGTGAAGCCTCTCAATGAGCACAGGTAAATGACCACGGGGGATGAGTTATCCTTTTCATCAATTAGGATACCCTATAAAATTTTATTTCTTCTTTACCTGCATAGTGTGGATGTGAGAGCACACATGGGGGCAGAGAGGAGCAGAGTAGAGTAGCTGAGAGCAGGAGGTGGAGCAGAACAAGGGATTGCTGTTGATATAGAATGTAATTTAAAAACATTTATGTCAATAAACAGGGATATGGTCTGAGGTAATATACAGTATATCGATATTTATATCTATATCAGATATAAACAGCGGGATACGGGCTGAGCAATATATCGATATTTATATCTATATCAGATATAAACAGATCAGGATATGAGCTGAGCAATATATCGATATTTATATCTATATCTGATATAAACAGAGTGGGTTATGGGCTGAGCGATATATCGATATTTATATCTATATCTGATATAAACAGAGTGGGTTATGGGCTGAGCGATATATCGATATTTATATCTATATCTGATATAAACAGAGCGGGATATGGACTTTAGTGATATTGTTTTTATCAAGTTTTCATGTTTTTAAGTAACATACTGTTTCAATCTTGTAGAAACTTTTTCGACTCCCTCGCTCTGCTCCCCTCCGTCACCATTCGCACTCTAACGTACACCCTACGGATGGGGAATAAGTCTTAATGTTTATAAAGAAGAAGTTTTTTTTAATGAATCCTTTATTAATTCATTTGACACCATGGCAGTCAAGTTAGTTGTTTCATGCACATGAACTGCTTCTTCCAAAACATCGGAAAGATGTGAGTCAAATAAAGCAACGAAGACTAAACGAATAAGAACGAGTTTAAGTTCCCAATTCAGGTGGGAATACATGATAGACTGCTAATGTTCCATTTGTTTACAGAGTTAAGCTGCTCTATTTTAGGCATGATGTACTGAGAGAGAGAGAGAGAGAGAGAGAGAGAGAGAGAGAGAGAGAGAGAGAGGTGGTAGAGATTTATTACCTAAAAAACCTCTCCATCTCAGACAATGTCTCCTGCAGTACAAAAGAGATACCTTTTTTTTTTGTTCCTTTAGTGAAAAACAGATCTTCTTTATTTCAGGTTAGTTTTCCTGTCTGTACTGAAGTTCCCATTGTGGTATTCACCAATCAGCCACAACATTAAAACCACCGGCCTAGTGCTGTGGCTTCCTCCTCCAATCCCAGCCTGTTCGTTCTTATTCTTGTCCATTTTTCCCAGCTTCCAACACATCGGCTTCAAGAACTGACTGTTCACTTGCTGCTTAATGCACTACATGGTCAAAAGTACCTGGAACAGCTTTTCACTCATTGTTCTGAAATCAGGAGCTTCTCCTGCTTTTGCTGGATTAACTGCGTTCTACTAGATTTTGGAGCGTTGCTGCTTGATTACATTCGGTAACAACAGTGTTAGGAGGTCTGGATTTTGGATTATCAACACCCCACTTCAGACCGGCCCTCGGCTCATCCCAGAAATGGATAGAGGGCCATGATTCCAGAGAACACTGCTCCACAGCTCGCTGGCATTAGACATGGTGTCAACAGGTTCATGTTTATCTACTCCAGAGAGACCTATTCTGTTGGCAGTACTTCTCTACAGGGACTGTGTTTGCATTTGCACCTCTGTGTCTGCAATGGGTGCAACTTAAAAGTAGCTGATTGGACATACAGTGTATTTTGGATTCAGGAGAGAATAAGTTTATTTCGTCCCTAATGATAAAGATAGTGATCATACGATAGTGATACTGTCATATGGCACACCTCTATGTTCCAAAGCACTAAGCCAGCAGAGCTAAGTGGCTTTGTGTTAGAAGTGAAAGCCACCAGCTTCTAACAAGACCAGCTGGACAAGGCTCAAGTCTGCCTCTGAATGTTCTGTGTTGTCGTGCATGAGTCATTTTTCTGTATTTCTTGTCGAAGCTGCCAGCAGCGATGCCAGACGCTTCCCTTGTCCTGCTGGTTGACCTCGATACCAGCGGATGGCATAATTCACTCAAATCAGGAATGTTCCTTCTGTTCCCATTCTTTACATTCCCCCAGGCTGTTTGCTATACGGTGTCTTTTGTCTGATTTGTCTGTTAGGAGTTCCTTCCTGTGTGGTCTGCACAGTGTCACCTCTCACTGCTTCATGTTATAGCATTGTTTTCTGATTGTGTGCAAAATCACTACTCAGAATGGTTCTGAAGCAGCACGGTTCAGAGAATAACAAATGAAAATAACCAATTGTGTTACAGACTTGTTCCAAAATTTAATTCAAATTCATTTCAATTCAATTCAATTCATTTCCCCTTCAAAATTCTACACACAATACCCCACAATGAGCAAGTGAGAAATGTTTGTTATTAAAAATGAAAACACGACACTCAACATTGAGCTCATGTGAATCTCGTTCCCACTGATCATCCTTCAGATGTTTCTTCAGCTTGATTGGACACCTGTGGTAAATTCAGTTGATTAGACATGATTTTGGAAATAGTCTCATAGTAGACAGTGCATGTCGGAGCACAAACCAAGCCGAGTCTAAGGAACTGTCTGCAGACCTCAGAGACAGGATTGTATCGAGACACAGATCTGGGGAAGGGTATTTCTGCTGCATTGAAGGTCAAAATGACCACAGTGGCCTCCATCATCTGTAAATGGAAGAGGTCTTGAACCACCAGGACTCTTCATAGAGCTGGCCGACTGGCCAAACTGAGTGAGTGTGGTAGGGAGGTGACCAAGAACCCAATGGTCTCTCTGACAGAGCTCCAGCATTGCTCTGTGGAGAGAGGAGAACCTTCCAGAAGGACAACCATTTCTGCAGCACTCCACCAATGAGGCAGTTCTGAAATCTAAACAATATATGTAAATGAATGTTGTCACTTTTTTTTTTACTTATATTTAATCATTAACATTTCAACAACTAACAATTCAACAAGCACTACCTCATAACTCTGCAGAATATAAACTGAGATACTATTTTGGTGTCTTTACTAAAATATCCTTGCTTAGATTTTGCCTGATGTAGATGTCATGTGCATTCATAGGTTTGTCAGCTCTGTAAGTACATTGAGTGAGACCTTGAATACAGATCAGGCAGAATCAAAGAAAGCAGATGTGTACAGGATGTTTCCTTCCAACCAAAAACTGGAGTCTGTTCAGTTTTAAAAGTTCAGTTTAAAAGTTTTAGCTATTTTTTTTGTATTTTGTTAGAAAGTGTTACCATGAATAATGTATTTGTATTAAGTTACATCCACACTATAGACTTTGTGTGCAATCACAGAACACTCAGGGTGGGCTATAGTGTAAACATTATGCCAATATTTTATTTATTATATTATTTTATTTATTTTAT
The DNA here is from genome assembly GCA_034509495.1 of Acestrorhynchus altus. NCBI lineage: Eukaryota > Metazoa > Chordata > Actinopteri > Characiformes > Acestrorhynchidae > Acestrorhynchus > Acestrorhynchus altus. Next base: position 26,201,928 of record CM067510.1, read on the forward strand.
TTATTGTTTTATAGCAGCTGATTTAAAAAAAAAAAAAACAACTTTAAAAACTATTCCATACTTGACACAGTTGCACTTTATCCACTTAAACAAGACTAACGACAAACTTGTGTCTTACGTTCTCCACCATTTAAGGTGGAACAGCTAATTCCAAGAGCTAAGCTGGAGAATAACTGTAGCCTACAGCTGTGTTTGTGTAACTGAACACTGTCACACAGTTTTACTGAATAAGGACAGAAAGACAGCACAGGATTATATACTGAACATGAAGCCTAACAAGGAGTTTTCACTAGCACACAGAGCTTCCACTAACATTACCATTCACTCACACATGGAGCCAAATGAGCATCTATAACTAGCTCATGGTGCTTCAACCCTTAAGAAGACATTTTAGAACCATTTATTTTATATAGAACAAGCTAAACCTGTCTTCAACCTGAATCCATGCAAATCCTGAGCATTACAACAACAACAACAACAACAACAACAACAATAATAATAATAATAATAATAATAATAATAATAATAATAATAAAAATTAGAAAAAAAGAGAAAAATAAAGACTTGACCTCAGCTGATATGTCAGCTGGATGTTCTCAGACATTTCAGTGCAGCTCTGTAAGCTACTCAGGACTTCAGTAATTTATTGCCCTTCTATTTCTGTTCTCCTCAAGTTGTTTTTCGGAAAGGTACTTGGTTAAGCTATGTTTCAGCATTAAGAATTGTAAAGCAGCTGTCATCATCGTTTACGAGAATGTAGGGCGACAGTGCTGAGCATGACCAGAGCACATCTTGACGGAGCCATGCTAGTGTTGTTTGGGTGCAGTTTAACATAGTCTTTTACAGGCAGTTGTCAATTTGTCCCTGAAAACGTCTGCTCATTACTAACCACTGATTAGCCAAAACAATACAACTGCCTGATCAATACTCAGAACTTCGTCAAGACCTCTGAATGTGTCCTGTGGTGTCTGGCATCAAGATCTTATGAGCAGATCATCCTGTAAATCCTGTTGATAGCAGTGTTACAATCAATGGTCAGATTTGCTGTTCCAGCACATCCCAATGCCTGGAATTTTGCAGCCAGGGCAGCACTGATATACTCAAAACCTGTCATGTTCTACCAACCAACATCAACAACCCTGTTTCCAGTTTGTGGTTTGTCCTTCTACATATCACAGTCTGTGAAGACCCTCCATGTCCAACACATTGACTATAGCAACTGATGCTTTAACACAGGGGTTCTCAACCTTTTCCATCTCACGGCCCACCTGTTTATAGACCGTTTCATGAGATAAACAATAACAAAGCATGTCTGGTTCTTTAGCATGTCTGGTAGAATCATTTTTAAATGTCAAAAAGACAAACGAATACTTCAGAAAAGTTCAGTTCTAAAACATACTCTGATTACACTACTAGGTTTTTTTTAGATTTTCATTGTCAGTCTGGCCAAGTCTGTGCTGGTTGGCTCTACTCTGCAGAGTAGTCGCTGTGGACAGTTGGGGTGAGAATTGAGTTGTGTGTGAGAGGCACAGACTCTTTGACGGGGACCAGCCAGAGCATTTCATACATTTCAAACGTGTTGACATTTGACTTTTTGCCCCAACTTGAGTGTGATCTTGAGTGTGTAGTGGTCAGCGACTCAGTTTGAACAGTTCCCTCGGCAACCAATGAAAACTGATCACGAAAAGTGAACACACCATGTAGATGAAGACAAAAAGCCATGAACTCACGTAAAATTTGATGTTCCACCTTAAATGATGCAGCAGCTTCATTCTGACAGTCGTTCCACAATTGAAGGTCTTGAGTTCTCTAGGCAACGTGATGCACCCATATTTTGGAGTGTGTTTGTTTTGGTTCAGCAGCAGGTTCGTTGTCTAGTGTATGAAGGAGTATGATGTGAGTGGACACTGTATCTCCATGCGGAGTGAGACAGCCCATAGTTTAACAATGAAAAACACGTGTTCATTTGTTTAAAGTACAGTTTTCAGCTCACAGAATCCTTTGACTCTAATTGTGACACTCAGATTAGGCTTAGGTTTGCTGTTTGTGGAGGTCAGCAGGTCTGTGGAACAGCTGCATTCCAAGCATTGCAATGTCTTTTGGAAACCGGTTCACAAGTTTGTCCCAGGCCTAAGGGAACAGTTGACAACATGTTCCTAATTTTAATTTCAACATCCATTCAATAAATCAACCAAAAAGTCACACGAAATAAGAAGTGGCTGTGATTACTAGCCTTTGCTTTGAACTGTGTTTACAGCTGAACGGAAGCCTCTTAGGAACAGCTACATCACTTTCTACTGGTCATGAATATTCGCTTGAAACGGTCCATAACCACAGAGCATAACGTCCCACAAGAAAACAAACTTTTTATTTCTCAAATGATGAGAATTATGGTCAACACTTTAAAAGCATGTTTCAAACGTCTGTCCTAAGTGTCCAGCAGTGAAAATGCACTGCTAACATCAGACGGCACATCGATTTACAAATTATGGATGTCTTTAATTCTGTCTGAATTAAAGAGCTGTCTCTCTATGTCAGCTCCACGTAGCCAACTTGTCTCCTTATCATAGCACATCATATCTGATGCAGTCTGGGTTGTACGTGCGGATGCTTGTTGCTTTTTCTGAGGAACAGTGTCACCTTTCTTTGTTTAACTCTGCACTTTTCTAGCGTTCATAACTCAGGATCAGAGGGACCTACAGACATAATAATCCAGCTCAAAAAACAGCTACAATTCGCTTGTTTCCAACTGAATTATAAATGGATCTACTCTGTTTACTGCTCTGTCCAGGTGTACAAGCACAACCTCCATACAGACTCAGTGAGAGTCCATTGAGATGGTTTTATACATCTCTCAAAATAATTTGATTTAACACGTATTTAATTCTTGCTACATGTTTTTCTTTTTTAGCTTTATTGCGCTCATTGTAAAAGTGACCAGTAGAAAGGGAGCATGAACTTTGTCTGACCACTAAAAGGTTCATCTTTATCAGAGATGTACACAAAGTATATTTTTAGTGTTCTATTGAATAAGCACCTGAGATTCTGCAGAATTGGGAGAATGATGCCATGCTGAGTCCAAGCTTCCGCTGCCTCTAGGTTGAGCAGCCCACTCTCTCCTTAGGAAAACAACGTTTTTACCGCTCACCATCTGCAGCCTGTTTTATTAATGGCAAGGGAAATACATTTCTGCAGTTCTTTGAGCATTGCTGCATTAATAACCATTTTAGACTTGTTCAGGGAGCTTGACGTGACAAAGGTCATCCATTTAAAAATTCCATCAGCAGTTCCCCAGACATTTTTTGGTAATTATATGGATGATTAAAGGATGATGTTTTGAAGGTGGGATGGTCATATCTCTCCATTGAGTCACCGATTCAGCCTGCAAATTAGAAAACACCTCCAGCATAATTTGGGCACTCGACTCTTTGCTGTTACACTGCATTAACTAAACACAAAGCCTTCCAGGGACATCACGTTCCTGTTAAGTAAAGAGTATTAACAGATTCCTGTTCACACCAAAGTCTCAGCTTGTTCTTTTAGTAATTATCTAACACATTTTGAATTCTGTGATAAATACAGTAGCCTCCTGCAGTGTCCTCCACCCCACAAAAGCCTCTGTATTGCACCAAAAAAAGATAATAAGGAGAGGTCTGTTTGGTACTGTGTAGCAGAGATTCTCAAACATTGTCATGCCAGGACCCATCAGTACACCCTGGCCTCTTTTCCACTACAGGGCTGAACGGTTTTGAGCATGGAGGGTAACCGGAGGCTTTTCCACACAGACACGGTTCAGCACAGAATTCTTACAAAGCGTGCTGAGCTCAGTTTTCTCTGCATTATTATTTAACTGTACTTGGTGCCACACAACTGTTCACAGGGATCTGCTGACTGGCTCCCAGTTGTGTCATCTTCGTAATGCAAGACTCAAGGCCTTTAAATTTCTAATAGCAGAGACTGTGGCTGTTTCTCAATATGCATTCTTGGGTTTTCTACCTCGTGTTCTTGCCAAACATCATCTTTAACTGCTGAAGTTCCAACATTCAAGAACACAGTTACCAAGAATGTTAAAAGTTACTGGATGGTCCAAGGAATCATCAGTTGATGAACGGAATGCTGGTAAGACACACTGTTGACACCGAAATGCTGGTCAGAGACACTGTTGACACCGAAATGCTGGTCAGACACACTGTTGTACATTTTTAAGTGCTCACATTTTAAGTAACTGGTGCTCCTGGGTCTGTTTTTAAAAATGAGATGAGAAATGGGGAGTAAAATTGTCCAATTTTCATTTATAACAGATGAATTAGTGTTGAATTAGTGCAGAAACATATTGGGAGTATTGACAGAAGTTAAATTAAGCCTTATGTTGTTCCCTCTTTCTGCTCGGCCCCCTGCCCTCTGCTTCTGCTCCACACCCAATCATGACTCAAACACACTATGAAAGGGGCATTAGACAGAGCTCTGGCATGAAGACAACTTAATAAAATCTGACCTTCATTTCATCTTTATATGCAATATGTTAAAATGTTGTCAAAAGACGAAAGAAGACTTCACATATTGTATCGTATATCGAATTTCGCCCAACTTATTTGTTCTGTGTTTAGATGTGATCCATTCAGCACTAACCTTTGACCTACACTGTGATGTCAACAGCAGCTGAATTTCCCAAAAGCCTCTTAACACAAATCTAATATCACAGTGAAATTGTGCAGCAAACATCAAATTGGTCAGCTTCTCTGCACTTGTATTTCCAGTATTTGTTTCACTGGTGTGTTACTGGAAAATACAGTGATCAGTCAACTAGGTCAGGATTTTAATTTAGTCTGGACTTCATATAAAACCAGCAAGTATTTCCCGCATGTACAGTAAGGTGCTGGCTTTAGAAGAATAGGTTCTGTCAGAAGTAATATTAATGAACTTGCATTAGAGGGGCTTTCAGGTAGTGTGCTAATGTGTTCTTTCCCCTGCAATGTAGATCGTCATGCTTTTAACTCCAAATGGCCAGTTTCACTAATGAGGTTTCTGCTGTGATGAGGAGAACATGATCGCTGGTCATGGTGTACAAGATTTGAACAGACCGCATGCAGTGTCAGTTCCTCTTCTGTGGATCAAAATGGCCCAACCCTACTGTAGGAGAGAGTCCACCGTCCACCCCATCATAATGTAATGTGGGTCACCCTGCATTGTTGGTATTTAGTTACACCTCCTTTTAGCAACTGTTAAAACTGTTTAGTTAAACTGTTAAGGAGTTAGCTTGTAAGGAGTCTTCCAGTTGCGGACGTCCTGTGAGATTCTTGAGCTGTCTCACCGACACTGCTTTAATAAATCTGTCCACAGGTTTTCAGTGATGTTTAGGTTGGTGAACTGTAAGGGCATTTGCTAAAAGCTTACGTCACCTGAGGCCATTCACCGTGGATTTTGAGGAGTCTGTAGGATCATTACCCTGCTGTAGAAGCAGCCCATAAACAGTTTATAGGCATTTATTATTTATTTAAAGTTTGGAACCTTAGGCCAATTTTGCGGGATGTTTTTGTAATTTGACATACTTTTTATACTTTTATTTAGCAAACTATTTGTTTTATAAGAGGCTGGAGATTCTAGGCTACTCAGATTTGTCTTCACTCAGGATTATAATGTTAAGATAATTTAAATATTTGTATGAATTTTACCATGTTTTGATGAAAAATCTACTTGTGACTACATTTTATGTGTGTTTTCTGCTTATAAATAACACTATATCTCAGAAATCCTGTTGGAAATTGATCATCCAGAGTGTTTTTAAGCTGAAAATGGGAGAATTTTGATTTGTAATGATATGATTGACAAGGATATTTCTAATTATAAGTTCTTCAACTTATACAACCAGTATCTTGATCGGGAACATCATTAGCCCCACCCCCTCTCACTAATCAGTCAGAGTCTGCATGCACTGGGAGGTTCCTTAAGATTAGTCACTGATAATCCAGAATTGGGAACTTGGGTTTGGATATCCGCATTCCTATTTTAATTTGTTTGGTTAAACTGCACCCTTATCAGAAAGCCTTATTTATCGGAAGGCTATGCACTTTCAGATGACAGGATCATGGGATTTGCAAAATAATGAATGCTGGTTCTGCATGGCTTTATATTAGTAAGTCTTCTGTCACACTATATAAATAGTCTATGAACTTGATTACTCTGTGTTTCTCTGCATCTGCCTCAGAGTTGGGGCTTGTCTGAAGCGGTGTTGCTCTTACTGTTATCTCTGTACATACATCTGCTGAAGCTGCCAAAAATATCGCTGAAATGTGTCCAGAAGCAATAACTGAGCCACTTTTATAGATTGTACTACTTTGATTACTGAAGCTCGACCTTCGTCAAAAGAAAGAAGTGAAAGGCTGAGGTATATTGTCTTTTTTCATTGTAATCAATGAAGCACGTGACTGCTGGTCACTGTCACTGTAGCTTGGTTATTAATTAGTGGGCGCAGGCCTAGACTAGCCGTGGAAAATGCCCTGGACAAAGCCAGGGAAAATGATGTCCTAAAATGATGGGAACCCTTTTTACCATTAAGTAAGATTTGTTTGTGAAGCTCTTTGTGATCTGTAATGTGAGTGGTGTACCCAGTCCAGAGAGAGCAGAGAGCAATGCCTTTCTGGAGTCTGCAGTTTGGCCCTTGTAATCAGAAGACATCCGATTATTATAGGGTTCTCTAATTCCACTCCTAGAGGACTACGGAACGGCAGTGTTTTCCCTGCACTTTCACACATGATTAAACTCATCAGCTTACTGCCAAGCCCTTCAGCAGCTGAAACAGATATGGCTTACAGCAGGAAAAAACACTGAACTACATGCTGGTGCTGGTGGATTTATTTTTCAGCATAAAATGGAATAAATGCTACGACATGTTTACTTTAGTAAGTGAACATTTAAGCCTGTCTGTAACCCTTGCTGGCCATAGCAAAAGTATGTTTTTATGGGAATTATTTTGTATTGAAACTTGTAGAGTATTGTGTGTACAGTGTGGGTGTGGGGTATTAAGGACTGTATTATATTACACTGTAAACAGTTATTTGTTGGTTAAAAAAAAAAAAGGATGAGAAAATATTTCAGATGAACAAAAGCAGTATTGTAATCATTCTGTCTCACAAGCATATTCAATCAATGTCTATCTTGTTATGTTTTCTACAGTGCACGATTTCAAAGTGAGGAACAGTTAATACTTTGTGGTCTTATTTTGCAGAAAAAAAGGAAAACAATTAGATATTAAATATATATATATATATTAGAGCATAAAACACATAAAAACATTAAAACATAATAAAACATTGCTAAATAATATTACACTGCAAAAGATCAATGTATTAATCAACAAATGGGGTAAGCAAACAGCTAATTAGCAAAAAACAAAAATAGTAAATCTAGAAAAACTAGTAAGAATATATGTACATGAGGCATTTAAGACATGATGCCTGAAAAATTAAGTTTCCTTGAACAATAATAAGATATATAGATATTCTCTCATCCTTGTGTCTCAAATTAAGTCATGATAACCCAAGTCTGTTTATAAGAAGTGCATTTTTTATTCTTTTAATTTAATTATTGTATAAAGAAACTTCATTTTTCAGGCTTAAATCATGTTTAAATGCTTCATTTACAAATATTTTTTTATTTTAATAAAAGATTGTTTTTACTTAATATAAGGATTTCTATCTAATTTTTTACATATTTTGTTATAATTTATTTGCATGGCTTTTTTGTAGTGCAACTCAAAATGCTTGCAGTAAGAGAATGTAAGAATAGCCTCATTCTTGAATCAAGTGAAAAGCCTTAAATTGTCTTAAATTCAGACATAAGAATCAGAATAACTTCACTGGTGACATTTTCTTCTTGTTTCGTGCCTAAATTACTTAAAATAAAGTACAAGAAAAAATTCTAGGTAAGCTTGATGAAGATAATATTTCTTAAAATGACAGAACTTTGAAAGACTAAATCCTTTGCAGAGACAAAAACAAGATTTATTTTGATATAATATCACTAATTTAACTCTGACATTTAAGATTTTGGGTTTTGAGTGTATGCTATAATAAAATACAAGCAACCTACACATCTCTGCTACAAAAACAAAGCACTTACAATAAATATTACAGATACTCAGTGGCTTAAAAGTCCAGTAAACCAGTATGAATGAAACTATAGCAGTTTGAAATCAAAAACATGAAGGAGGACAGAAGTTTCTTTCATGGTGTCATCATTACAAACAACTTCTGAATCTCCTGGAGAGCTTCCTTCCTGCAGACTTTAGATTCTACCCTAATCCACCCCACCTCATCCAACTAATGACTGTCTTCTGAAGTTCTTGATTGACTGAATGATTTGGGTTGGGGTAAATCTGCAGGAAAGTAGCTCTCCAGGGGCAGGGTTGGTGACCCCTGGTCTAAATATGGACAAAATTCACATATGATGTTGCTATGGAAATACAAGAAGATGGTATAAAGTTTTAACTTCATGCTCTGAAATGCTGTGTAATTACATAACTGTGTAATTAAGCATGGAATCATATAACTAGTATAGCAAAGTGGCAATAATAGCTCAGCTTCTGTGATTTAAAAGCAAGTGAAAACGTTCAGCAGATGTTTCTAATTAGAAAGTGTAATTCTTTTTTCCTTTTTTTTTTTCTTTTTCCTAGATGACATCTGGAGAGGTTTGATGCTAATGGATGACTGACTGCTCCTTAAGAAGACCACAAAGTGTTTCTGGAACTACTGTCTATTACCTGTTTTCGTTCCTGGTGCAGCTCTGTGCCGGGTCGTGGATTACCAAAGCTGATTTATTTGTGCTGGAGCACAGTACAGAATGAGAACTCCACTGCTGTTACTGATGTGGCTCTGTTTCTGGTACGAAGTCAGAGGTGCTCTGAGGACTACAGGGGGTCTGAGGAGAACAGACTGGGAACACACAGGAATGGCTGGAGGTGGGCTTTCGCTCAGACGCTCCAAACGCGGATGGATGTGGAACCAGTTCTTTCTGCTGGAGGAATACACAGGAAATGACAATCAGTACGTGGGAAAGGTGAGGCGGCGCTTTCCTAATAATAATCCATATTCATGCTATACCACACACACCTCTTTTGGGAGAACAGTGCTATGATAATCCAGTTAGTGTGCAGAGTGAATAACAAAGCCTATGATTGGTCAAGGGCACAAACATGTTAAATGCTATTTGTATATTAGACTTTAGAACCCTTGGTCAGTTTTGCGGGATGTAGGAGACAGTCACACATACCAGATATTGTTATTTTCAGGAGATCCTAGGCTACTCAAATTTGTCTTCATGTTAGATATAAAAACTTGTGTGTGAATTTTTGCATATAAAGACTAAAGATTTGTACATTGTGAGCAAAGAAAGAGAGCAAACACCCCTATTCGTTTTCCTCTATAAGCCAATAGCTGGTTCAGTGACATCATCAGACCCGCTCCCTTTCACTGATCAGTCAGAGTCTGTATGCAGGTTGAGCGTGTACACTTGGACGGATCAGTAGACGTGCACTGGAAGGCATGTTTAGATGGGGTTATATAGGTGGGTTACATTTGGTAAGTGTTGAAGGGTGTTATGATCTGTGTATCATGTCTGCAGGTTATTCGGATCCTGAGTTATTAAGTATAGAAAACAGCATGTAACTGCCCACAAAAGATGTTTATCAGGTTCTAAGAGTTAAATGTTCAATTACGTTGTTTTTAATTTAAGAAAATCCAGTTTCTGTTGTGTAAAAGGTACTTTCTAAGGATATGTACTAGCAAACAAGTTCTTTCAGAAATCAGGGCTGTTCTGTTGGCAGTACTTCTCTACAGAGTGCAGACAACGAGTCTAGCTTAAAGTAGCTGAATGCATTCATTGGAAGGGGTGTCCACAAAAAAATTGGAAATAACATTTTTACATCCCATTTTATGATGGATGGGCCAAAGGTGTGGAGCGACAGATGTGATGTAATGTTCTGTCAGATAAGGAGATGGATGAGTCTCACTGGATTCTTGTTTATCTAGATGGTGATGCAGTGATGATACAGAAGTGAGATGAAAACACAAATCTGTTTAAATCTTTTATTGGTCTATTTAGCTGCTTTTTTAGTTTTGTATCTCTATATTTTGTTTGTTGGGATTGTGTTTAGGTGCTATATTGTTTGATTGGATATTTTGTGGCTCATTCTGGCAAAGTCACAGCTCATAGTGTCAATACAAGTACCTTTAATTCAGATCTAGCTTTGGTTATTCAGAGTGGATGACTAAGCACTTTTGTAAGTTGCTCTGGATTAAAATGTTGGCTTAATATATAGTGAAAGTTTAAATTGTACATGTACGTTTCATCACTCAATTAATCGTCTACAGATTCAGAGGTTTACTTGTAATATAATTTATAATAATTAGAATATTATAATACTATTTTTAATATTTAATAATAATATTTTTCTCAATAGCACTTTACTCTAGCTAAATATTAAAATTTGCAGAATCCAGCTCCATGGGCCTGGGGTTGTGGGTTCGATCCCCGCTCAAGTCACTGTCTGTGAGGTGTTTGGTCCATTCTCCCATGTTGTGCATGTTTCATAAGGGTACTCCAGTTTCCTCCCACCTCCCAAAATGTACATGGTGGGTGAATTGACCATGCTAATTTGCCACCTAGGTGTGAGTGTGACTGTGTGTCTCTGGCACCCTGTCCAGGGGGTATTCCTGCCTTGCAACCGATGACTCCAGGTGGGTTCTGGATCAACCGTAACCCTGTTCAGGAAGATAATGACCGACTCACTGACCATTTCCAGCTTCTTTTTCTTTAGAATAACTAATTTCATAACATCATAATTACAGTAAAGCATAACAGATCTGTAAAGCATAACAGGCGTAACAGATCAAAAGCTATTTGATCAATCAGTGCAAACACAATTCATTCAATACAGTTCTTTGCTGTTTGAATCAGACATGCTGCCCAAGCCAAACACAGAAATCACATTGTCAAATATGGCAAATTATTAACCCCAGTATTGACAAAGTGACAGTGTCATTATATCATTTAAATGACATCTGAAGTGAAACATGGTGCTAAAGGTTGTGCCAAAACAAGCAAGTTTGTGAGCCTTAACATTTTAATACTGACTTAATTTAATCATTGCAAGTTTGATCCATTTGTGCATAAAAACGTCCAAAAAAGGTTTTGATTATACAGTTGGGGTCAGACGTTTTCATATACTCATCATGGACATGAATATCAGTCTTCCAGTTATATCTTTGCGAAATGACATAATAACAATGAAACGTACACTGACACTGAAGGAAGTGTGGGATTGCAGCGCTATTTGGAAGGAAGGTAAAGGTTAGCAGGAACAATAAATCATTCAAAATTTAGACTGATATGGTCAACACTCATTGGTCTACACATACAGAAGTAGTGTGTCTCGGTATGGCGTCGGGAATATAATGTTTCAGTGCATAAAAGCAAAATGTAAATTCACTACTCTTTTAATTGCTGGATCTTAAAGAACAATTTAGAACATATGGAGATATGATGAAGGATGAACTCAATAATTAATAAATTGAATTAATAAAATCATTAAAAGTACATTAAAATCAGTAACATTTCTAGCCAGCAATAAAAATCTTTTCTACACCAAGTTGACACTGGGTACCATGTCCATTTCTGTTTAATGGTTTAGAGGCAGAGGCAGGAGTGCTGTTACCTCTACCTGCTATTCTCTATATATAGACATCTGTCCTGTAATATAAGACCCATATAAACCCCTTAAATAAGACCTCTATAAACACCTGTGTCCTATATGACAATAATAAAGCACAGCGAGGTAAAATCTAGCGGATGCATCTGTTTACACTGATTCTACTGAATTACAGTGATTGATCCTGGTGCTAACAAACATATTGATAGATCATTTGCGTTGAGTAGGGTATCAGTAGCTTGGTTGTGGGTCAACTATCTGATGCTACAAATGCTCATTCTAAGCCAAATAGTTGGGATTATCTCTCACAAAAAAACCCAAAACAAAACACTTCTACTCATGTGTACAGTGTGTTTTTTTCCACACCCCATGTCTTCATTCACCAAGAAAGGACCACTGTGGTTCACTACAAGGAACGTAGTATTGGGAAATGCAATCATCTAAAGTGATCAAATATTTCCTACCTGTTATATAAGAACAAGAAACACTTCCTGCTCCTTAAAATCCAGTTTCCGAGCCTTTCCATCAATATTACATGATCTCGCAAGAAGGACTGGTGTGTTGTTCTCAGCTCTGAGGTCATAACCTACATTTAATATTGCTGTTTCTTCTGCTCTATGGCACGATTTGAATCCTGATTACATTTTTTTTTTTAATATCATGATGGAGGAGAAATACATTCAGCTGCTGACATATCGCCTTTTCAACAATTTCCCTTGGAAATATATGTTGGAGATTGGCCTAAAATTACGTAAAACAGAAGGGTCAATGCTATTTTCTTCAGAAACACTTTGACAGCAGCAGCATTAAGTGGGTTGGGGACGTTTCCAGTTTCTTGCAAGCAATTTACTACAGACTTCACTGCAGACGCAATAGAAAAAAAATGCTGGAATCAGATCAAGAAGGCACTTCACAGATTTTAACCAAGATACAACAGTACATAGCTCACATTCATGAATTGCTTTAAAAGTACTAAAGGTGTGCGGCAATGTATTGGTTCCAGTATATGATGGACTGTATGGTTGCTCTAATGTTTACTTATGTCTTAATAAGAAACATAGCAAAGGCTTCACCTTTTGTCTGGGATTGAAGGGGTGTGTGTTAGTTGAAAAAATAAATTATTTTTGATGATTTTTGAGAAATATAGTTTTCTTCTCCTATCTTTTCAAGTGGGGTTTCTTGTTATGAGTAACTATAGAACCCTTTCATGGCAATTATCGTGAAAGTTGAGGTAACACACCTATTACAGTTTAATTCTGCAGGCAGTTACATGCCAGTATTCTAAGCTTCATATCTCAGGATTGGAGTAACCTACAGGCATGATAAGCATATAACAAATTATAAGACTTATCCTATCCCATTCTCCCCTTTAATTTCCAATTGAATTAAATCCCATTTTAAATGCCAATGGGGCTTCCAGTGCATGTTTAATGCTCTGTCCACCTGTACATGCTCATTCTCTGACTGACCAGCAAGAGGGGGTGGGGCTAATGACATACATAAATTACAAAAATAAGAAAGGACATTCGGGTGTTTTTTTTTTTGTTTTTTTCTTTTTTATTTGGACCACTGTCTGGTATTTTGAATATTATTGTAAATATCCTTCAAGCTCATAATTACAAAGAATTCATCGAAAAGCATGTAGCCTTAATTTAACCTTAAATAGCATAGAATGTCCTGAAATAATATGTGTCTCTTATAAAAAATGTTTTGTGAATAAATGTCAAACTATGAAAACATCCCACAAAATTGGCCTAGGGTTCTAAAAGTTAAGGCTACAGATTATGTAAATTCAGACACAGACACTTTTAAAAGCCATATTTCCCTGAGCTGGCCTGCTTGTGGTAATAGTTCTGTAGTTCTTAGGGCAGGCTGATCCATATTGGTTACATGGTCATTGTTACAACACTGGTCACTCTGTCAGAGATTGCAGAAGTAAGTTTGGACACTATCTCCAGACATTTCCTTTAGTGAGAAGCATCATTCAAATGGACTGTGCCCAGGGCCATTGGCTCTAAGAGCTAAAAGGCTCATTAATTTTTTTAATAACTGAAGCAGTGCTGCTGACTCTTCAGTTGGCAAACGATGGTAAAAGGTTTAATCACCTTTTCACTCTGTGAACTTGATGGTCCTGACATACTATTTGATGTAGAGTAGCAATAATGTTGGTACTTGATGTGATTTCTCTTCATAAAAATATTCACTGTCTTCTGTCCAGCTGGATGCTGCAGTGAATCAGACATTAGAGTCTCTGGCTGTTCTCGGCCCCGTGTAGGTATTGATGAATGAGACATTTATTCTTGGACTTGTGTTGCTGTTTTCAATATGACTGTTTGATATAGATTCAGTGCGACCACATTTCCCACATTTCCACCAGTCCACACAAATCAGCATTGAGTTTAGTGAACTGTTTCACTGAAAGTAATAATGTGGTGAAAAATTGAATGAACATGATTTATCACTGACCTAAGATCAATGAAGATATATTTGGTATCTGATGTGTATTAAAGTTTCGATGGGAGACGACGGGCTGATGTTGTTAATAAACACTGGACTTGGACTTTCAGCAATCTCATCTTTAATACATATATTCTGCAAACATCTGTCAAAAAATATGTGAAAAGTTTTTTTATTAATCAAGTTTATTTATCCATCCAAACTAAAACTTAGAATGGTTATTTAAAATGTATTTTGTATGTTTATTAATATTGTAATATAAAATAAAATTAATAATGTAATATGTTGTAATATTGTGTATATTATGTTATATATGTTTTAATTTAATTTAACTGGTTGAAATATGAAAATAAGAAATCTGAAATATGAGTTCTCAAAATGCACAACATTGCGTCTGCCCCACCCTTTTTTCAGCTAGCTAGAACAAAATGAAAAAAATAAATTAGTGCATTTTTAATGCATTTTTTAGCAAAAAGCTGCAAATTATTGATAAGATTTTTATTTGACAGATGTTATCAGTGATAAGAATTGTTAATATTTTGGTCTCCCTCCACTCATAGAGATTGGAGCATGGCTTTATTTGATTGAAAATAAGAGTGAACAGGCTTCCATATAAGGACTTTGATTTTGTATATTAAAACAACAATGCATTTATTCTCTTGTGTTCAGGATGAGGATACTAATATATTCATATTACTTGGAAGCATATCCCTTAACAGAGAGTATAAACATAGCCCAGATGAACAGAGATCATTACCAGCTGTTACTTTTCACCTTTTACAACATTAACCTTGTCATGTCAGGTATACACCTGCTGGAGTCCCCATTTTCACAGACAGAGCTGCATGGTTCTGTGGCAGCAGGTGTAACATTACTTTAATATTATACATTGTTCCTGAAAGTGATTTGGTTTGAAAGACTTTAGACTTTCTCAGTGAATCTGTCATCTTTCATTACCAATGTGTTTCAACACCTTTATTTAATTGTAATATAATCATGATTTGTGAGGTTGACTGATTGTGTAAATTATGTTGTGCATAAAATAATACATTTTGATGAACTCCAGTCTAATTATTTGGGTAAATATGTCTAAATATAACATGGTTTGCAGTTGTGATTTTAGTACTGCTTTAGTACCACTTGTCCAGTGGGCTTTGCTCATCATGCATTATTTTGTGATCAAAAATGAAGGTTCATAAATTTTAACTGAAAGGGTTCAACCGGGGAAGTGCATTATAAATCATTCAGCCTGAAAAAAATACATTCATCTTTTTGTGGATGCCCCTTCTAACGAATGCATTCATCCACCTTTAAGTTGCACTCATTGCTGACATAGGCCAGAGGGGTATACATAAATTCCCCTTGCATTGAGTCATGGAGCATCAGAGTTGTGTTCTCTGGAAAGACAGTGCTCCATTTAAAAAGTAGGGATGGGGTGTTCCTAAATCTATTACAATGCCTGCTCTGCAGTAGAGATAGGACTCTTTTGAAAGAGCAGGTGTCCCAATACTTTGGTCCATATACTGTAATAATTTACTCTTCATTGCCAGATTAGGGTTTGCTAAATAAATAACTGCTGTTGCCACCAAAACCATGTGGGAAATGCACTGCCATTAATATCTTTCATTCTTGTGTCTTGAATGATTAAGAGCAAAACTATTAAGGGGAATGCTCAGGCTTATCAGCAGGAATGCCACTTGCCTGTTGTAACTTTAATTTGGCATTGAACACATTCCAGTCCTAGTAGGAGTAGAGCAGCCTACTAAATAGTTATTTCACATAACTAGTACACAGACATTATTTCATAGGTGGTACCAATGCGCACGTGTCACATGTCTGTCCTGTTCTTCTCCCCTGTCTTTTATTGCTTCTGAGCATGTGTCTGGTTTTGGTGTTTACTCCACCCAATTGGTGCAAATGTTTTGCATAATTTATACAATAATATACCGTATTTTCCGGACTATAAGCCGCTACTTTTTTTCCACTCTTTAAATCATGTGGCTTATAATGAAGTGCAGCTTTTTTTCTTATATATGTTATTTTCCAGTTTGTTTGTTTTTTAAACTTTGCGGGTGCGGCTTATATTCCACTGCGCCTTATAGTCCGGAAAATACGGTAATATTGTTCGACAGTATATTAGCCATGGACTAATATGTTAGCCTTAGAGTAATATGTGTGAAAAGCGGAACACCTATTTTTTTATTTTCTAGTAAAGAAAAGATGTATTTTTCAGATTATAGGCCGTTTATGTGGACTTGCGGAATGTATTTTTTAACTTAACCCAGTGCACAGTGTAGTAGTATTTGCTCCTGTATGGTGAATGCCTTCTTTGCCAGATGCCTTTGCATACTGAACCGTGAAGCTCATGTTCAATGTTAATAATACAGCACTTTGTGGTTTGTGGGATAATATAAGAGCAAGCAAGGAAGCTGCTGCTGCTGCTGAAATCAAGATTAAATGTAAGAAATAAGACTCATAATTCAGTGTGGTAGAGGACACCATGTCAAGCTTGTCGTGCACTTGGCCTGGCCTGCTTTAGCTGGATACGTTGAATTAGACTAGACTGCAACTAACGATTTTATATACATTCAGTTAACCTGAAATTTGGAGTCCACTTATTGTCAATTTTATGTTCATGTTTTGTACCACTAATTAGCACATAAACTAAATGAGCATGTGTACTAAAGTCTTCCTTGACTTCTAGTGATAGTAGAACTCTTTTTTTTCTTCCATATAGAATCATCTATGTGGAGAGCTGTCTATCCTGGAAAGTAACCATTTATGCATCAAAACCGCTCTTTAAGCTGTCATTATTCTATATATTCTATATGATTATCATTAATAGAATCATTTTAATCTAAGAAATGTAAGTCTTTTGGTGACCTCAGTTAAATGCAGAATATATATATGAGACAGTCACGCATGCCAGATATTTTTTCAGTCACCTCAGCGCTACACTTCATTTGCGAATATTTACATTCCGCTGATTTTGACACTTTCTGAGCAGAGGACACCTGTCAATTTGCTGCAAATTCCACATCTTTCCAATCACAGGAACAAAAGAAGAATCATGTTTTCAGCATCATGCAGATGTTGAAGAGCAGCGGACCAGCTCACACAGCCTTTTCACAGAAAGCTACCGGAGTAGCCAAGCGTGGATATGAGAATGGATAATTGACTTTGAAGTTTTACTTTAGAATATCATGGTACACTGTGTGGGATTACGTTCTCCTCTGTTAGTCTGATTGAATCACAGCAAACGTCAAAGACATTTCGTGCTGCCTTCTGTCTGGCTCACTGCTGGCGGGTGTCCATGTCATTTACAATAAAGCGTTTAAGGTTTCGTGTCACCCCCCTGAGCTCATGCTGGGTTTCAGCGGAATGAAAACATGGCGCCTTGTCAAGAAGGAACAAGCTGGAGCACAATGAAGCCCTCTGAGTGCATCAATGCAGTCCACTCAGGAACTCATGGGTTAGAGGTCAATTCTCTAGTAGTCTGCAGCTTCCTTCAGTAATACAGGCTAAATTTTTATCCACTGAATGGTATTCAGAGAGAGACACAGAAAGAGTGTTATTCTCTCTTTGTGAGAGGAAGTAGTAGAAGTGGTCATTTAACATTCCACTGGTTCCGTTAGAGGACATACGCATTCGACAAAAGAAGCAATCAGATGTTGGAGAAGTAGGAATTACAGACAGCACTAAAAACTTTCAAATACTGTACTGAACATGATGAGAAAAATGCAGTGAAATAAATTAAAAAGTGTACAACATGATGTGTCCAACAATCACCTCTAAGCTTTAGAACTCAGATTTATGGAATGGTTTTTTATTTTTATTTTCTTCTCCAAAAATTAGAAAAATGAAGAGACAGTCACGCCTATCAGATATTTTTATTTTCAGAAGATCTAGTTGTACAAATGTTTTTTACTGTGTTTCTTTGCTCGTAATGAAAACAAAATCCTGTTGGACATTGACTATCCAGAGTGTTTTTGAGCTGAAAATGCAATAATTTGTAGTGGTCCAAATAGTGGTCCTATTATTTTTGTCATTTCTATATGAATCAGTAGTATCTCTTCTTGGGACTTTTTTTTTTTAACAAAACAGAGAAAACAACCCCTCCCTTCTAATTTTCATTTATAACACAATATCTGTGTCAGTGATGTCATTAGATCTGCCCACTTTTACTGATCAGTCAGAGTCTGCATGCAGGTTGAGCTTGTACAAGTGCACTGAGCTGTAAACATGCACTCGAAGACTATTGGTATTTAAACTGGGATTTTATTCAGTTGGAAACACATAACTGTAAATGGCATGTAATGTCCTGCAAAGTGCAGATTTCAGGTTCTAAGATTAAAAAAAAAAAAAAAAAAAAAAAAAAAACAATGGAAAAAAATTAACCTTATTCCTAATATTTGGTTGCACCTTCATCAAGCTTCTGGAAATAATTCCTATTGAATATTTGACCACACTTAAGTTATCTGAGGAGTTTATTTCAGAAGTGGATTTCACAGATTGACACAATTCACTCATCTGACTGACAGAAAAACAGCTCCAGATTATGGAGCTGCCCACCACCATGTTTATCAGATGGCACAGTATTTTGGGGGTTTATTGGTTCATGTTTGCACTAGCAAATATACATCTGGTCATTGTGGACAAACATCTCAATCTTCTAGACATCTGAACCTTTAGACATCTCAGTCTTTAAGTCCATGGCAAGATAAAACTCATCTAAACGTTTCCTTCTTGGTGGTTCTTGGATTGTTCCTGATAATCTGGATTTCCTCTCAGATGAGGGAGGCAGTTTAGATCTAATAATACGTAATGCAGACAGCATTCTCACATTTTCCATATTCCAGGATTTGTTATTAATGCATTGGTGTGACAGCCTGTGACTAAACTTTATTTCCTCTGTAAAACCATGTTTTACACTGGGATTTTGTATGCCATTAAAGAAGGTAGCATATTAGATAATAAACCACATAAAGAATATTTTAGCTGGCAGAGAAACCAGCTGTTGATAATCAATTACGTTATGTACAGATTGTGCACAGAACAACTGGTCAAGGGACAGCCAGACTAAGAAGATGAGGCGTCTGCAGATATGGCAGCTTAACCTTCAGATCTTACACAGTGGCAAAGAGATCATCCTGCATCAGCAAGGCCTCTCCCCAGCAGAAATTGCGCAACATATGTGATTCCAGATGTGCTGTCCAAGGTCTTCTGCAGAGCCACAAACGTACAGGCAAAGCTGAAGGCCAGAAGCACAGTTGTTAACCATGGAAACTGAATGTATCAGATATGAAAGTACATTAGTCTTATGTCTATGCAAAGCTACCCCCCCACCACCACCACCACCACCTTGTCCCCTCCAATGATAGGAGCAAATCTACAGCACTGGTCCAGAGTCATTCCGAAGTGATCTTTGAGGAGGATTGTGGAAGTTTTGACCAAAAAGTTATTCTTTGAGGAAAAACAACAACAAGCCACTCACCACACACAGAAACACCCAGCCAAGGTCTTAAAACGTATCTCCTGCAAAAAGAAGAACTAAGAGCCCTATAACAGATGGTGTGGCCCCCACAGAGCCCTGATCTCCACATCATTGAGCCAGTCTGGGATTACATGCAGAGACAAAAGCAAGTGAGAGTCTGCAGAATTGAGGCAAGTTCTGAAAAAGCCTGAAGCTACTTGTCAGCCAAGTACCTGAAGAAACGGCAGTTTCTACAATTATAAACTATGAGCAGCTCTTCACATGTCTTACATTTATTTTAATAAATCTCTTGAATTGAAACATTTTACCCCACTAAACTCCACTAGCCATTATATTAGAAGCACTGATTTGAAGTGATTGATTGATTGATTGATTGATTGATTGATTGATTGATTGATTGATTGATTGATTGATTGATTGATTATTTGGTTGCAGTGTCTCCTGTCATGAGGTGAGAAATACAGCAGCGTTGATTTGTTAGAAGCAAGAAAAATGTGCAGGCTTTAGAATCTGAGCCATTTTGGCAACAGGGTCGTGACTGCCCAAGGCTCATTAATGTGATCAGTGGAGCCCCCCAGTCATTCAATTCAGACATTCTCATTATATAAACCGTTAAAAATAAAGTGGTTTTACTTTTTTCTAAACTGTTGGGCTGTATTATTCATGCAAACACAAAGATCAGATTGGCATCGACTGTTTCTTAGCAGTAATCTTTAGAACTGTAGGCCAGTTTAGTGAGAGATTT
This sequence comes from Acestrorhynchus altus, assembly GCA_034509495.1. NCBI lineage: Eukaryota > Metazoa > Chordata > Actinopteri > Characiformes > Acestrorhynchidae > Acestrorhynchus > Acestrorhynchus altus. The sequence goes on from CM067510.1 coordinate 26,222,328, forward strand.
GAGAGTCTGATAACTACTCAAGTTGCTCAGATATTTCTTGATTTGAGATTAGAATTAAGAGAATTTCAATATTTGTGTGAAATTGACCATGTTTTGATCAAAATGTACACTTACAGATTCATTTTTTGCTTTAAAGGACTGAAAACAATTTGCATCTCAGACATCCTGTTAGAAATTGAGCTGAAAATGTTTTAGGATAGGATAGAACTTTATTGATCCCTTGGGATGGTTCCCTCGGGGAAATTAAGGTTCCAGCAGAAGCAGCAGCATCAGTACAGAACAGAAAAAGGTAGCAAGAGATAATAATTTAGTAAAGAAAAACACTATATGAATATAAAGAATATATAATATAGAGACTATATTACAATATACTATATAGATGAATAGTGTGTGAAAAAAATATTAATTTTGAGTTATTTGTAATTATTAGACTGACAAGGATATTTATAATAACGTCTTCAAAATAATTGACAGTGGTCCAAATAAAATAACAACCTGAACATCCTTTAGCATTGTTGTTATTTATCCAGCATATAAAGAGAGCAAACAGTCCCTTCCTTCTCATTTTCATCAGTTACCTTATATGTGGGTCAGTGATGTCCTGCCCCCTCATGCTGATCAGTCAGAGTCTGCATACTGGTTGAGCATGTACACATGGACAGAGCAGTAAACATGCACTGGACACTAACTGAAAGTTAAATAAATAAACAATCTGGGACTTAATTCAGTTGGAAACAAGTGCATTTTAGCTATTTTAGAGCTGGATAACTGATTTTTTGTTATACAGTGGTCAGATGGGTTGGAATAGTTAAATTGTAGTTTTCTTGTAGTTTGTTATGATATGTATATCATGCCTGTAGGTTACCCTGATCCTCACATGTGAAGCTTAGAAAAGGGTAGCTGCATGCAAAGTGTTGTAAGGGTTAACAGACTGGAACTAGAAGCAGAATTACTTGATCTGGACATCCCTAGTATGTAGATCACCATTATTTGATCTAGTTGATTATTTTTCATGAAGATAAATGCTTGTTTTAATGTGTGCAGTATAATTTAAGGAATCGCTTTAACAGTGGGGAAGGGCACGCTCCCCTTTCCCAGAGAGTGAGCCGAGTCGGAAACGTTGGAGCAGCAGATACATGAATTACGCAGTTTGCTGACCTTTAAAAAAGCATCCTTCTGGAAGAAGCCCTGACCGTGTCTCTTTGCTGCTGTGACCAGCCTATCCAAACCCCAAAACTGTGTTAGTTCCAGTGTATTGGCATGACGGAGATGCTCCAAAACAACCACCGATAATAAATACCAGAATTTTGCTGCTGTGGATTTACGTGAGACAGTCAGTTTTAGAGAGTTTTACTCTGATAGTGCTGCAGTTTAGTTCCCTAAGAGCCTCTTAATGTATGGTTCCCATTGTAAATGAGATTAAACTGCTTTATACCGTAATAAACATCCACATTCAGCATTATAAAGATTATATGTTTTTTTTGGAATATGGAATAGCAGATGTGTAAATCTAGGCTGTGGTATTATAAAGCTGTTAACATGCTCTTGAATGGATTTGATGTTATATTTACAGTAGGGCATTTTAATACTTTGTAATATTTTACTGTGAGATTTTTTATTTTTTGCATTTCATTCGCAGGTTGAGCAGTTTTTTTATTTGATTAAAATGTAAGCTGTGAATTCAGTTGTCGTTTTTTTTTTTTTTCATTTTAGCAAATATTCTTATAATATTAAGCAGTACACTCCACACTACACTACAATCTTGACTAACATAGAAAATGCATAAAATATTACACATAAAAAATAAATGCTTTTCCTGAAGAACATGTAGAGTGACTGCACAATTCCCATAAGGGAACTAGACATTTGCTATGGCATTGTATTGTGGTTGTCACACAGTTTCTAGATGGCTGTTGTGCATTTTATAAACAGTGACCCAAAATTTCCTTCACAAACAATTACTGACTCTTAATTTGTTTTTTTATTATAAGACATTATTTTGTGTTTTAATGACTAATATAGAGAACAAGGCTATAGATCAAGTATTTATAAGGGCTTGTAGTGAAATGATGAACAGACACAGAAGACCATACGACACTTAATGTCACACAAAGCAGATTGTTCTTGTCACAGTTGCACTGGAGGCTGATGAACACTCTGCAGCCTTCTGTACATTAGCCTGAACTGCTGGTCCACATGGATTGAAAATGGGTGCTCGCATCTGCATAATGAAACATTACAGGAGGTCACTGCAGATGGTCATCAGGTTGTGTACATTTGCCTTTGACAGATTATCAGGAGAGGGTGTGAATTACTTACATTTATGTCAGGTCACCATTTGATCTGATCTCACAAAATGATCTGAAAACCTTGTTAAAAAGATTCTGTAAATGATGGAAAATATTTGGGTTACGTCACCTCAGGTACCAAGTGGTTCTTGTGCTGTTGCTAAACAGTTACTATTCCAGGTCCCAACAATGATATGCTTTACTGTAGGGTTATGTTTTAGTCAGCATTCCTACTCGCCCTATAACTGTAGCTTTATACTTAGCAATTCAATTTTTTAATCCGCTCTGTTATGCACACAGGAGTTAATCCTACAGTGATACACACTAGTGAATTCACACACCAGGGAGCAGTGAGCACACATGCCCACAGCAGTGGGCAGCCCTATCCTCAGTGCCTTTCTCTAGGGCATTTCAATCATGTCCTGCCAGTTCAGGGATTCAAACCAGCAACCTTCCATTCACAAGGCTGGTTCCCTTACCACCAGGCCCTGGCTGCTCCCAACTTCACTCTAGGGCAGCGTTCACAACCCGACCTATAATTGTATCTTTATACTTTACTCTAGGGCAGCGTTCATAACCCGCCCTATAACTGTATCTTCATACTTTACTCTAGGGCAGCGTTCACAACCCGCCCTATAACTGTATCTTTATACTTTACTCTAGGGCAGCGTTCACAACCCACCCTATAACTGTATCTTTATACTTTACTCTAGGGCAGCGTTCACAACCCACCCTATAACTGTATTGTTATACTTTGTGTATTTACTGTATATAGAGTGATTCCACCGTATAATGGAAGGCTTACACTTAACAGCAGAATAGTGTTTTAAAGGCTTCATGATACAAAAGCCCTTCATGACAGCTGACATAAACCCACAGGAACATGTTTCCAGTATGTCATCTGTGAACGTTTTCATTTTATTTTTGTTAAACAGATTCTGTGTGGTAAAATAATATTGCATGCTAACAGCTGACAGCTCAGTGCATGTCCTTTTCTAAAGATATTTTATGTGACTTGATCAGTAACTAAATTTAAATAATTCAATACTGAACTGTAATTGAATGGTTGCCTGTGCTTGTTTCTGAGCAGTGGTGTAGCCATGACAAGTACCACAGCAGCAGGCATTTCTTCTATTAGAGGTTGATGTTTCAATATGGATATGATGTTTCAGAGGTGGAGTTTTACAGAGCTAGAGTAATCATGTTGGTAGATTTTAATATCCAACAGAATTTGCTCATCATGCAGGCTGTGTTGGTATCTGTTGGATTACTTGAACTAGTTAATAAACTATGCAGAAAGACTTTTTTTGCACCCTGCCTGCAGTTCCGACACCCAGTCACAGGAGAGAGAGAGAGAGAGAGAGAGAGAGAGAGAGAGAGAGAGAGAGAGAGCTCCATAAACAAGCTGCATTCCAGAAGTGATCTTTCATGAAGTAGGCACTTTTTGTATCCGGATCACATACCGCTATGGAATGAAGGTGATGACTTTGTCCAAATCTGGGTGCTGGAACTGCAGCGGTTTTGGCCCAAAATAAAAATGCTGTACAAACATTTTACATAGTAAGTGAAAGGCTGAACAAAAATAAGGAAAATTTTATATTTTAGTACAGAATGATGAAAAGAGCTATAGATGACTCGACTACATTTGCTATAGAATACATTTCAATTTTTTTTGCATTTTGGTAACATGAATTTGTTATATTTATTTTGAAATTCATATATATATACTATAATTATATAATAATACTATATTAATATACATAAACCCATCATGGACATGGATGCTGTGGCTGTCAATGATTATTTTGAACTGTTCTTTTTTTCTTTCTTGTGTGATTTTCTGAAATCAACACAATTGTACATACAGGGTCAATAATAGACACAACGTACATTTTATTGATTGTACTTTGACCAGATCAGTTTTGAAAACCATCAGAAAGCTTCTGGCAGATTTCTCTCTGAATGTTTGACCACCATGTTTAAGTACAGTTCTTGTTATGGACCCAACTTTTAAGCCATGGGTTTTCAACATCATTAAGGACTTGGGGATGGCCATTCCAAAATGTTTATCCATTCCAGAACCATCTTTCAAACGTATTTGGGGTCTCTGTCCAGTTTCTACCATCAAGCTGGTGGTTATACTGAAGAATTTTTTGGTCATTTTTTTACAGAATTGACCCTACTTCAATTCGGTAAGGATTATGAGGGTACAGTGAAATGACCAGCTTTAGTTAATCATAATCACTAACAGGACAGCTTGGTAAGTAAGGTTGCATGATACTGGAAAAAAATGTCATTGCGATTTTTTCTGCAATATAATACTGCGATATTTTAAAATACAAGAATTTTCACCAACGTTCACTAGAAATCAGTGATCCAGCATGTTACGAAATAAAAAATGCCCTCTGTGTCTCTGGGTGGCTCAGTGGTCTAATGCGCTACCACTATGATGTGCTATGGTCATGCTGCTTGCCATCGGCAGCTGGAGTCTGAGAGAACAATAATTGGCCATGCATGGTGGGTAGAAAGCGCTTTCTCAGTGGGATTCTGGCTGGCGTGGGGGTCTGTTAGCCATTGTATCGGACCTGGGGACCCTCTGAGTGCGTTGGCTGCCCAGTTGACTTGTTTCAGAGGAGACGTGCTCGACCTCATCCTCAGAAGCATCTGGAAGAGTGCTAGTGAGGTTGGGGACTTGGTTGGTCTTTCATGGAAAATGAATTTTGTATTTGTATTAAGCAGCAAGGAATGTACATTTAATTGCATGACCACATTGCGATGATGATCAGCACTACTAACTTAAGTAGATATATTTTAATGCTGCTGTTTGATTTTAAAATCCCCCTTCACTGAAAGCCCACTATTCCCATGACATTTATATATATGGTATGAGGTATCTCCATATTTATATTATACTATTTATTTATTTATAACATACATAATATTTATATTATACTATTATGTAATATATAAATATGTGTCAGTCAAACACAGGTCCCGGTAAAAGGGTGGAACCATTGTAGGCAATTTCACCAGGTAGAAGTGCTGTCGCCGATGTCCTTTATTACCCTGACCATTGTCAGCACAAAACTTTCCCATTTCCTCCTTCCTTTCAGCGCTGATGGATGCTCTTAAGAAAAGAGCCAGAGTCTTTTAGGACAGTGTGGAATTTTCAGCAGACATTTTGCCCTAAATATCTGAGTGACTGAATGTACAAGGAAATAGGACCAGTTTCCATATAGACTGCATGCCAGCCGCAGCAGCTGTATGGCTTTAGTGGACAGTATTCATAAGGGAGTGAATAGACTGTGACCAGACACGAACCTAAAAGCACGTCCTGTTCTAATTCTGACTTTTATGCCCGCAGTTCTAACTATAGTAAAGCCATTTATCACACTTCCTAACTTCCTCAATGAGGCTGTTCATTCTGCTTGAGAAATCAGAGCGAGGACAGACTTCATTTTGATCAGTGTTAAACTCTCAGGGGAATAAACTCTCAAAGGAAAAATCAAGTTTTAAGCCTTTCATAAATAATTAAATAGGGCTCGGCCAAATTTAAACACTTGAGTGTTCAGTACAGTGGAATACTTCTAATCAACCCAGTATAAACCCACGGATAAGACGAAACATTTGGCAGATGAAGAGAATAGAGATTATCCGGTGGTGCATGTCCAAGTCTGGGACTGATGGTAAGAGAATGGTCATACTTCACGTTTTGGATGCGTGACAAATGGACAGGTAGGAATACTGCCTCACCAGGAAAAAGCAGTTTGGACAAGGTTCAAATCATTATGGCCATGTGACCAGGCTGAGGCATCTTCAAAAAAAGCAAGGCTTGTGTAATGCAACAGGTCAAAAGTGGTAAGTAAGATGTGAGACACGGCATAGGCTATTTTGTGAGTTCGGACTTCTGTCCACTGCCGAATGTGGCTTCAATGGGCATGTGATTATCATAATGGGAAAGTAGAGCAATTGAAAAATTTTGCCTGCTCCTGTATTTTATGTCCCTTTCATGGTAACAGTGTTCCTCAATGGCAGTGGCCTTGTTCAGAATGATAATGTGCCACACAGCATGGCGTCCTGAATATGGCCTGTCAGTCCAAGTGCTTGAAGCTCACAAAATGTGGTTCAGGTTAGGGCTGGACAATATATGAGATATAGAAGATATTTATTTCTATATCGGGATATAAACAGAGCAGGATATGGACTGAGATGATATATCAATATTTATATCTGTATTGGGATATAAACAGGGCAGGATATGGGCTGAGATGATATATCAATATTTATATCTGTATTGGGATATAAACAGAGCAGGATATGGGCTGAGGCGATATTGTTTACATCGATATTTAATTTTTTGAATAACCGTCTGTTTCAATCTTGCTGGAACCTTTTATCTTCGCCCTCACTCTGCTCCACCCCTGCTCAGCTCCTCTTCTACTGTGTTCCCCTCATACACACAACAGGGAGGGACATAGAGCAGAGCTCTGGCCAGAAGATAACTTAGTAAAAGTGTAAAAAGAAGAAATAAAGATCAAATTTCATTATTTTATATGAATTCTCACTAATACCAATAAAGTTTGGAATACACTTTGTTTCCACTGATGTTTCTGAAACAGTGTAATAGCTCTGTTTACATGTTCAGGTAAAGGTGAAGGTAAAGGCTGGTGACCCTGTAACACTGCAGGTGATTCTTTATTTCCAGGGCTTTAACTGAATGAAGAGGAAGAGAAGTCAAAACCAGGCGATAATGAAATCTCCTTTGCGGTGAAGACACGAGGCAGTGAACTGAACAGATGTTTGCTTTTGCTCTCAGAATCAGAAACTAAAGAAGGAGGGAGTGAATGGGGATTTTTCCACTTTTCCTAGAGATGGTGTAATTGTATTTTCAATGAAAATTGATCAAGAGTGCATTTTCGATGTGCAGTGGGGCTGAGGAATTGATTTTTTTCCTGGGATTTTTCTCAACCTTGAGTCAGACACAATAAATACTATCCTATAGGTTTGATTTTTTTATCTACCTGCTTTCTTGTATGCTTTTCCCCTCTTTTTTAAACCAGTGAAGGGAGGTAGGTGGACAGTGAATGCTGTTCAAAGCTTAAATGACTGACCAACACTTTTATACAATTTTTTTAATTAAACAATTATTGCAATTATTCTCCAAATCTATCAGATTAAGTTTACAATGGATTAAAACACATTTCTTTTGACTTGTAATGTCTGTATTGTACATCCAAGGATCCAGATTCACATCTCAAGCAGTGTCTTTGGGTATATTTTTAGCCATGTGTCCAAAGTGCGTTAGAACTTGAGCACTCAATTACTGTTTGAGGCATTATTATTTAAATAATGAAATTATTTTTCTAATATTTTTGCATTTTATGATAAAAATGTGACATTTTTTCTTGTATTTGTGATAAAGCATGTACATCTTATCCCTTTTCTGCACTATCACTGCCAGTTCTCCTGTTAATTCTACTTCTACTGATATCATATTTACTTGATATGTGATGTAATGTTATGTTGACAAAACCTCAGAGTCAGTGACTTATAAAGTGTCTTATTGCTCTAAATTGATATTAACCAGATGTTAACTACTTTAGCTCATGTTAAACCCAGATGTTTACTACACTAGCTCATGTTAAAACCAGATGTTTACTATGTTAGCTCATGTTAAACCCAGATGTTTACTACTTTAGCTCATGTTAAAACCAGATGTTTACTACTTTAGCTCATGTTAAAACCAATGTTTACTGCTTAAGCCCATCTTCAACCCAGATGTTTACTACTTTAGCTCATGTTAAAACCCGATGTTTAATATTGTAGCTCATGTTAAACCCAGATGTTTACTACTTTAGCTCATGTTAACACCAGGTGTTTAATATTGTAGCTCATGTTAAACCCAGATGTTTACTACTTTAGCTCATGTTAAAACCAGATGTTTAATATTGTAGCTCATGTTAAACCCAGATGTTTACTACTTTAGCTCATGTTAAAAACCAGATGTTTACTACATAAGTTAATGTTACTTAGTTGTAAACTACTCTAGTTGGGGTTTTCTACTTTCAGAAATAGTAAAAAAATATATTTGTCTGACAAACCAACACATTAGTACATCATCCATGTAGGACAAATAGCCTTGTGTAGTAGGCGATGAGTCCTCACCGCCATACCACACTTTGTACTGGTTAGGTCTGATAGCTTTTAAGATTGTTAGAAGACGTTGTAGCTTTTCCGGACCTTATTGTCCGTATCCCTACAGTTAGAGTTGAAAGACTGTCTAATATTAGTGCTGACAGTATTCTGACAACCACCAAAATGTCCCGCAAAATGTCCTGCAATTCTTTCACCAAAGTGTGCTTTAACAGTGGGGAGTCAGTCAGTAAGAAATATTAACTACACTCAGACAACCTGCTTGGTGGTCCACAAAAACCTCCTTCTGAAGAAAAGCGAAAACTGCAGAGCAGTTCTGAAAGCAGCAGGTTTTTTTAACAGCATGATATTTCTGCCTCCCACAGCTGCACTCTGATAAGGACAGAGAAGACGACACAGTAAGGTACGTTCTAACCGGAGAGGGAGCAGGCACCGTTTTCGTAATTGACGAGAAGTCGGGCGATATCCACGCCACCCGGAGGCTGGACCGTGAGGAGAAAGCCTCCTACACACTCAGCGCTAAAGCTGTGGACAAGCAAACAGGCCGAGACCTGGAGGGACCTTCTCAGTTCACCATCAAAATCCATGACATCAATGACAACGAGCCCAAATTCACCAAAGACCCCTACATCACCTCTGTGCAAGAAATGGCTGACGTAGGTGAGCAAAAGAACATACATGATGGGTCATTAGGGGTGAGTGTGGTTCTTCAAATTTCAAACTAATCTTAGGATTTCTTTAATTGGGCATTGGAATGAGGTAACTATGTGTCACAAGATTATTATGAATGGAAAATTGGTCCAAAATGATTCAAATTAAAATCAAAGTGTAAATTTGAAAAAATAAATAAATAAATAGTTGGAAGTATGAGGGAAGGAATATTAATATTACCAGCAACAATATATGATTAAAAAAGACTGATATGGGCAAAAAATAGACTGATATGGGCAATCAGAAGTGTTTCTCAGTGTGGTGTTGGGGACCTGTCTCTGATCAAGGGACAATCATGTACCTGCAGGGACTCTGCCTTCCTCTCAGCCACATTTATGCTCTTCTGTGAAATTACTAGCTGGTAGAAAATTGCATATCTGATTGCAAATTGCCTGACTCATGTAAACCAGGAGTTTCCCCTTTATCTGATCAGATTCCCAAAAGCATTGAATTACTGATTGGATTACAGTCAGATTGGATTGAATTACTGTGTAAATCTGATTTTGGCACATATCTGATAAAGATGATTGAGAGCTGGGGCAGTGTGGAACTTTTCAGAAACCAGCTATAGGAACAAGAAGTGTCTCGGTAACAGACTGAGCTGTTTCTCCAGTTTATTTTAACCACAGTTGAAAGAAAAATTCAAACGTACAAGATCAAGATCTTACTTGGTGGACATTTATAAGGGTACTTCCACAGCTCCATAGCATTAACGGGTTTTTTAAAAAAAATCTTGAATATTCTCACCCACCTCCTTTGTGTCACAGGTGTGTGCTTTCTTCTATCCACTGCCACAAACATCATGCTTTGACAATATCTGCATGCCCAGTGTGCCGCAGTGGTTGGTGAAGTGCAACCATTAAACCACCACTCTGAGTGATGCCACGTGGGCATCTGTTAGATGTAACGGAATCATCAGTGATGGTGCATTAGGATTAGTTTAGATTGGCTGTCTCAGAGGAAGCATGTGCCAATCCTAACTGTCCCAGCAATCGTAGCATCCTATGGTAGGGGGAGAGACCCAGGAATGATGAAACTGGGGAGAAATTGCATAACATTTTCATATTTGAATAGTGAAAATGTTTTGGTGCGCATCCCTAACAGTGCATCAAGAGCTAATTTACCACATTGAATTCATACCTGTTTATTTTGGGGTCTTTGCGTGGATGGGGTTTTAAAATATATCTGATCAAAATATGCAAATAGCTCCATCCACTTCCATATTGTTTTGCTTTTAAAGATGAAATACACTTTCTACCTGCATGGGGGACTGGGGAGTAGCCCCATCTGTTCAAGTGAGCTGGGACAATCGTTCATCACACAACAGCTCATTCCTCTATAGCTTTCCAGAAAGTCAATTTTGTGAGCTACGTTAATTATTCTAAAATTGAATATGGATACTGGTGGGTCTTTGAACAGTGACAAAGCAGGAGAGAAGAGTGTGTAGAAGAGTGAGTTTATAGAGGTGATAGTGAAAGCAGTCAGAGAATTCAAAACATATAAATGTATTACCCCCCCCATCCCCCCCCCCACAGTCTCATATTGTCCAGTTTAAAGAGCTTATCACAGGGCCAAGTGCTAAAGAGGGTCAGTGAGGCTTTATCAATCATAATTAAACAGTGTGTAAGAGCGATTGACTTCTGATATCACTGACTCCTGCTGACAGTTTTAACACTGTTGACCCATTAGCTTTCTTTTCTTTTAGGCAAAATCCTTGATTGGACCTGTTTTAGCTGCCAAATCCCATTGGCTTAGTGGAGATTTGATACACTAACCAACAGCCTTTTATTTCCATTCTTTTCTGAAAAGCCACTGAGGTCAGACATGTTAAGGAAACTTCTCCCTCCTTCAGGGGACTACAACAGAAAAATGAGAGTGAGCTCTCTCCCGAAAAACCTCTGCTAGATCAAAAACCTATAAAGCTATTGCTATAAACCTGTATAGTGTTTTAATCCAGTTTATTTTAGATTAGATGAGGAAAAGACTTCAGTGGTGATCATGTGCCAAAACAAACAACCAATCAACTACAACAAAAACAGAACTAACTAAACCTGAAACAAAAGAAAACACAATACATAGCGTCAGGTTCCAAATATCAGCCACTTTGGGGTCTTGTTCAAATGAAGTCAAGTGAATCCAAAATTGTTGTTCATGTTGTCAAATTTGCAGTATTGTCACCATGTTGCCACCTCAGAGGTGGAGCCAGAATCCAGTTTGTCATGGCATGGAATGTATCGTACAGTAAAAATAAAAAAGGAACTTCATCAACTGCATTAAGACCACAATCTATGAAACATTGCCTACACAGTGATGAGTTACAACTCAGTCACCAAGTCATAGCCAACTGGAGCATGCAGTTCATGTTTTGAAGAGGAGTCTGAAGGAGAAACGTCTCTAAAGAAAAAAATATGCATTTCTGAATTTTTGCTTACTTAAACATTGGGGGTCCACCAAAGGCAAAACCTCTTGGGTTGTTCCCAAACTTGGATTTCTATTTGTACTACAAAAGATTTGTCCATTCTCCTTTAGAACCTTTGGAGGAGACTGTAATTTTCTATTATTGTATTTATTGTATTTACAAAAATTCTAAACCTCAAATTAGACCAAGATGTTAACATATCAGTCGATACCACAGCAGCCTTATACAGCATTGTTAAAGGTGAAGACACTGACCTTAACCAATTAAACTTGATGGAACTCTCCAAATACCCAGGCTTGAATTACTCAGTCTGATCATTTAAGAGCATCTGTAATATTGTCGCTGTGATTCTGAAAAATTAAGGTCTCTGAAATTAAAGTCTCATAGTTTAAGAATTAGAAGGGTTCATTGGATTTGCCATGATGATGTAACTTGTCTCTTTCTCCAGCTCCAGCTCCAGCTCCAGCTTTAGCATTAACTGAGACAATATGTTTCCCTAATCAGTCGCTCACTCAGATTCAGAGCATCTGTACACTGTACATCTGTACACTGTACATCTGTACACGGCCCCTGGAAGATTCTTCTAATATGAAGCTTATGAGCTCACCAAGAGCTGACAATATCTTTAAAGATGGAAACAGAGATTCCACCTTTGAAGTGAAGTAGTTTTGATAAACTCTTTCTGGGGAAGCAGTTTGATAGTTGCAGTTCTGCCAGATCTGCTCAAACCAGCACTCTGTATGGACAGATGTTTTGGGATTGTATTGTGGAGCATTGCTATGAGGATTTGATTGCATTCAGAAACCAAAGCCCTAGAGAAGGCTGGAGCTGTACATTCGACTGCTGTTAGTTGTTCTAGTAACCAGGCAGATAATTGTGATTATCGAAACCATAGCATAGATACACTGTGCAGCTCTGCTTGCTCTTTTAAGTTGCCTTTTTTATGGTGATAATATAGTAAACCAGTGGTGCACAACTCCAGTACTGGAAGGCCAGTCTCCTACAGAGCTTGGAATCCGACCTACTCAAACACCCCCACTATCGCTTGGGATAAGGTGAATCAGGTGTATCTGAACTGAGCAAATACCAAACCTAGAGACTGGACCCCCCAGGACTGGACTTGTGCACTCTTTTTATAAACTGTGCTAAATAAAAATACAGAAATCATATTAACTATTGAATATCCACTTTTTTATACTGGCACATGTATTTGCAGTAGGCAACCAGTACAGTACTGGCTATACAGAACAGGAAATACAGTACCTTCAATGTCAATGTTAATATTGTTCCAGTAATTATGATGTACTGTATTGTGGTGCTGACTGGGTTCTGTAATCGTAGTTTTTGAACTGTGTATGTGCATGTTCTGTCAGAAGAAAGAGTGAGCCTGACTTGCTCTCTTACTGCAGCCTGCATATGACTCAGTGTGGATGATGTAGCAGTGATCACTCTGCAAGCATAGCACTTTTAAAGGGCTTTTGGGCTCATGTTCAGCGGTGTGAAGGAGTTCATTTCAGTCCATGTGTGCTGTGCATGCAAACCAGCAAAAAAAGGACACAGATAACATTTCTGTCAGGCCTTTTGGAGGTGAGGCGAGCTGCAGTGTTATAAATGGTCACATGGTATGATGTGACTGGAGTCATGTTCTTAAAATGTGTGTTAAAATGTTTTTTGTGTTTGAAACTTGAACACGTTTATGCAAATGAACCGTTAGAACCAATTTTGTGGGATGTTTTTGTAGTTTGACCTTTCTTATTTTCACCAAAAAATGAGAAAAGTGTTTATTTGAGACAGTAACATGTGCCTGATATTGTTATTTTCAGGAGATCCTAGGCTAGTCTTCTTTTGAGATAAAAAAAAATGTATTAATTTGATCATGTTTTAATCAAAGATTTATTTGTGCCTACAATTGTTTTGCTTATAAGGTAGTAAAAACAATTTACATCTCAGAAATTCTGTTGGAAATTGAGTGTTTTTAAGCTGATAATGCAATTATTTTTATATTTGTTTTGTAATTATTAGACTGACAAGGATATTTATAATAACAACATTCTTCAAAATACTTGACAGTGGTCCAAATAAAATAAATGAATGTCCTATTGTGATGCCATTACTCCGCCCCCTCTCACTGATCAGCCAGAGTCTGCATGCAGGCACCTTTCTCATTTAAACTGGGATTTAATTCAGTTGGAAATTAGTGAATTTGAGTTATATTACTCACTGATAATTCATCAAACAGTGAGACTACAATACTTAAAGTAAGTGTAGTCTGGTATATGTATCATGTCAGTAGATTACTTTGATCCTGAAATATGAAACCTGGAATACAGCAGGTGACTGCCCTCTGTGCTGACCTCTGGTCAATGATATGTTTGTTCCTCAGTGTCCCAGCATTTTAAAATAACATAGAGGGTTAGATGTTTACTTCAGTGGAGTGATACAGTGTTCATGAAAAAAATACAAATAAACATGCTGTTGTGATGAGATAACAGTTCAAATGCTTCTCAACCAATCAGTGTGCATGGCTGTAACGAACTGTTGTATAACAATTAACTTGTCATTTGTTTCTATTTGAAATGAAATGTTTCTCCCTCTCTTCTGTTCAGGTACATTTGTTGTGCAGGTGAGTGCGACAGACGCTGATGATTCTACATACGGTAACAGCGCTAAAGTGGTGTACAGCATTCTGCAAGGCCAACCATACTTCTCTGTGGAACCAGAGACAGGTTGGTTTCAAAACGTTTCGTCATGCGTTCTTCTGTTCTTCTCTTGTCCAGTATCTGTTCAGCACATTCCACACTGCCTGTACCACATTCTGGCCTTTACTGGTCTTCTCCATCCCATGAAAGGACAGTCATGGAGATTAGAGAAAGGGCACAGGCGAATGTACAGTATATGTAGTGTGTGAATAGTGCTTTTGAAGCCAATCTGCTGTGTTTGCTTAAAGAAGAGGAATGAAACACAAAAAGACATTAGCGGATTACTGGGCCAGCTTATTGATATCATGCTTTATCTCAGATGAGTCGCATTGCACAGTTTACCCTGGATATGGGACCATAATCTGTGTGTGTGCACATCTGTGGTATGAAGACAGGATGTATGCTAATACAGTGTTACTGTATTTCATACACATTCTGAACAGTAGTGTTCATAGGTGATTATTAGCAGTTTAACCTTAAATGATTTTGTATTGAGGTCAAATCAACTTTGGTTTTAAATGGACGTAATCATTCGCTTGCACACAATCTCTAATATATAAAGCAGCATTTGTCGTTGTGGGACCTGTAGGTGTTGTGTACACTGTACAATAACTCATAAAATGTAATGTCAAAACAGTTGTAAAGTACTGTAAAACACTTAGCCTGTGAGGACTGAACACAACATGAGCAAAAAGAAGGTTAGGCTTCAGAAATCTTGTAGGGCAAGTGTATTAGCTCCCACAGTGTGGGAATACAAAAAATAGGATAGCGGGGGAAAAAAAGTATAATCTTGGCTGGAGCAGACTCCTTCAGACTCAGCAGTGCACAAAAAGGCTGGGTTTGGCGTTTTTGTTGCTGAGCCAGGCAGAGGAGTGAGTGGCTTCAGCTGTGCCCCATTAGCCTTTGCCAGCCGTGGCCCCACCTTTAAGCCATGCAGGTTTTACTGTCCAAATTATTGGTGCTGGAGGTTGTGGAGTGATTCCGAAACCCTGGACTGCAGCTCTTTTTCAGTAGAGGCTTCTATAGAGAGCAGATTTAAAATAGTTCAAATTATTTCAGAAATACAAATAAGTGGAGACCACTGACAACTGTGCAAGACCTGTTAGACCACCCACACTGCCCCCTCAGATAAACAGAGTTTAGAGCTTTTATCTTTTATGTCCATCCTTCCACTCTGAGAAGCTTTTACTAAGAAAAGCACGAACACGAAAGCAAAAAGACATTCAACTCTTAGAACCCCAGAACCGCACTTTGCAGGGAGTTACATGCTGTTTTTAGGCTTCATAACTCAGGATCAGAGTAACCTAAATACATTATGATACACATATCATAACAGTGATGGGTGATGAATTATCAGTGAATAATCCAGCTCAGAAAATGGCTATAATTCACTGGTTTCAAATTGAAGTTTAAATGCCAAAGCAGCCTTCCATGCATGTTTACTGCTCTGTACATAAGCTCAACCTGCATGCAAACTCCAGCTGATCAGTAAGAAGGGACAGGCTAATGATGTCACTGACTCAGGTGCTGGGTTATAGGTGAGAGTGAGAAGAGAGGGGCTGTGAGCGCATTCTTTGCTAACACAGTGTTCAACTTTCGGAATAAATGTCCTGACACAAACCCTCTCCCCAGCCACTTGGTCCAGCTCTTCTGGGGGGACCCCAGGGTGTTCCCAGGCCAGCTGAGAAACATCTCCAGCGTGTCCTGGGTATTAATCTGGGTCTTCAAGGTGCCCGGTATACCTTGTATCCGAGATCTCGTTCTTTTGGTCATGATCCAAAGCTCATGACCATAGATGAGGGTAGGCACGTAGATCGACCGGTAAATCGAGAGCTTCGCCTTTTGGCTCAGCTCTCTTTTCACCACTACGGACCAGTACAGCGCCCGCATCACTGCTGATGCAGCACCAATCCGCTTGTCGATCTCCTGCTCCAGTTTTCCCGCAATCGTGAAAAGACTCCCAGATACTTAAACTCCTCCACTTGTGGAAGGACCTCATCCCTGACCTGGAACCACCCTGGAGGCACTCTATCCGTTTCCAGCTCAAGACCATGGCCTCAGATTTGGAGGCACTGATTCTCATCCCAGCCACTTCGCACTCAGCTGCGAACTGCTCCAGTGAGAGCTGTAGATCACGACCTGATGAAGCCAACAGGACCACATCATCCGCAAACAGCAGAGACGAGACCCTAAGGTCACGAGACGGATCACCTTGCCACCTTGGCTGCACCTAGAAATCCTGTCCATAAAAGTTATTAACAGAATCAGTGACAATGGGCAGCCTTGGCGAAGTCCAACCCTCACCGGCAACAAGCTCGACTTACTGCCGGCAATGCGGACCAAGCTCTGACACCGGTCGTACAGGGACCTAACAGCCCGTATCAAAGGGCCTGGTACCCCATACTCCCGGAGTACCCCCCACAGGGCTCCACGAGGTACATGGTCGAATGCCTTCTCCAGGTCCACAAAACACATGTTGATCGGTTGGGCAAATTCCCATGCACCCTCTAGGATTCCCCTGAGAGTATAGAGCTGGTCCAGTGTTCCACGACCGGGGTAAAAACCACACTGTTCCTTCTGGATCTGAGGTTTGACAATCCGATGGACCCTCCTCTCCAGAACCCATGAATAGACCTTACCAGGAAGGCTTAAGAGTGTGATTCCTCTATAGTTGGAACACACTCTACGGTCCCCATTTTTGAATAGGGGAATCACCACCCCGATCTGCCAGTCCAGGGGAACTGCCCCTGATGTCCACGCAATATTGCAGAGTCGCATAAGCCAACACAACCCCACAACATCCAGAGCCTTAAGGAATTCAGAAGGAACTCCAGCTCAGATGATACAACAACAAAGTCGATCACTGAACTACGGCCTAAGGTGTCTTGGTGCCAGGAGCACATATGGGCACCTTTATGCCTGAAAATGGTGTTAGTTATGGACAATCCATGACAAGCACAGAAGTCCAAGAACATAACTCCACTCGAGTTCAGATCAGGGGGGGCGTTCCTCCCAACCACGCCACTCCAGGTCTCACTGTTGTTGCCCACATGGGCATTGAAGTCCCCCGGTAGAACAAAGATGTCCCATGAAGGGGCACATTCTAGCACCCCCTCCAGAGACTCCAAAAAGGGTGGGTAATCTGAACTGCTGTTCGGCGCATAAGTGCAAACAACCGTCAGAACCCATCCCCCCACACGTAGGAGGAGGGAGGCTACCCTTTCATCCACTGGGATGAACCCCAACATACAGGCACCAAGATGGGGGGCCACAAGTATGCCCACTCCTGCTCGGCGCCTTTCACCAGGGGCAACTCCAGAGTGGAAAAGTGTCCAACCCTTCTCAAGGAGACTGGTTCCAGAGCCCGAGCGATGTGTTGAGGTGAGCCCAACTATTTGAAGCCAGAATCTCTCAACCTCACACACCAGCTCCGGCTCCTTCCCCACCAGAGAGGTGACATTTCACGTCCCTAGAGCCAGCTTCTGTAGCCGAGGATCGGACCGCCATGGTCCCCGCCTTCGGCCATCACCTATCTCCCATTGCACCCGACCCCTCTGGACCCTCCTACAGGTGGTGAGCCCACGGGAAGGGGGACCCACGTTTTCTCTTCGGGTTGTGCCCGGCTGGGCTCCGTGGGAAAAAGCCCGGCCACCAGGCGCTCACCAGCGTGCCCCAACTCAAGGTTTGGCTCCAGAGTGGGGCCCTGGTGACCCGCATCCGGGCGAGGGATCACTGTGTCCTGGTTTTTCTTGCATCATAAGGGTTTTTTTAGGGTTGCGCTTCGTCTGAAGAACTTATTATTATAAACATTGTCAATCTAATCATTACAAATAATTCATCAGAATTGTTGCAGTGCAAGTGTCATTAAACAAAACAAAAACATAACCAAATAATATCTGATATGTGTGACTGTCTCCTATTTTTTTTAATTTTTTTTCTCATTTTTAATGAATAAAAGTATGTCACACTACAATAGTTTTAAAGGTTAATCAAAACTACAGAAGCTGCTGATATTCTCAGAACCATAGTCTGACCATAATTACAATAATTACAGACTGTAGTTCATCTCTTTCTCTGCACACTTTGTTAGCCTCTATTCATCCTGCTCTTCAGTGGTCTGGATCCCACAGGACCACCAGAGAGCAGGTATTATGTGGGTGGTGGGACATTCTCAGCGCTGCAGTGTGTTAGAGTGTGTACGATGAAATCAGACACAGCAGTTCTGATGGAGTCTTGCAACCAGCAGCGTCCTGTGGGCAGCATCCTGTGAGCACTGATGAAGGACTAGAGGATGACCAACACACACTGTGCAGAAACAGATGAGCTTCTCTCTCTCACTTTATGTTTAATAGAGTGGACATTGAGTGCATACATTGTTTAAAGACTCCAGCAGCACTACTGTGTCTGATCCACTCCTACCAGCACAACACACACTAACAAACCACCACCACGTCGGTGTCACTGCAGTGCTGGGAATGACCCACCACCCACGTAATACCTGCTCTGTGGTGGTCCTGTAGGTCCTGACCGCTGAAGATCAGGGTGAAAAGAGGAGAATAAAGTATGCTGAGAAACAGATGAAATACAGTCTGTAATTATAGAACTACAAAGTGCTCCTGTATAATGAGAGGAGCTGATGCAATAGGCATTGTAGAGACAAGGAGGTGGTTGATAATGTTGTGTATGATAAGTGTGTATCCTTTAATAGTATCCTGCTCATCAAAAGGTGCACTCTTGAATTCTCAGGGTGATATTTGTGGGTCTATGATAGTTTAGCAGTTATGTGCAAATCCTTTGGCTATATTTATCTTCAGTTTTCTGCTTCTGCTTCATCAAAGTGTCTTCCTTGAAATTAAATTTCACAATTTTCTTGTTCAGCTTATTCTTTTCCAATCTAATATACCCTACAGTAGTGTACAATAATACAGTGCAGTGTATTACAAGACTGTACTGAAACACTTTCACACCAGAGGTGCCTTAAACACAACAAGGGTAAAAAAAAAAAAAAAAAACAAGCTAAAGACAAGGGTATAAAATGCATGAGGTTTTACTAAATGTTTATGTCCCCAAACTATGGATGGACAGTTATTGTAGGAAACTTTAGAATATTCTGACCAGTTAAAACGATTTGAATGATCACACCTGGAACTTCTTCTCAGGCATCATCCGGACGGCTCTGCCCAATATGAACCGTGAGGTCCGTGAGCACTATCAAGTGGTGATTCAGGCCAAGGACATGGCAGGACAGATGGGGGGTCTCTCAGGGACCACCACAGTTAACATCACTCTGCTGGATATCAACAATAACCCGCCACGCTTCCCCCAGGGTGAGAGACACAGCATGCTCACACGGACGCCATGACCTCACACTGTTCTGATGATGCAGCGTAGTGCATCTAATGGCTATGAGGCAGTTCATGCTGATGCTGCTCTAATGTATATTCAACATCCTGCTCTTTCAAATGACTCACTGCTACTGTTCCAGAATTCATGTTGCTTAGCATGTTTAGTAAAGATTGGCTTCAAATATCTACACACTTGCCTCCCAAACATCAAACACCATGTATTAATTATATGCTGCTTCCAAAAGGATGCACTTATTTTATGTCGCTTAAATTTAGAACGTTTTTTTAAGTAGAAGTGGTGATTTTATAATAACTATGATAAACTATGGTATGATGCTCCTTTTTAAGCATAGCACTGTGACATTAAGCTGTTATAGAAGGACTAATATAAAAATATTTATTCAGAGACATTTTATACCAGTTTTGTTGACAACCAGAGTACTGGAACTTCATAATCTATATATATATATATATATATATATATATATATATATATATTATGCAGTTCCAATTTTTATGGTAATAAATATTATGCAAATAAATATCGATATATCTCTCAGCCCATATCCCGCTCTGTTTATATCAGATATAGATATAAATATCGATATATCTCTCAGCCCATATCCCGCTCTGTTTATATCAGATATAGATATAAATATCGATATATCGCTCAGCCCATATCCTGCTCTGTTTTATCTCCTGTTTTGAGGGTGGGCAGGGAGACACCAATGATTCTGTCTTGCCCTGTTATGTACCAATTGTGAACCGGACTGTGATGAAATCGATGACTGCAGTGTAGACTTGTTTCCTGTACATCTTCTGCTGGGCCATTCTGAGGATCGAAATGGTGGTTCCTAGAAACTTGAAGGATTCCATGGCTGACAGCAGTGGTAACAGTGGTGAAACTCTTAATGTCCACAGTCATCTCCACAGTCTTGTGTTTGTTCAGGTTCGAGTTGTTCCGACTGCACCAGAGCACCAACCTCCTGTCAATATGCAGAGTCATTTCCATCCTGAATTCGTCCTGACCGATTAGTGGTGAGAGGTGCAGTTGTTGGTGTAGAGCGAAATGAGAAGTGAGAAGAATGAGAAGAAACACAAAACGAGAGATTTGAAACAAACACACTGTCAATACTCCATGTTCCTACTGACCACTGGTAAACAATTTACCCAATGTCACTCACCACTTTAGCTCAAATTGACATTGAACGCTCCAGTAAAGCTAGACAGAGCTCTTAATTTGAAATGAAGCACTTACGTAAAAATAGAGTATTAAGAAGTGACAGATTTTTCAGTAAGTGTTCTCTGCTGATGTTCTCCAGGTGTTTATCAGTTCAGCGTTTCCGAATCATTAGAGCCGGGTAGTACAGTTGGCCTGCTGAAAGCTACTGATGCAGACACGGGCAAAAATGCTGAGATGGAGTACACCATCATGGATGACCAGGACATGTTCCAGATCTCCACCAACCGTATCACTCAGGAGGGAGTCATCACTCTGAGAAAGGTCAGATATCATCACTACAACCCCACCATTTTTCACCATGTCTCTTTTCATTGTGTACCTCCCAGTCCCACTCCGGCCCTGCTGGCTGGTGAGAAAGCTCCAAAGTGTTTCCTGATCAAACTTATGGTGAAATGTATACATTTTTCAGCAGGTAAGAACATGGATCTCTATGTGCAAATGTCCTTGTAATAATGTGTGTAAGATAAATAAAGACTTTGACTTTTGCAAGGCATCCACAATGTAGTGTTGATCTCAGAGCACTGACTCAGCAGTTTCTCAGTCCATGCAGTCATGTATTGCTTGTTTTCCCAGCCCCTGGACTATGAGAAGAGGAAGACGTACACTCTAAGGGTTCAGGTGGAGAATGTCTACCTGGATCCACGCTTTCATTCACGTGACGCCTTCAGAGACACAGCCACAGTGAAGGTTATAGTGGAGGACGCTGACGAGCCACCTGTCTTCAAGCGACCGGCCTACATCATGGAGGTCAAAGAGAATGCTGAGATTGGAACCATCATTGGATCCGTCAGTGCTGTGGACCCTGACGCTAACAGGAACATTGTCAAGTATGTGCAGCTTCACAGTCACTTGTTTGGATGTAATAAATAGAACATGGCTGATGTAAATTAATCAGCAGTAGTGATTTTAAAGAGCTAAAAGTATTTTAGGAATGTGAATATGAATTTTCTTCATTTAGGCTTAAAGTCTTAAACCATATTAAGAGGAGGCTGAACTCCCAGAAGGCAAGCAGTTGAGACTTGTCTGCCTTACTGTTTGTCACAAATGAGAGACTCTCTTAATTTGCAACACTTCATAATTCAGGATCAGAGTAATGCACAGACATGATACACATATAATACAACATAACATAACATAAATATAAGCTACAAGACTTACACTATCTAACCATTCTGTGTGAGATAAGAATTAGTGATGAAGCTCAGAAAAAAAGAGCTACATTTCACTTGTTTCCAACTGAATTAAATCCCAGTATAAATGTCAAAGGAGCTCTGAGTGAATGTTTACTGCTCTGTCCACGTGTACATGCTCAACCTGCTTACAGACTCTGACTGATCCGCAATGGCGTGGAGCTAATGATGTCACTGAGCCATATTGGGTTATAGAGGACAATGAGAAAGGAGGAGCTGTTTGCTTTCTTTCATTGCTCGTACAATGTTCAAATTCCAGAATATAAGTCCTGCGAATGGATAATACATATATATTCATAAATTAAACAAATGATAAAAGACATTCAGATTGTTTTTTGGACCGTCATTTGGGTCAAGGACTTATACTTGTAGGTGCAAGCATCAAAACATGGTCAAATTCATACAAATATCTAAATTCTTGAAAATAATAATCTGCCATGTGTCAAACCATAACTATCCTGCAAAATTAGGGTTAGGGTTCTAAAGGTTGAATTTGTGAAATATCTGTAAATATATTCAATTTGTAGTGTTTTAATCATTAATAAGTATATTTAAAATAAATATATACAATATACAGGCATATAATCATTGCTGAATTTAAGAGGGGACAACTGATACATTAGTCAAGCCTGGTAGTAAGACTTCCTGTATTGTGAAAAGAATTTTTGAAATAGCCTGAAGTTTGTCCTCAGTTAGAGAGGGATCATTCATTAGTACTGTTTGAGCTTTGGGTTACCAGCTGCTGCTGTCATCTGGCTCCAGATGCCAATCAATTCTAATCAGAAAAAAGCAAATAGGAGGAAAACCGTCTGTATCATAATCAACGTAAACCCATTCACTTTCCATGTTTTGTCCAATTCTTCACATCATGTTGCCAAAATGGTAATGAAGAAAAATGGTACAAGTATTTAACAGGTGATGCAAAAGATTTGTACACTTGTAGCAGCTGGACTAACATGTACACTGAAGATTATGCATGTTATGTCAGTTCTATGTATCCCTGGATCACTTTTCTGTACCTCACCGCACTGGATTTTAAATAAAGCAGTAAAGAGCTGCTTTTTCAGGCTGTAAGTAACATGGTTTGTGGAAATTCTCTATATGCAGGTTAAATACTGTAGTTTGATTTAACCTGTATATGTGGGTTAAAGAATGCAGGAGGTGATGATCAGACTAAAAGATCTATCAGACAGATAGCAGAAACATCAGGAATGGACCTAATCTGTAATTTGGTAATTCTTGCACTTTGGTAAATCTGCACTTGTTCTACAACACCAAAAAAAAACTGGAAGACAACTAAAGTAAAATTAATTTCATTGGTGAAGATAAACCCTTAACATCTAGTCAATTCATGAACACTTTAATTGTTAGAACATCAGATCTCACCCTGGTCTCAGCATTGTGTGATGATTTATAAGTGAGTAACTCAGAAAACAGCTAAAATTAATTTGTAAATCCCAGTTTATTGCCAGAGGAGCATCCAGTGCATGTCACTGCTCTGTCCACATGTACAAACTCAACCTGCATGAAGACTCTGACTGATCAGTGAGAGGGCGGTAGGGCTAATAATATCACCAATCTGACCCAGATATTGGCTTATAAATGAAAACGAGAAGGGAGGGTCTGTTTACTCTCCTTTGCTCACATAGAGTTCATTTTCACATGACAAAGAAATCTCACAAAATTGGCCTAGTGTTCTAAAGGTTAAAGTCCAAATGACTGGTTAAACCCAAGAGCAGAAAGGTCAGATTAGATGGCTAGAATGATTTTTGGACAAATAAAACAAGCTTCATTTGAGGAAAAGGAAAGAACAGTCGGTGATCCGACACATACCACATCATTTGTCAAAAAGGGTGGAGGCACTGTGCATGTATGACATGGGCATGCATGGCTGCTAGTGGAACTGGGTCACTGATGATGGGTTTCTGCTGACAGAAGTGTATAGAAATATACTTTGTTCACGGGGAAATGCTTCAGAACTTCGCAGTAGGTGGATGGATGTTGACCCAAAACATACAGCAAAACTACAGCAGTCTTAAGGCAAAGAAATAAGATGATGTTAAATGGCAGAGTCAGTCACCCTGTAATGTAATTGATCAGCATGTCACTTGAAGACAAACCTGAAGCAGGAAGGCTCAGAAAAAGCATCTTGTGAGAGGAAAGTCATAATGGGGTCTTCAGACTGCTAAAGATTTGCATCCAAAAATTCAAAAAAACATCATAACCACCTCCTTGTTTCTGCACTCCTCTTACCATACAGGAGAACTTTGAAGTTCTATAATTACAGATTGTAGATCATCTGTTTCTCTGCATACTTTGTTATCCTTTCACCCTGATCTTCAACGTCCCACAGGACCACCACGGGTGATGGTGGGCTCAATCTCAGCACTCCTATGACAAATGAAATGGTGGTGGTGTGTTAGTGTGTGTTGCACTGGAACGAGAGGTTCAGACACAGCAGTGTTTAAACACTGTGTCTACTCACTGTCCACTCTATTAGATGTTCACAAGATGTAAATTCAGAGACCGAAGCTCATCTGTTTCTGCAGTCTGTGGTCATCTTCTGTCCGATCCCCTCGTACCAGTGCACCACCACCACCGTGTCAGTGTCACTGCAGTGCTGACAATGACCCACCACCCACATAATACCTGCTCTGTGGGGGTCCTTTTGGCTCCTGACCCTTGAAGAGCAGGGTGAACAAAGCATGCGGAGAAACAGATGATCTACAAAGTACTTCTGATATTGTGAAAATGTGACTAAAGCTGCTTCTGTCCCTGTGGTTTAATTAAGTCAGTTAATTTATGGATCTGTTTTAGTATTCATTGTTTTTCAGCTTTGACCTTAAAAGGATATGTGAATAAATCTTGAATCTTTTTTTTCCCAACAAAGATGAAAGGCAAATTCAATCCTTTATAGTAGCAAAACGAATGTTCCAAACAATGATGCCACCTGTCTGACATCAGAAGCCACTGTTATCTTTTTTTTTTTTTCCCTCTAACTGTTTGCTTGCAGCATCTGCCTCCAGGCATCTTCTGCTTTTAAGAGATGGGCAATATTTTATCCAGTCAAATTTGGAAACATGTATGTGCCACTACTTAAAACATCAGCCTTCCTGCCAAACATAACTGAATAATTTAACTCTATTGAACAAACAGGCCGATTAACGTTAATCTGCAAATACCGTTAGCTGGATGCAAATATGCCCCTGAGCAGTGAGCTGGCAAAACAGCAGACTAAACATCATAGTTATACATGGCTGTCAAATTTAGACACTCGATACTAGGGCACTTCAGTGGATAAGAGGCTGCTTAATGGAAACTGTCAGAAGATTGTTGAAGATTATAACAGACAGTATCTGTATCTTATCGGGTAAAATATCTTCCTAACACTACACTGAAGCCTGTGCTGTGGCCGTCATCCAGAACATCCTGCAGCTTCCACCTGCAGACCTGGCGAAAAACCACTCACCCTGTAATCACATTTATTCTAAAGCAGGTTCTTCACGCACACTCGATAGTCGATATTAGCCACGTCTGACCCTGAATTAACCCTTAATTAGAGAGATTGTGCTCAGACTTGAATGGAGAGTGCTAGTCTTTATCACAGTGGGCCGCTGTTGAAATGTCTGCTGTGCTATTGTTCGACAGAGGAATCATCTCACTGGAGCTGTCAGATGTGTTAATTACTTTGCACACACTGTTCTTTTCCCTAGCCAGTGAAAATCCTTCATACTTCAATCCTGTATTCTGGTTTTTCACTTTGCTTTGCTGCTAAATCCGCTTTTAATCATGATCTGTAGTCCCAGCTGAGATGGAATTACACCTTGTGTAAGATATAGTGTTGATGTGCTTAAAACTGCTCTGGAGCCTCACTTTATCCCCATTTTCTCTCATTACAAAGCAGCCAGTACTGAGCTGAAATCTACAACCAGACGTACAACAGTGCCATAAAGGAGCTGTAAATGTGTATTTTCTAGGAGCTGCCTTTTATTGCTGTATAAAACAAGGATCACACCAGTGAATCCTAGTTTAATGAATCGCAGTCACTGGCCATGTGCTCATCACTTTGTTCCTTATTTCTTGTTACGTGGTAGATCGTCTGTCATGAGGAGCAATAAGCAATAGTCAGAAAATCCATGTATCCACTTATCACACACAAACTATGGCATGGTTATTATGTGACAGCATGAGCAAAATGAAAATTCGCGTGCGCAGTGATTCTATACCAGTCTACAAAAACTGCACCTGCCATAATCTTAGAAATAAAGCCCAATGCCACACTTTTTCTCATCCCCTGGTTACATCACAACTTATAAACACTTAAACCTTTCAGCTGTTTCGTTTAAATGTGAGCTACTTTCAGCTGCTTACACTCAGGATCTCATTTTTTTCAGTCACTACCCAAAACTCGTGGCCCGTGAGAGTTGGAACATAGATTGGCCGGTAAATTGAGAGCCTTGCCTTTTGGCTCGGCTCGCTCTTCAACACAGCAGATCGGCCCGGAGTCTGCAGCTCTGCAGATGCTGCACTGATCCATCAGTCAACCTCTCACGCTCCATCTTTCCCTCACTCGTGACTGAAATCCAGATATACTTGAACTCCTCCACTGACACAAGAGCTCATTCCCAACCCAGAGAGGCCATTGCACATCAGGGGATTGTTTAGGCAAAACCTAAAGCCGAGTCTTCAACCAAACTGAACCTATGGCTCATGTAGCGGCTAGCTAAGCCAGTGATAGTTACGAGCCACTGAACTCAGCAAGGTTAAGATGTTTTCCTGTAATGTTAGTTCAGTTATGTTTGTAAGCAACATAATCTTCACAGAGCTTTACTAACTTCAGTGCAGAATTCAGTTTGTGTGTGTGTACAGAGCTTAAACCCGGTGCTGTCACACGTTGCTGATGAAGACAAATTCATCTGCATTTCTACACTACTTAGTGAACTAAATAGTCTCCCTATATACTATATGATACTAATACTATATAGTCTCCACAATACTAACAGGGGAATATGGATCAATTGATCTATTCAGTCTTCAGAAAAAGAATTTCCATGATCCAGAGTCACCGACCCTACTCCTGAAAGTTACCTTCCTGCAGATTTCAGCTCCAACCCAAATCTAAGCCTCCCCATTCAGCCTATCAGAACTTCTGAAGACAGTAATTACCGTATGTTCCAGACTATAAGCCGCTACCATTTTTTTCCTCGTTTTAAACCATGTGGCTTGAGGTGCAGCTTTTTCTTATTATATATGTTATTTTCCATTTTTTTTTTTTTTATACTTTGTGAGTGCAGTTTATAATCCGGTGGAGCATATAGTCTGGAAAATACGGTAGTCCGATCAGGTGGGCTACATTTGTGTTGAATCTAACGACTGCAGGAAGTAGCTCTCCAGGAGCAGGGTTGGAGACCCCTTATCCACCTTCTTTTGCCACATTCCACAATGCACATTCACACGTATCTACACTGAGATATCTCCATAGTTTGAGGAATGTTTTACAACCTTGTAAATTAAAGAGGAACAATAAAACCAGCATGGTTTTCCCTGGACTTTTGTTCTAGTTTAAATGAGTGTTTATTGATATTATTATGTCAATTTACTGCATTAAAATTATGCTGAAGCCTCTGCATGGAGTGTATTTGTGGACTAGTCTAGTTTTAGTTTGATTAGTTTTAGAGGATTTATATAGAGGTTACTTATGGACTAAAACATGGGATGATAATATATCAGACATTAGTGTAGATAAGTGTTTATTGGTTTTGTTTATGGGATCTTCTATTGCAATGTATAAAAGGATCATTGAGGTTATTTATGAATGAAGTTGACTGAATAATAGATGAAGTTATGCTTATATAGTGCCTTTCTACATACCCAAGGACACTTTGCCCAAGCACATGATTAGCATGGCCAGCAATACCACGCTGCTGACCAGCATGATCAATCATGACCCAAATCAAATGCAACATACACTATGAGCTGAATAACCAGTTGACTTACCAGTATAGGGACGATTTTTACCTTTTCAATCACCTTGACCATCAATGACCAACTAAGATAATGTGAAATCAGCTTTGAACAAAAGCTGAATTTTTGCTCATGTATGTGGGATTTATTGAGATTTTTAGGACCATATATCCTCTGTTCTAGTGTCTACATCTTAAGTGTTATCGAGGGACCTCTTTCTGCTTTTTGATGCATTGGAGTGTTTATTGAGGCTATAATATATAGAAACTATATCTCATGCATGTAAGTGTTCACATTCTTTTAGCTATTAAAGCTGACAAAACGTTCAGGAATAGACATATAATAACCACTCGCTGAATGGGGAACGTGTGCACACGAACACAGGTTACCACACTGGGGGCTACATCAGTAACACAGAGCCGTGATTCTTTTACTCCCTTGAGGTGTTTTTTTTTCCTGTTCCTTGTTTCAGCCAATCGGCCCATTAATCAGGAGAGAAAACAAATGAGTGTTTAACATGTGGCTAGTGAGTGACCCTTACAAAATGCTCATATAGCGAGGGTCACTGAGTGAGTTTAGTATCTTAAAATGAAAACTGACACGTAACTTTCAAGACATGATTCATATTAGTTACTCCGGAGGCCATTTTTACATTAAAATGTATTGCTTGTATTCGTGGCAGGTGTGTGTGTGTGTGTGTGTGTGTGTGTGTGTATGGGGGGTGGTTATATTAGGTTTGGAAATAATCTCTGCAGTGTGTTGGATCTCCAGGAGGAAGCCTTGGCACTGCTGACATTGCATTCAATCAGGAAAGGAAATATTATGTAAACATATTAACAGGCAGCTTTTGCCCTCACTG
Organism: Acestrorhynchus altus; assembly: GCA_034509495.1. NCBI lineage: Eukaryota > Metazoa > Chordata > Actinopteri > Characiformes > Acestrorhynchidae > Acestrorhynchus > Acestrorhynchus altus. The sequence goes on from CM067510.1 coordinate 26,251,199, forward strand.
ACTGAAATTCAAGGGCATTGTTTAAACAAATGGTAGCACCTTAACTAAGTAGCACTATAATCCTAACAGCAGAAATTATACAGATTAAGCAGTGTCTTCTTTCTTTTTCTGTTTTATAAAAAATCCAAAATACAAAAATGGGACCTCAATTTGTCAAGGAAGATTGAGATGTGTTTTATTAGTTATTTTTCCTCTGTGCCTGTTTTAAAGCAGCATTTATCTAACAGTTGTATCATAATTACAATAACAGCTTCAGAATCATTTTGATTGTGGCTTAATTTAATTAAATATAATGAATTTAATCGCAAACTTAATTGGGAATGGCATCTCTGTCACTGTTACTCAAAGGCCTCATTCTGCATCACTCAGCTTGTCAACAAATGCATGTTAATAGCAGTTTAAAAGTGGGTTATAGCACGAATTGTATTTACAGTGGTGGTTTAATTGAATAAATTGAATTGGACTTAATTTGTTTGTCAGGACTAACATTCAAAGTTACCATTATGACAGGTCAGTTGATGCAAATTTTAAAGCGTTATAAATACTCTGCTTAAACCTCATCCCAACAATCAGCAGCCAATTAATGCACTGTCAGGGAGCTGTCTTCAGTTTGTAAAGTATTATCAAATGGGAGATAGCAGAAACAATGGCCAGAATCACATCTGGAAGTTCATACTTTGTCAGAAAGGCCTTGTTTGTCTGCAGAAGATCTTCACAAGCCTTGTGACTAGAAGGTTGCCGTTTTAATTCCCTGAACTGGCAGGACATGACTGAAGCCAATGCACTTAACTCCCCAGCAACCCCCATAGGGTTGGCCACCACTCCAGGCCAGTGTGCTCACTGCTCCCTAGTGTGTGCTTCACTGCATGGATGGATTAAATGCTGAGGACAAATTGGATCTATATGCACATGTTCATTTCTACATCACTGTTTCCTGTGCAGTGACACCAGCACAAATAAGATCTTCAGGCAAAAATAATTGTGGAGGAGAAATGTTATCTGTTTCCTCAATAAAATATTCAGCCTCAGACTTTTTTAAAGGAATATCTAAGCAAGCTTGATGCATTTTGGAGACCAATGAATTGAACTTTTTTAGCTGCAATGAGGAAAGATGTGTTTTAAGAAAAGGTTTAAGCATGGTGGGAGAATAATCATGCTTTGGGCTTGTGATGATTAATTTAAAACAAGTATCATTCCATCTGAGAAAGGTGATGGAGGATGACAGCACTGACAGGAGGATTAATAATTATACACACCTCAAAATCCACAATTGACCTCCAGTGACACAAGCGGAACATTTTGCAAAGGTGCTTAGAGTTTCTGACCTAAACATCAAACACAATTTGGGCATAAACCTCGAAAGAGCAGCGCAGCAATACTCTCAGAACTGGAAGCCTTTTAAAAGGAAGAATATGTGAAAATATTCTGAGCAGAATTGTGTGCAGGGTGCAGACACTGTGATTTTATCACTCAAACTCTCTCAGAAAGAGTAATATGTGTACTGGGAACAGCAGTGTCTTGATGCTTAACAAAGTACTGCTTATATTACATGCCATTGCCATCACTTGCATAAATTTGCAAATCACGGTTTATCAGTGAGTGCCCCAAGCATGACCTGTTCCCATCATCTGAATTTCAGATGCACACCCATAGCAGTGTGCAGAGTGTTGGGATTATGAAAAGCGAAACGAATGCAGCTGCTTTCCATAGTTGCTTTTGCTGTCTCCCCTCTTCTTCATCCATAAGTCAAGCTAACAGATCATATGATGAAAAATAATGAAATAGCTGAAACTAGAAGACAAAGCAAAGCTTTTCTAAATAAACAGCAGGAAATGTCTATGGAGCTCCAGTGGAAATGATGGTAGAAATCCAGATCACAAATGGTTACAATGTGACCAGGGCCTTATTTGTGTAGTGCACTGTTATGTGCTTGCCTGGGGCCTGTTGCCCATTGAAAGCCCATTTATCATGTAGCGGTCAGTGGTATTATGCACTATCCACCATCCACGTTTCCAAGCTTCAAAGCTCAGCATCAGAGTATCCTACAGAAATGATACACACTAGACCGTATTTCGACCTGCATGCATCCAGACTGGGTGGAGCTGATGATGTCACTGTCCCAGATATCCAGTTACAAATGAAAACAAGAATGGAAGGGCTGTTTGCTCTCTTTCTTTGCCCACACAGTGTTCAAATTTCAGAAGAAAGAAGTCAGGAGAAAGCATAATACTGATGCATAAATAATACATAACAATAATACATAACATACATAAAAAATAATAGGATATTCAGGTTGTTCTTTATTTTATTTGGACCACAGTCAATGTATGTTGAGAACTTATCATTAAAATATCTTTGTCAATCTAATCATTACAAATAGCCCATCAAACCTCAAACACTGGATGATCAATTTCCAACAGGATTTCTGAGATTTTTTTTGTGATAAGCAAAAAATAAAAATAGAAATTGAAAGTGCAAGTATTTTTTTTATCAGAACGTTTAACCAATTATGGTTCAATTCTGTTAACATTTAAATCTCATAAAAACATATTTGAGTAGGCTTCATAACTCAGGATCAGAGTAAGCTACAGACATGATTAACACGTCATAAGACAAGACATACCCTATCAAATAATTATTAATTGTTATTAATTAATTTCATCTCAGTCAAATGTCAAAGGAGCTTTCAGTGCATGTTTACTGCTCCGTCCACGTGTACATGCTCAACCTGCATACTGATCAGCAAGAGAGGGCAGGGATGATGTTTTTCAGTTCTTATAAGTAAAAAAAAAAAACCCCGAAAATTGGATAGGTGCGTGTTTATGGTCAAATTCATAGATCATCTCATATAAACATCAAACTATGAAAACATCCCTGAAGTTTTAAAGGTCAAGATCAATATGTACAGTGCATCCAGAAAGTATTCACAGCACTTCACTTTTTGTACATTGTTACAGCTTTATTCCAAAATGAATTCAATTAATTTTTCCCTCCAAATTCTACACACAATATCCCACAAAGACAACATTGGAAAAGTTTAAATCTTTGCAAGTTTATATAAAAAATAATAATAAAACACAAAAATATATTGTGTACATAAGTTTTCCCGGCCTTTTCTGAGTACTTTGTTGAAGAACCTTTTGCAGCAATTACAGCCTCAAGTCTTTTTGAGTTTGATGCTATAAGTTTGGTACCTGTTTTTAGGAAGTTTTTTCTTTGCAGAACCTCTCAAGCTCCATCAATTAGATGGGGAGCGTCAGTACACAGCCATTTTTGGATATCCTCAGAGATGTTCAATCGGGTTCAAGTCTGGGTTCTGGGTGGGCCATTCAAGGACATTCACAGAGTTGTCCCAAAGCCACTCCTTTGTTATCTTGGCTTTGTGCTTAGGGTCGCTGTCCTGTTGAAAGATAAACCTCCATCTCAGACTGAGGTTTAGAGCACTCTGGAGCAGGTTATCATTAAGGATGTCTCTGTACATCACTGCTGTCATCTTTCCCTCGACCCTGACTAGTCTCCCAGGTCCTGCTGCAGAAAAACATCCCCACAGCATGATGCTGCCACCACCATCCTTCACTGTATGAATGGTATTGGCTAAGTGATGAGCAGCGCCTGGTTTCCTCCAGACATGATGTTTGGCATTCAGTCCAAAAAGTTTAATCTTTTTGTTTTTCCTGGTTTGAGAGTCCTTTAGGTTCCTTTTAGCAAACTCCAGATGGGCAGTCATGTGCCTTTTACTGAGGAGTGACTTCCATCTAGGCACTCTACCATACAGGCCTGATTCTCTTCTGAAAGGTTCCGCTCTCTCCACAGAACATTGGAGCTCAGTCACAGTGACCACTGGGTTCTTGTCCCATGGTCCCTCTTACAATGATCACTTAGTTTGGACAGGTGTCCAGCTCCATGAAGAATCCTGGTGGCTCCAAACTTTCTCCATTTATGGATGAAAAGAGGTGAATGCAAGTGTTATACAATCATGCTGTAGAAACATCTGAAGGATGATCAGTGGAAACGAGATGAATCTGAGCTCAATTTGAGTGTCATGGCAAAGGCTGTGAATACTTAAGTATATGTTATGTATTTGCATTTTTAGTTTTAATAAATATGAGCACACAGGGAGCAGCTGGGGAGTTCAGTGTCTTGCTCAAGGGCACTTCGGTCATGTCCTGCCAGTTCAGGGATTCGAACCGGCGACCTTCCAGTTACATGGCTACAAGTCTGTAACATAACAAAATGTGCAAAACGTGAAGCGATATGAATACTTTCCGGATGCACTGCAAATTACCTCTGTTGTCCTGTGTGGTGTCTTATTTAGAGAGTCCAGGCCAAATCAACCCTTAAAATATCAATGTGTCTGGATCTAAACTGCTGTAGGCTGTGTACAAACATCACGAAAAGTCAAAGCAGCTTCTTGGCCACATATGAACTGTATGGGACAACAAACAAACAAACAAACAAACAAACAAACCTAAGGGTTAAGGACAGTTTTCACCTTTAAAACCACATGGCACAGAAAGAACGCTTGTTTTCATCAGAGGATGGTTTTCGTGTGCAGTTCACTTTTTCACATCACCCATAAAAAGGGTCTGAAAGCCTGAGGGAGTGACTGAGTCGTTTGGTAATGGAAAGAGTAATGGCGCAATCTAAGACTCTTCAAATGAAACCTAATTAACAGACAGAGCAGTGGAGCTTGCTTGTTAGCTAATCCAAATAAGTATCAGAACTGTGAAAATGGATGTACTTTTCTGCTTCTTTTTTCATTCCTTTGTTGTCCAGCAGGGCCTCAATAGTCCTTTCTCTGTTGATAGGTATCTAATTGACTGGCGCACGGATATGGACCATATATTCAACATCTATCCAAACAATGGGTCAGTGTACATCTCTCGTCCGCTGGACAGGGAAGAGCAAGCCTGGCACAACATTTCAGTCCAGGCTACTGAAAACAGTAAGCGTCATATCAGTCAAATTCTAATGATTTGTTTCATTCATATTAAAAGGATAAAAGGATGTATAAAGAAGGCGGTTTTATTATAACTATGACTATTTTGACCCGTTTTGCATAATTAGCCAGGGGGGGTTATCTGCTAAATCATTCTTGTTATTTTAAAAATGTTTAGCAATGTTTAGTCTGATTAATATCTTCTGTCAGAAAGTATTCTCTGTTTTTTGTTCCTTTCAGTTAGTTGCAAATAGAGAGTAAAGAGTAAAAAGCCATTTTTTGTTTTTGATAAATGGGTTTTTATACAGTAGACTTTCATGCTGTTCTCATAACTCTAATGTTTTCATTTCAGACAGCCTGATGAGTCATGTGCCCGTCTATGTCAGGGTGCTGGATGTAAATGACAATGCTCCAACCTTCGACAATGTGGATGAGGCATTTGTTTGCGAAAATGCCAAAGCTGGCCAGGTAATTAAATGAACCGTGGTCTTTTTTAATATGCACACACAGAAGAAAACACACCCTCCAAAAAAGGAGAAAGTCTTCAGTCTGTCTTGACTCACGCTGTCGTTGATGCATAAAAGTTTTGTCCACGTCTCCCGACATTTTTCCTCATAACACAAATTTCACTCACTACTTTCTGCCACCCTTCCTGTGTTGGTGGTGGCTGGTTGTACTATTTCCTTGTAATGTGTTTTTGAGAAACACTTATCTCTCTTCCACTGTCACATTTTACTCACATTTCCTAAATACACCACTGTACAGTAGTTTGTTGTATGAAAACCCAGAATTCTGATCATAATTTCATGAACACCTTCCCAAAACAAAGCCAAAAGACAAGAGAGATTAACCTTGGTCTTAATGTGCAAACGTCATAGGTGGTACTAGATGGTTCACCCCCAAATCCAGCTTGTACAGCTATTAATAGGTGTTTAACCCTTAAGGCCATCACACACAGGACATGCCTGCTGTGCGAAGCTGCACTCAAAAATTATAAATCAGTTTTTAATGTAGGTATGAACACCAGCGCTGACAGTGCATCGATTCTGAGCACATTACTGTGCACTATGCAGTTTTTTTTCAGCAATACATTAAATTAAATTAAAAAAAAACCTCAAATAATATGATCATTAATGATGTGTAGCTTGAAATTTAGAGCAGGCAGGCTCTGCACAACTTATAGACATCATGTCTTGCTTGTAGATTATACAGAAGCTGATCCATTGGGAAATACCCAGAATTTCTAGTGCATCTAAAAAAAATGTAAAAGAATTCATTGATGTTCATAATTTCGTACAAATAATGGTTAGATATTATATTCACTACATGCAGAGTCATATTTTATACCTTTTTTGTTCTACTGTTGATCAGTAAAGATTTAACTAAATGCCTAATCAGACAGTATCAAAATAAAAATAAAAGAAAGCTTGAAATATATTACTGTAAATGTAATGAATAAAAAAATATATGACCATTTACTTTTTTAATTGAATTATCAAAAAAAAAAAATATTCAGTGTTCAAAATTTTTTAACCACTAGTCAAAGGTTTTTTCAAAACAATAAAAAAAACGCTTGCCACAGGAGTTTATGTGTGGAATATTCTTAGGCACTCTTGCAGTATTGCTTCTTTGCGTGGCATTTTCTAAGAACGGTTGATTTACAAACACCAAGACTTCATTTCAGTTATATTGGCAGTGAATTCACAGCATTGGAAAGTAATCAGATTTTTTTTTTATTCTCAAGTTTACTCAAAATTTAAGACATTCAGTTCACAAAAATTATCAAAAGTGATATGGATAATTCCTAACTGTAATTAACCAAAATATAGAAAAAAAACTAGGCAAAATTAACCAATGGTTAGCTCTTTTCTAGCTAAAGTGGAGTTGAGGCTGACTCTTAGAACCTGAGATCTGCATTTTGTTCTAGACTTCATATCTCAGGATCAGGATCCACTCGTTTCCAACTGCATTTTTACTGCTCTGTCCATGTGTACATGCTTTACCTGCACACAGACTCCAACTAATCAGTCAGAGGCAAGACTGATGATGTCACTGACCCAGATGTTGGGTTAACAATTGAAAAGAGAAGGGAGGGGCTGTTTGCTCTCTTTTTTTTGCTCACAGTGTTCAAATTTCTAAATAAAAGTCAGAGTAACCTGATATTAATGATACATACACAACAAAAATTATAAAGCACATTCAGGTCGTAGGAAAATTCATACAAATATTTAGATTCTGTTCATTTTACATCTCAAATGAAGATGAGTTTGAGGAGCCCAGGATGACCAGCTCCGATAAATACGTTGTTACATTTTGGGCAAATAAAAGTACATCAAACTATGAAAACATCAGAAATTATTCCAGGGTCCTAAAGGTTAACCTGTCAAGTGAAACAGGTTTTTTTCTTACCTGAAAGTGTGTCTACTTCCTTTGAAAACAGATATGCTGATTATTATGCTTGTTAATTAAAACCGTATCACTGATAAATGACAGCTTGTGCTTACTGATAAAAGTCAACTGGACTACTGCATACAAACAAACTCCTCAGCACTGTGTAGAGCATCTGTTAGAGCTGAAAAGTAATAACACGTCCCAAATAAAGGTTTCGTGAACAGTTCCAATGTTTGTTGTCTGTGCGGTTCACTGGACTCTATTCTAACGTTTACAACAACATTAACGATCTTATTCACGGCTGCAGATAGACACACTTCAGCTGATATAGTCTGGAGTATAAACAGTGAGCGACTGCAGAAGTATTAGTTTCTTTATCACAGCGAAAATGTTTACCATCGGATATTTTATTTGCTCCAGGCTGAGGCTTATTCTGTCTGGAAAACTGTCCGTGGATGTTTTGTAAAAGGAGTTACTGTTGCATGTGAAACCACTGTCTTATCTGCCTGAGACATACATGTGTTTCCCCCTCATTACAATGCTTACTTCTCTTTCAGAGGATCCAAACAGTTAGTGCATCAGATGCTGACCAGCCAACTGGAGGTCACAGGTTCTTTTTCAGTTTGGCACCAGAAGCTTCTGTCAATGCCAACTTCACTGTCAGAGACAACAAAGGTGACTTACAAAGAAGTGAAACTTTTTTTTTAAGTTTTATGGCTGCTGTTATTCGTGGTTTTATAGCTGCAATGAAAGTGCTTTCCAAAAAAAATCATCCCTCAAGCTTTATTTATCTCACAGTTCATTATGGAAGTTGAGTCTGTACTCAGTGATGCTTTTAACATATTACTAATTAACATGGATTATTCATATTGTCATTTCAGTCATTTTCATTTCAATAACCTTAGTTGATCCCACGTTGGGTACAGGGTATGTGGGCATATCCTTTGCATTTTGATAAAACCAATAAAAGCTGGGTAAAAGAGGTGAACTCTAAAACTGCTGTTCTCCCACTCTGGGAAAATCAAACTGGACAGCACCAAAGAAAAGAAAGGAACGGAACAAAACAGAACCACACGTCCCTATTCTGAGCCAAATACTCTGAGTGGTGCATGTAGATAAGTGATGTATATAGTTTCTAATTGTAATTAACCAAAATTCAGAAAAAAAATGGGCAAAATTAGCTGAAGGTTAGCTGCTGGCATTTTCATAGACAATCTCACTTCTCACTAATCCATCTTAGAAAACAGCTAAAAATCATTCATTTCCAACTGTATTAAATCCCAGTTTAAATGCCAAAGAAGCTTTCGTTGCATGATTACTGCTCTGTCTACATGTACATACTCAACCTGCATGCAGACTCCGCCTTCAGGGGGCGGGGTTGATGATGTCACTGACCCACATGTTGTATTATAGAGGAAAATATAGTTGGCTAGAAATCAAATTTTAAAAAGCTACTCTAAACTACCCTGCCCAATACCCAGAATACACTGGGTGGTGCTGCCCTGTAGCCTAGGGAACTAAACAGAGCAGAATCCTCCACGGTGAGGAATGTATGGGTGCACGTTTCTCACCTGCCTGAAACCCCGTTGGCACAAACAATCAAACCTCATATTAAAAAATTAAGAACTATGGGTGAAATACCTAAAACTCAGGTATTATAAAAATAAGCACATCCCTAACCTATTAAAACAAAGCTCGGGATTCCCATTGGGCCATTGGAAACGAGTTCTTCCCCTGGAAGTAGAGACAGAAAGAGAAAAACAAAGTGCTTCACATAACAATCATTACAATATTAACTCTAATGGAATAAATGACTGAAAACCTACAGTTGCTGAACAGAGAGCCTTAATGCCATGGAAACAACACACATTGTCATGTCAGTTTGCTTTCTGATGTTGAATTAAATCAACAAGACAACCCTTGTTTGACAGTCTGAGCTGCAGTGGAGAAGGCTGCATTATTTATCGACTTATCTCCTGGTTATTTCAACAGCAATTTCAACAGAAACCAGAACAAAAAAAAGACCAAATAATTAAGATGAACAGAACAGATGAATTGATGTTGACCTCATTGCAGTAAAAATTACAGACTGATGAACTACTTTATGTCTGAATTGGCTGCTGTCGAACATCTTTCCTTATGCATTATTCCAAGGATTCCCAAACAAATGATTCTGTTGCATCCCCTCAGCGGATCAAGGCTTCAAGCCTTGGATGTTTAAGGCCACTCCATATTTCAGAACTGAAGCATTAGAGGCACTGCTGTTTAAAGGTTTAAAGGATGTTTTACTCGTATAAAGCCTGCTTTGTCTCTGATGTCTGTGAGATTCTTTTGTATGATGCTTTATGCTGTACCCCTTTCAAAGACGACATAAAGACTTTAAGAGGTCTGTCTAACATATGTCATTACAATATCATTCATTGTTGTGACATTAATGTACAGAATGAATTTATTATAATGTTAGTACAACAACAGCATCACTGGGCCGACTGATACACTCGGAGGAAAGTGATGGATTCCCAGCTCTGATACATCAGGCCACAGATGCATTACAGGGAAAGTGATGGGTAGAGAGTGTGGTCAGTAGTGCTCTCTCGGGCTCTGGCTACTGATGGCAAAGCAGCGTGCTTCGAACTCACAACTCCTCAAGCTGTGGTGTCAGTGCCCTTTTCCACTGAGCCACTCAGAGCCGTCGTGCAGAAAAATTAACCTCCAAAATTAATTTATAGTAAAATAAAGCTTTGGTTATTAAAAGGTGTATTCTAATGTTTGGGATTTCAGCAGTGATGATTAAACATTAAGCAGGTTAAAAGCAGGTAAAAATTTAAATTCTGACATATTCAAAAGTGTATCACTTACAACCTGAGATTAGTTTATGCCTTATCCTGCATCCAGACTCTGACTGATCAGTGACAGGGGGCGGGGCTAATGGCATCCCTGACCCAGATATTGGGTTATAGAAGAAAATGAGAAAGGAGGGGCTACTTGCTCTCTTTTTTTTGCTCACATAGTTCAAATTCAAGAAAAAAGTCTTGAGTAGGCACAATACTGATGCATACATATATTAAAATACACATGTTGAAATGTAACAAATTACTGTTAAATATTTATAAATATTAATAAATATTAAAGATTATTATTATTATTATTAATATTATTATAAATGCCTTGTCAATTTAATCAGTACAAATAACTCATAGCTCATTCTTCCATGGCCAGCTCAAAAACACCCTGAATGATCAATTTCCAACAGGATGTCTGAGATGAGAGAAAATGTAAAGGTGCAAGTACCATTTTGATCAAATTCATACAGATATCGAAGTTGTGTTAATACTTACATCTCAAATGAAGACAAAAGTGAGTAGCCTAGGATCTGCTGAACATAATAATATCTGGTATGTAATTCGTTTCTACGTTTTTTTGGTGAATGAATGTGTCAAAGTGTGAAAACATCCCCCACATTTGGCCTAGAGTTCTAAAGGTGAAAATGGAATCTGTGGTGTTAATAATGAATGAGACTGACGCTTCTCAATATGAGTGTGTTGTTGTGTTTGAACTGTTGTTCAGATAACACGGCTGGTATTGTGACGGTGCAGAGCAGTTACAGTCGGCTGCAGAAGAGTGTTCACCTGGTGCCTGTGGTGATAGCTGATGGAGATTACCCCGTGCTGAGTAGCACCAACACGCTGACAGTGCGAGTGTGCTCATGTGACCGCAACGGGAACACGAAGCAGTGCAACTCTGAAGCCTTCACGCTTGCCGCTGGGCTGAGTACAGGTGCACTTGTGGCGATCCTGCTGTGTGTCATTATACTGCTGAGTAAGATCACATTATTATTATTATTATTATTATTATTATTAATGATGTTTTTTCTTTTACTATTTTACTTACTATTATTTATTCCTTTTCTAAACGTTCTAAACTATGACCACATCTTTATGATGACCACTAGCTACTATTTTTCTATCAATTAATGTCATCTAATATATCAATTAGTCAACTAATCTAAATCTTTCATTCCCAAAAAAACTAGGCATTTCATTTTTACTTAATATTCCTTTTATGTTTTGAACAACACACTGTATGTCATATGATGCAGCACAGTAACATATAAACACAGGTTTAAAGACTGAAGAGCTGAAATTTCAGTGTAAATTAGCCTGAAAAACATCAAACAGAAGCATTTTTACAGTCAGTAGTTCAACTCCAGAAGATTTTCTTTAAATGTTTACTGATCTCAGTAATTAATACCTGATTGATTGTACTTATTGTGTTCTTAAATCTTAAAATTATCTTAAAATCATAGCAGAAATAAAATACGTTGCTATGGTTACGTCCCTTCAAGACTAAAGCCCAGAGAGCACCAGCCATACACTTGAACACAAACACCAACATGATTTAAGGGGATTCTGGACTCGTCTGCTTCTTTTTCTTTTAACGTTGGACTTGTTTTATGCTCAGGCTGTAATGAATGCTATGTATTTCACTCTTATTCCATGTTTTGGTGGGAATGTGGTTTTTACCCCAGAACGGATGGAAAGTTAAACTCATTTTGCAGTTAGGGATGGACAAAGTTGACCTGATCTGTTGTGACCATAGTCAAGACTGAAATCAGGAAACATAGCTAACATAGCTAGTCACCTTATTTTGGTGAAAGGCAGAACCATTGTTCTTTTTCTAGTGACGGCGAGCTGAACTGTAGCATTAGTGAACTGATGGCTTCCCCACAGATGCTGCATCACACGGCTGCTGTGGTCTGCTCTCGAAACCATTTGAAGTAATCACATACTCTCCACACCTTGGCTATTTGGAAACTTGAAGCTAGAAACCTGTTTCTCAACCAAATTGGACTCAAGTTAACAGTAACCGCAGCCACCATGACTTCTTAACGGCAGCACTGAATGGAGCCGACAGATGACTGAAGCCGTAAATGACCAGAATCATGCAAGAAGGAGTTACTTACTGATATTAAAGGAAAACTTTTATTATATGAATTTTAGTGTTTTAGAAATTAAAAGGTAAATTTATTTGAAAAAGTCTTGATTACATTGATCAGGCCTAGTGTATTTATAAATTCCATGTCTTTGCATATTTTTGCATTGCCTTTGCAGATGGTTTGGTAAAATAAATAACTCATGAAGTGCTAAACCATGTTTTACCCAACAAAAACTGTCAGTAAAATAAAAAGAAAACAGTGTTAAAATAAGTGTATGACAATTCAGCATTGTGAATGTTCATCTTTGCAGTGATTGTGGTGCTGTTTACGGCACTGAGGAGCCAGAGAGAGAAGATGGAGCCACTGATCATTTCCAAAGAAGACGTGAGGGATAATGTAGTGAGCTATAACGACGAAGGCGGAGGAGAGGAAGACACCCAGGCCTTCGACATCGGAACCCTGCGCAATCCAGAAGTGATCGAAGACAGTAAGCACAGGAGAGACATCATGCCGGACAGCCTGTACACATCCACACGAAGGCTGGCGGCCACAGCGGCTCGCAACAACACGGATGTCCGGGACTTCATCGCCCAGAGGCTGCAGGAGAACGACTCAGACCAAACGGCACCACCTTATGACTCCCTGGCTACTTACGCCTACGAGGGCAGCGGCTCAGTGGCTGAGAGCCTGAGCTCACTGGAGTCGGCCAGCAGCGAGGGCCTGCAGGATTATAACTATCTAAGCGAGTGGGGGCCCAGGTTCAAAAAGCTGGCCGACATGTATGGCGGGGGGGAGAATGAAAATTCATAACCATGCAGTAGGGCTGCACGATATGGACAGAAAAGTGGCATTGTGATTTTATTGCTACAGATTGTGATAAGCCTTGCGATATTTTAAAAATACATCAATGAATCAATAATGTGACATTGGCTTTCATTATTTTACCAAAATTATACACTTTGGTTGAACTACATGAATACTTCAATCCATCAAAACAACTACAGTAAGTCATCCTGAACTGCATTAGTCAGGATGCTCACAAAAGCATTGTGATTGGTCAAAAGACTCTTTTGCAGCTATGACATCAATATTGCAAAGGTCAATATCTCGATAACGATTATCAAACAATGTATCGTGCAGTCCTACCGTGCACCTGGAAGCAGGAAGCTATGACGGACTTTGTGGATTCTGTTTGTCAGTGGTGGACTCTCCATTACCAAGAAAAGCCAAACCGATTAAGGGACTTCTACCCCTTGTGCGATATTTAACAAAGTGGATACCAAGGCGAGCACTGATTGCTTTTTTTCGCCCAAAGTGCCCTTTTACAGGACTGAGCTTTTGATGTCTTATCAAACCTGACCTATTCTGAACGTGCATAGGACGTTCCACATGGTGGCTCAACAGACAAAAACAGAAAAGTCAACTGTTGACCCCGGAAAGCCTCACTGACTGTATTTCTTCGGCTAAGAAAAAGACTGAGGTTTACAAACATGGTAACTTCATACGTTATGCATATTTCAAAAATCACAAAATATGTCTATGTACTGTTTGTGCTTCTGGGTTTTTAGCTGTTTAGCCGTAACTCTGCCGCAGCACCACTGTACAAATGCATTGTCACACTTTATTGGTGGAAACCATATTGGTCGTCGGTTGAGACAGTCGAGTGCGATTCATGTTAAAAAGACTTTAGAGCAGTCACAAGACAACTGGTCCTTGTTTCATTTACAGTAGTTAGGCATTGGACTGGTGTGAACAGTGTTTTTGTAGTATAATGGTCTGGCAGTTCCTAGCTGGCACTCCTGACGGGGGGGCTGAATTGTGGGATTTGTGTAATAAAGTGCTTTCTTCCATCATAGATTACCTGAAGCAACTGCTGTTTCCAAGTACAAAGAAAGGCTGGGTGAATTCTGAGGTCATCCCGGTCAGTCTGTTCAGCAGATCTTCAATGTATGTATAAACGCAGCCGTTTTTAGGTCCCAGACAATATGCCATGCAAATGTAAGATACCTGCTGCAAAAGTGTTCTTGTATTCTCAAAAATTCTAAACCTTTTCCCTATTTCCTACTTTTATATGGGCTGTATGAGGCCTAATGTAATTTCATAGCAGGCCTGGCAGTTAGTGTTTAACACAAAGCCCAGATCATTAAAAAAGGAAGAAAAATTGTTCACGGTGAAAGTAATCTGCAAGAACAGTCTATTTTTCAGTGCTTTGTTCTTGTGGCGTCTTAAAATGATCACTTTAATCTACAGCTGGCTGCAGTAAGAGAGAACTATGGAGTTAATTTTGTGCCAAAAGCTTTACACAAAATAATAAAATATGCAAACAAATTCTAAGAATTTGGGGAAAAAAGATGTTTCGACTGGTGTTGGACATACGTGGTTAATTTTTTACTCTTTAGTCTTTGCTTCTGGGTTGCCTCTGTCTTAGAACAAGGCGTTCACTTTGAATTTCCATTGGTCACATCATTTTGGACTGACAGGTACCCTGAAACCTTGTCTAAGACCTAGCCACGCCCACCTCACCAACTTTAACCATTCTTCCAAACACGGTGGAGAAGCTGTTTCAGGTCCAGCAGAAGATAAGATGACTTTATATAAACATCCAACATTTATACATCAATTAAACATAACGTTTGAAACAACGTTAAAATTGGAAAACTCTGCTTACCTGCTGCTTTGGTGGAGTGGCTGGTGGCTGGTGGGTGTGGCTGGGTTTCAGACAAGGTTTCAGGGTTCCTGTCAGTCCAAAATCAGGTGAGCAATGAATATTCAAGGTAAACAGCTTCTTTTAAGACCCTCCCACCTGTGAAAACTGTGCCAAAACTCAAGCAAAATCCACAAAAACAAGAAAATAAAAACAAAATCTGCAAAATCCAAACAAAAACAGGTAAGGGGAAGTGAGTCCTGGCTGAGGGGTAAGTGAATCACACTTTATCTGGCCTGTCACTTACGATCAATTTGCTGTGGGAGATCCAGGGGCTAATAACCCGACAACAAAGCTCTGACAAAGGTCACTCAGCATCTTTTTTCCTTTTGATTCTTAGAAAACAAAATGTTGGATATTTTATTATTTTGTGTAAAATTTGGCACAAAACGAATTCCATAGAGGAAGAGGCACTGTACCAAAGTGTTAAAAAGCAGCAGGGAAAACGGTCATGTGCGGTACATGAACACAGTGTCATAAGTGGAGCTCACAAATACACACGAAGGAAAACAACAGAAAATGGGGCTTTTAATGATATACAACAATGTTTTTGTGCTAAGGAACGGTACTGTTTGTGTAATCTCATAATCCCATCATTATTTACAGACATTCTGATCAAAATAAGCCCAACAACATTGTTGTTGTCCAAAGATTTGGGACGATCCTGGATACACACTGACGAGACTGCCATTAGAGAGGATGTGAAACCGATGAGCAATAAACATTTCAGAACTCATTTACATAATAGAAAACAAGTCTTCACACTGAAATTGTGCTGTGTGTCGTACAGCTCTGGGGTGGGTTTCCCAAAAGCGTCCTTGCATAAAGATTCAATCAGTCAATCAATCAGAGTTTATTTATATAGCGCCTTTTACAACAAAGGAGTTGTCACGAAGCAGCTGTACAGGAATCCCGGTACAAGCCTCTTTTGAACAAGCCAGCAGGCAAGAAAACCTCCCTCAGACTAGGAGGAAGAAACCTCGAGAGGAACCCATCCTCCTCTGGTCGTTGTTGTTAATGGTTAGATGCTTTTGGGAAACTGGGTGTTTGAATACCAGCTTTTCCTCCATGTAAAATGAGTGACTAGAGGGAAGGATGGATCTTAACGGTCTGTGATGATGTGCTGCTATTTAGTGTGAACTCAGCAGGAGAGTTGGGTCTTTCATCTTAAATAGGTGGTTGAAAAACTGCAAAGCACATTTTCATGGTGCAAGCCAGAGGTGCGTATTTAAGTTTCAGCCAGTCAAAATCCTAGGAACCCCTTTCATCTTTGTAGAATAATAACAGCCCTTACTCCACCTTGAGTTCGTGTTTCTAATACTGGCTTGGCAGGCAGAGCCTCAGCAGGGCTGCCCAGGCAGTCCAAACAAACTCCTGAAATGCTGGACATGAAATATCCAGCTCTGATGAACGCTGCTCCACAGACAATGAAAAAAGACGGTTTGAGAGTGTGAGAAAAAGCACAGACTGAACGCCAGCTTAAGATGTATAGACATGCTAGCTGGCTTCTTACATCATAACCATGGTGGGGTATGGTCTGGAAAAGCTGTATGAGTCCAAAATATCACAAGTTAATATTGCTTATCTCATGATAGCTGGTTATTTTGTTGTTTGTTTTCTCAAGAAAAATCATTTGTGATCATGAAATAACAGTAAAGATAAAAACTGGGGCTGCACAATATTTGAAAAAGAAAAAAAAAACTACCATTGCAATATTTTGTTGTTCTGAGATACAGGAATTTACCAGATTTCACTAGAATTCAATGGTCCATGTTCATGGTCATACATTACTCCCAGGATTGGAGTAAAATAAATGATACTGGGCAGATATAATCTGCCACTGGTTGATATGGAAAATGAGAACAGTGCGAATTACGCTCAAGACATTGCACGTCCTGTGAGGTCATGCATACATTGTGATAACAGTGCTAAATCGATATATTGTGCAGCCCTGCTCCGGACCTTTCTGGACGTCCACACCATTGACCACTAAGAGAGATTTCTTTTACATCTGCATGTCTGTCATGAAACAGGCATCACACTTTTCCTTCTGTCCCTTGCCAAATTTCATTCGTACCTTAAATGGGTTACGAACTTTGCTTATAAAGCCAAAGCTGTGACAGGAAGGCCATATTAACTCCTAATGCAAGCAACTTTCATTTTGGCTTCATGGATACAATGCTAATATCAACACATCTCTGT
This sequence comes from Acestrorhynchus altus, assembly GCA_034509495.1. Classification (NCBI taxonomy): domain Eukaryota; kingdom Metazoa; phylum Chordata; class Actinopteri; order Characiformes; family Acestrorhynchidae; genus Acestrorhynchus; species Acestrorhynchus altus. The sequence continues at coordinate 26,268,371 of CM067510.1, forward strand.
TGTCATTTCTGATAGACGGCAGTTTTGAATTATGCTCTCTGATGTAGTGTAGATTCCTTTATTTGTGCTTTTGCAGTTTCCTGCAATGAAGTAAACTGATAAAGGGCCCACCCCCACTCACCCACCATCAAGCCAATCAACCCATGTTGTACCTGTACAATGCCTTGAAAAAGCATTTATTCCCCTTGAACTTTTCCACATTTTTTCATTTTTCGTTTATAAAATTTTATTGGGATTTCTGTGTTCGCTCCAACACACATTATCAAGTAATTGTGAAGTGAATAAAATGATACATAGTTTTCAAAAATGTTAATAAATAAAGATCTGGAAAGTGTGATGTGTATTTGTATTCAACCCTCAATCAATGCTTTATGTTTCAATTTCAGCTGCAGGTTTTTGAGGTACGTCTCTAGCAGCTTTGCACTTCTAAGAGGCTGAAATATTTGCCCTTTGATCCGAACCATTCCATTGTGGCTGTATGTTTAGGGTCGCTGTCCTGTTGGAAGTCTCAAGACTTTTGCAGCCTCTAACAAGTTTTCCTCCAGTATTGTTCATAGCGCCATCCATCTTCCCTTCGACCCTCATCTGTCCCTGCTGAAGAAAAGCCTCCCCTCAGCATGATGCTGCCACCACCATGTTTCACAGTGTGTTGAGGGTGATGTGCAGGGTTTTCTGCCATGCTTAGCATTTTGCATTCAGGCAAACATGTTCATCTTTGGTCTCGGGTTACCATGTCCCCCTACATGACTTGTGGCAAACTTTCCAACATTTTTAAAAAAATGGCTTTCTTTTGGCCACTCTTCCATAAAGTCCAGATTTGTGGAGTACAGCTCCCCCAGAGTGACCATGGGCCTCTTGGCTGCTTCTCTAATTAGTGCTCTACTTGCCTGGGATGTCAGTTTAGGTGGATGGCCATGTCTTGGTAGTTGCAGTTGCCGTACTCCTTCCATTTGGTCCTCAATAAAATAAGATCTGATGAAATCAATAACAATAGGTTTGTGGGTGTAGCATGAAAAATATGTGGAAATGTTCAAGGGGGTTTGAATACTTTTTCAAGGCAAAATTTCAAGGTTTAATATTTATTTCTTTATGATGAGAAAATCAGATTTTGTAAATGTATTGTGACGCTGACTGGTTTCGTAATTCAAATCGCTCAAAACTAATATGTTGGGCAACCCTTAAACTTTGTATTGTATGAAAAGAGCGAGCAATCTGCAGTCCGAACATCAAAAATCTCACAAAATTCTCAAACAACTTTCTGTACCTGTACCTTACTGTAGTGAATGATTAGACTGCCCCTATTCTCTATTTCTCTCTGAAGCTCTTCTGGATTTAGGCTGATATCCTAATTTAATCCACCCCGAAGTGGATGAATCCACTGACTGGACGTTAGTTTGCTTAGTTAACTACCCTGAACGCACACTGGACTGTGGAGGGGTTCACTAGATGATGCAATCTTAACAGTATGAGGTGATTCAGTTGATGTATAAATCAGTTTGCAGCCGCTGTTGACTGTGAAGTGAACTGAGAGTGATGTAGATTAAGAGGCCTTTGTTGGCACGCTTGGGCACGCTTGTGTGTGATGTCGCAGACACTCCGTTAGCTTATTGTTGTTTTCCCAATCAGAGAGCAGGGACCGACGTCACCTATCTATGCTTTGTACAACGTGAAATTTTGTATAAAATATTTGTATGAATCAACATTAAACACGTGTAAAATCATCAACAAGGAGTCATCATATTTGCTATTGTGATATTGTGACAAAAAAACGTGTTAAGGGCAGTATGTTGCCCTGAGTTTGAGACTCAGGAATGGAGAGACAAATAGGAAGATTCTCTGCTTGGTTCATCAGATGTATATCCATAAAAACCAACAGAAAAAAACAGACAGGCGTGATCTTTCACACACAAAGTGAATTCTTTCTAACTGTGTAAAGTCTTCACCTGTAATCAGGTCACGTTCATCAGCAGAAAACTTATTTAACTCTTAGAACCTGAGAACCACACTTTAAAGTCAGTTAGATGTGATCTAGGCTTCATAACTCAGGATCAGAGTAACCTACAGACATGATACACATATCATAACTATAAGAATGACCCCACCATATCTCATCATTGCGTGATCAGAAAACAACTAAAACTCACTCGTTTCCAACTTAATTCAATCCCAGTTTAGTTCCAGTGCATGTTTACTGCTCTGTCCACCTGTACGAGGTCAGATATCGGGTTAGAGGGGGAAATACTGTTTTTGTTTTTTGTTTTTTAAATAATAAAAGACATTCAGTTCACATTCAACTGTGAAGTATTTCAAAGAAATTTTATATATATATATATATATATATTCTTGTAAATCTAATCATTATGAATAATTAATCAAAATTCTTGCATTTTCAGGTAAAAAAAATTGTAGGCATGAGTAAATGTTTTTTATCAAAACATGGTCAAATTCATTCAAATATTTCAATTCTGTTGTTACAAATGAACACATATTTGAGCAGTAGTAATAGTAATAGTAGTAGTAGTATTTTCAGGAGGATCTCCTGAATATAACAATATCTGGTATGAGTGTCCATAAGTGCTTTTCTAATTTACCTACAAAAACATCCCACAAAATCTAAAGTTCTAAAGGTTAACCAACAGATCTTACTATCATTCTCTAATCAGATGCATAATTAGAGTGTATTAAAATGTACTTTAGCAAATACAGTAATCTGAGATAAACAATAAATCTTATTAGAGCTACTTGTTAACAGTTTCAGTTGTGAGCTGCCAGTGTGTTTGAATCCAAAACATTTTCATCGTTGGGGAAAATAGAAAAGAAAAAAAAAGAAAAGCCAAAAACAATAACAATGTGAAAGGTATGTAGTGAAACATTGTGATGAGCAGTGTGCTCCCAAAGTGACCCAGCGAAGCAGCTTTGAAGTGTGAATAGTGCAGCTTTATGGTTAAACTGCGGGTTAATGGGAGTTAGTGGAATTATGCAGTAAACAGACAAACTGAAGGAAATACATCTGGAAATTGTGTTGACATGTGCCACTTAATCAGTCTGTCGTCTTGTCATAATTGAATTTGCATAATCTGTCTGTGCCAATGTCTGTTACAATGTCTTGACTGGCAATCAGATCACACTGTAAACAGCTACTCTATTTGGCGGAGATGAAAACCGTCAAATGTGCAATGAAAGTGCACATCAGTATCAGAATTAACATCAGACATCAAGATTACAATAACTGGCTTTTCTGAAAACAAGCTGAAAAGCTTCCACGGCTACATCAACGCTGGCCTTTGCTGCGCTGGTCTCTGAATGGGGACACCAGTCTTTATCGATCAGTTTGTAAAATCGTTCTGTGCTCCGTGACTAAATACTCTGAAGTTATTCCAGTTATTTTCAGAGAAGGACTTTGTCTCGGGACTTTATCAAAAACTTGCTGACCTGCTCTGAATATGTATCCTTGACCATCAAATGCTCTCAAAGCAATGAAGGTCAATCTTCAGCCCAACCCAGCAGTTCTGAGCCGTTAAAGTTTCAGTCCAGCTTTTAGAGCTTGTAAAACTTGCACCCAACCCATGTATGCTCTTTTAGCTCTCCTGTGCTACTGGATGTCTTTTTTGGACACATATTTTTATCACGTCCAATAAATAATGCTGATTACCCTGTAAATGATAGAAACAGAAACATTAGAATACATTTCTACCACATACATTATATGGGCAAAAGTATTGGGACATATGTTCAGTTTCTTTCAACATTGCGTTTTGAAAACAGGTTATCCGTCACTTTCCAGATAGATATTGTAGCATTGCACTGCGGATTTGATAGCATTCGGCCACAAGAGCATTAGTGAGGTCAATACTCATCCTGAAAGTATTGGATTCCAGAAAACACAAAGTGCATTCCAATCACCCCAGTAGTTCCCAGTGAAGTGGACTTCACAGGAAGTTTGGCTATTTTAACTGAGATTCTGAACTACAGGGAGTGAAAACATTCAGCTCAAAGGGAACTTTGAACTGTGTAGGGAGTAGTGAGTTGTGAGATTATCACTGCACCAGTCATTTCTTCTTGGGGGATAAAGAGCTGTCACTCATCATGAGCAGTACAACACAATGTCTAAAAATGACACAAACCTTACAAACATACAATGCATCCGGAAAGTATTCACAGCGCTTCACTTTTTCTTATGTTACAGCCTTATTCCAAAATGGATTCATTTCTCCCCTCAAAACTGTACACACAATACCACACGATGACAAAGTGAGAAACGTTGGTTTGAAATCTTTACAAATTTAAAAACACCAAAAATATAATGTACGTTATGTGTATTGAGTGAATTATGTGTATGTGTATATTTTATAGTGTGCAAAGCCTTTGCTCAATGCTTTGTTGAAGCTCCTTTGGCAGCAATTACAGCCACAAGCAATTTTGATATGATGCTACAAGCTTCTTTGCCAAACCTCTGAAGCTGCATCCATTGGAGTTTGGATTGGGGAGTGTCATTTTAACATATCTCCACAGATGTTAAACTGAGTTCAGGTCAGGCCTCTGGCTGCTGGGTCACTCAAGGATATTCACCCGAAGCCAATCCTTTGTTATCTCTGCTGTGTGCTTAGGGTTGTTGTGTTAATCCTTAGTCAGTATCAGTATCAGTATCTCTCTCTCTCTCTCTCTCTCTCTCTCTCTCTCTCTCTCTCTCTCTCTCTCTCTTCTCCTCTCTCTCTCTCTCTCTCTCTCTCTCTATATATATATATATATATATATATATATATACATACACACACTGTTTGAACACACCCTCTCATTCTCAGTTTTCTATTCTATGTATTTTCAGGACTATTTACATTGTAGATTCTCACTGAAGGCATCAAAACTATGAATGAACACATGTGGAGTTACTGTATGTACTTAACAAAAAAGGTGAAAACATGTTTTATATTCTAGTTTCTTCAAAGTAGCCACCCTTTGCTCCGATTACTGCTCTGCACACTCTTGGAATTCTCTCAATGAGCTTCGAGAGGTCGTCACCTGAAATGGTTTTCCAACAGTCTTGAAGGAATTGGAGGTGGCTCATTGAGCAAGGTGTGTCCAAACTTTTGGCCCGTACTGTATGTGTATATATATATATATATATATATATATATAAAACCACCTGATTCAACAGATTATTATATAACCAAGACCCTCAGAGTTGTACGGGGTGTGTTAAAGCTAAAATGTGCCGGGCAGGACTTGAATATCTGCTACTTCATATCTGATTCCACAACACGCCTTTAGAAGTCTGACCTCCATAATAGTCATATTCTGAACAATGGACCTGCTGTTGATCAGATATTCATATGGGTTATGAACCATTCTCAGTACTGCAGCGGTTTCACATTACTGAAATAAAACACATTAAAATGACTCCTCATAAACAGTGAATGTCCATAATCAGAGATCTGATTATCTGTAAGTTGTGTGCCAGCTGCAACCGTCTTCAGTCTAGGTGGCTGTCTAGCCGTCTGGAACACATGAGAAGACAGTAGAATACTTCCAAGGATGTCGAGGGACTTGGAAAATTGCCAGTAGTTCAAACGATACAGTGGCAGGCTCAGATGCCTTGGAGAAAATATGTGAAGCCTGTGCTTTCTCAGGTTTGTGTCACAGCTCCATGCAAGCAGTGGAGAAGACTAAATTGGGTGGAATAAAAGAATATTGCTGAAAATAATAATAGAAAAGGGGTCCTGACACCCATCTATTACACAGGTATACTTGCAAAATCAATTATTTATCCAACACAGACAAATTCACATCTGAAAGTAACAGCATCTCAATACTTCAAAAAAAAAATCATCAGCGAAAGGCAATTTCAGACAGTCGGGTTTCTTTCTTTATTAGTAAGCCAGCTTCGTATAAATCACATTATTACGTTCACAAATGCACAAACTAATAAAAACAAACAAACAAACAAGAAGAGGAAATATGTACGCACATTAAAGTGACATTTCTCCAACAAATTCAATCTACCCAATGTCCCCCATCCCGAATGCTGATCAGCTGAGGCATGTTGGGGTTACAGTTTGATCTTTAGCTACAAGGTTAGTGTAGCTGAAAAGTGAGGGATGCTTACATTACACCACTCAGCACTGTGGAGGCTACAGATTCCCACTATAGGTTCCTGATAACTCCAGTGTGAAACTAAAGACGCAAACTTTAAACAGCAAACACCTCTTGTTGATCTGGGAAGAATGGGCCAGTCGTGTCTTTTTTTAAATGTATTTTTTGCTTTTATCAGCCTTTGCTTTAAGAAAACCTCTGAGAAAAAAATGAATTTAAATATGGCCTGCTGTACGTGGGGCACATCACTATTGAGTCCACCTCTTTGCTTTGACTGGACCTGGAATGATCAGACTTCTTGCGATGCTGTTCTTTCTTTCCTCGTTCACTTCCGCCCGTCTTCCCCTTCGTCGCTCTCTCGCTCCTGTCGCTCTCGCTCCCTTCTCATCTCCTTCAGCTCCTGCCTGTACTTCCGCTCAATGAAGCGTTTCTGATGAGCCATCTGAGGGAAGTTATCTGCAAGAGGAGGTGGAGAAAGAAGCAACGAGAGACAGAAATAGTGAGATATTTCAGATGCGGAACATAAGCCCTGAACTTTTTCCATTAACGTGATGAGAAAACGAGGAATCGACGGGCTCCTGCTTTGACAAATCGTCGAAGAAAACTGGTTGAGACCATGCAATTATTGTGACTGATACAACCTCGTACCAAAGGATTAATTGCTGTATTCACAAATGTTCATCATTTCACCTTTTGCTGAAAAACAAGGAGGGGAATTACACAGGCTTCATCTGCCACCACAGCGCACAGTAATCAGATCTGATTAACTAATTAAAATTGTACATATCTTAATATGATCAGTTACAAGGCCAAACGTGAAATCAGATAAGTGTGGAAGCATATGCCTTAATTCATGCTGCAAAATGAAGGTGGGGAAAAAAAAAAAAATGTCTGCTTCAAAAGAAGGATCGCTGGTCAGTGGCCTGAACTCAATCATATAGCTGCCCAGCTTGATTAGAAACGTGGACACCTGAGAGTTTGTCTGTTCAGGAAAAAACTACTAAGAGCATGAGGAAGAAACACTGACAGGAACCAAGACTCAATGAAATGAAATCAGTGCTAAACCATACAGACCAACTAAGATTCAAAAAGGAGATTCTCCTCAAGAGTGAGGAAGAACCCATGAGGAACCAAGACTCAAAAGGGAACCACTCCTCAAGAGTACTAGTAAGAATGAACTTGAAACCATGAATCAATGAAGAAACTCTGAGAACATGAGTGAGGGACCACAGGAATTCAAAAGGAGCAACTCCATGAGAAAATGTGGAGGAACCACTAGCGAGACTCAAAGAGCCGGTTTTATTGTGCTTTAAGAAGAAAGCTTTCTAATCAATACTCGTATTTTCAGATACCGAGCTGCTCTGAACAGTAATTAATACTAGCAGAGTCTTATCTCAGAACCAGACCAATAAACAATGAGTAACATGTGCATAAAAAATACACAAGACCTCCTGAAATACATCGCTGCCTACATAAGCTTGCAATTTATCTGATTCACTTTCATGAAACAATGTGAAATACATCCAATCAAAAACATCCAGATCCTCACTTTCAAAAGTGACACATCAAACCCAGACTTTTCATGTTCTCCATCTGTCCTGGGCTTCAGTTTCTGGAACGTTTTCCAAAGGGGCTACAAATAGTTCAATGATGTCATTGATTCCCTAAAGAACAATGCTAGTAGAGCTGTGTGTATGTGAAGAAACTTTAAACTGGCAAAGAACATTCACTTGAAGCTTCTTTAGACCCAGAAAAGGTTACTTCCAGTCAGACTCCATCTCATGGTTGGTTCTTCTATGGCATCACTCAGAAAAACCATTCGTCCCCTTGGAAGTATAAGGTTCTTTCTGCATTCTGATCAGTTGTGAGATATTGAGCCTTGACATATACAGAGATAGAACATTTCTGTTTTCTAGATAAACTACAACTAAACTAAAATTCCTACAACCTTTGATAATGTTAAGAAGTTGTTATTGAATAATAACATGTAAATAACTGCAGTTTGATAAAACAAATAGCTCCAAGGGGACCAACAGCACTGTTTTTTGTGGTGTCATCAAAGAACATCTGTTTTGGTGCAGAGGTGAATCTGATTAGCTTAAGTCTCTCTCAAGAAAGGTCTTTGATTTTGTTAAATTGGGTATATATTACGGTTCTGCTATCAGTGAACAAAAACACTAGCCAGACCCATCGTTGTACATTGTGTCTTCATTGTGTCTTCCTTTAGTTCATTTGAGACACTGATTGTTTATTCTGTCCTGCTCATACGCCCTCCTGTAGCAGCTTTGGCTTAGCTGCTATACAGCACATCTCAATAGTTCTTGTGTTCTGGTGAGTTTGTTCTTGCAAGGCATCGTATCTCTTCCCAAGAACACGAGTCCAGTCTTAGTGTTCTTGATGTGGAGAAACACCTGAAGTCTCTGTTCTCTTCTCCACTCCGCCCCGAGAAAGTTCAATAACTGACATCCCATGAAGAACCATGTACCCTCAACAGACTAGACACTAAACATGAGGTGGCTCTTACAAATGGACACATACTGTTAGCCCTGTTATCATTCTGGTCACACTGTTCCTTCAAGGCTAACTAAGATGAACATCTGTCAAATGGGGAAGAGAAACAAAACAGACAAATATAAATCAATTTAGGTGGAGTAAATGTCAGAATGACAGCGGTTGGGCCCCCGTTTCCTCAAGGCCATTGTTTCATGTCTTGCCAACATTTTTCAGAAATCCTAGCAGCTGAATAATAAGCCCTTTCATACATTACTCCCTCACACATCCCTGATCAGCTTCCAATTTAACAGCGCTGGGCACATTGCTGGGTCAGGAAAGAACATGAAATGTTCCACAACACAAGAAATGGCATTGAATCTGAGGGCTAATTTTCTATTCTGTAGTGCATCCTTCACGACCAGGCTCTTTGTCCACAACAGTCCATTGGTAAGGCTGAATTGGGTCAGAGAGTAAGAGAGCGAGAGAGAGAGAGAGAGAGAGTGTGTGTGTGTGTATGTGAGAGAGAGTGAGTGAGAGAGAGCAAGCACAAATGAAACAAAAAAAAAAGAAAAAGCTGAAATAAATGTGTGCAGCCTTCCATTTGTGTTTGATAGGAGAGGGAAAAGATGGGTATTAAGTCGGGTATTTTTAACATCTTGTGAATTCTCCGCAGTCAGGCCTTTCCGGGAAGAAAATCACCTTTTGAGCTGCACGTTCTGCATACAGATGACCCTGCAAGTATGCAACTGCATGCACCCTTCAACTGACGTCTTTTGTTTATTGACAACGAAGTAATTCCTTTCAAGGACGAAACCTCAAGTTTCTGAGGGTTTTACTGGAAGCTGCCCGAGTCCTTGACAACAGTGAGCGCAGAAACCAGCGTGAACACACTGCTGTCCAAAACTGCAGGTTTACGTCTGCTACAGAGTAACTACCGCATTTATTTAGCTGATATTTACAGCATCCGTCCTGTCGCGGCTGTAATTCAATTCTTCTTCATTAATGAGATGCTGGCCTGAGAGCGACTCGTGGAGGAAGAGGAAGTAATGCTCCGTGGATTCTTTATCAATCTTAATTTCATTTAAAACAAATTTCCCTTGTCTCAAGAACAAAGAAGAAAAGATCAACACAAGACAAGAAAACAAACAAAAAAAGAACAAAACAACTATGAGAGAAAAAAAAAAAACACAAAGAGGGAGAGGACAAGAAGATAAAGAGAAGGAGGGAAAAAAAGAGGAGTGACAAAAATAAACAGAAAAAAATGACCTAAACATAGGGGTCAGTGATATGGTAATTGAAATTACACAGAAGGAAGGCAAAATCCTGCACCTAACAACTGGGCTTCTACATAGAGCCCACCCCACTGCTGTCCTCCATACTCTAAACTACCAGGTGGGCACCTCCCTTCATCAAAGGTGGCGCTTCTACCTGTATTTAAACAATGCTACACACAAGACCCTACACCAAACCAGATCAGCACCCTTTCCTTTAACAATCTGGTGTGAAATGACATAAAAGGAAGCTGAGGAGATGCTACAGTTAACAGTTACACATTTAACCCATTTTATTCACACACACTGCCTTGGAAGCTCTTTACAGGGGTCTTCAGGGGTCTTCATCCATGTTTTGCTGAATTAAGCCCACAACACCTCCAGAAGTCTCAGCAGTGAAGTCAGACATCGCAGACCCACTGAGATCACTTCGTGAGATGTCATATGACTTTACTCGCAACCTCAATACCTTCAATATATACCCAGACAGCCAACTCTCCCCATGCTACGTCTTCACCACCCAACCTCCGCCCTTCTTATCCACAACCACTGACCAGCTCTTTCAGCTCATTCTGACATTTCCTTCACAACTGCCCCCAATACACCACCTCTGAACCCGAATGCACCCGGCACCGCTGCGTTTGACTTCCCGACAAACCCCCAGCCCCCATCTCTACTGGTCTAACATATGCCTGCCATCCACACTCTCTGACCTCAGCCACCAAATCTGCATATCGCAGCCTCTTCCTTTCTTAAGCCCCAACCTCCTCTTCTGATGGAACCGTCAGCTTGATCAAATCTATTTGCATTGTGAGAATAACACGATATTGGGCCTTGTTACCAATGCAATGTGGAACCTGTGGTTTAACTTGCTGATAGATCTTGTACACCCCCCCTCCACATTTACCAATATTCACACCCTGCACTCAGTCTCCATTGCACTTCGCCTCACACACAAACCTAACTACCCTGCTGCCACTATAAGCACCTCTTATCAACACGAAGAGACCCTGCAACAAACTAACCTTACATACCGACAAACTGCGTTTCAGTGTCCCAGTCTCAGCACACACTTTACAACCTGAGTCTTCGCCTACTTACTGCCCAAGATTTTGTGGATTTGGCAGGACATCACAAGTAGCTCCCAGGAGGAACTTAAAATAACTCGCATCCAAAACCCATAACTCTTGCAAGGTGGATTTCTTCACTTCTCTGGCTCTCCCACCTCATCCACTGTTTCTATCAACACAGAATCACTTTCTCTCAATTTGTAATAATGAAACTATCTATGACTCACAACACAAACAGTCAGCTACCAGCTTGAGTATGGGAACAACCTTAACACCAAGCCAAAACTCTGTAGGGTTCTGTGACAGAATTATGCCACTGAATAGTACCCCCTTGTGGAACTCCGTGAGTGTAGATGAGTGCAGTGCATATCCCATCTGTTTGGACACGAGAAAACAACTTTCTAAACATCCAAGAAGTCCATCAATTTTGCTTCCATCTACTATTCACTCCTCACCGTGAAAATACTGCCCATATTCTTATCTAGTGGGTGCAGAGTTACTGCAAAAGAATGTATCACTGTTCACTATGTCACACAAATTTCACTGTTAGGTTTGAGCCTCACAGTTTGGTACAAATGAGGAAAAAACATTTTTGATTTTTCATTTAATTTCAACATGTAAGTTACAGTTTGCTCCAGCTGCCACACATCCTCTGAGGTAGTGTGTTAAGGAGACACAATATAAATGTTAGCATGCAGGAAGTTACTACTCACACACAAACATCTGTCCAACATCAACATGTTGCCACTTTCCAATCCACCATTTCAGGAGTTCAAATAACAGGTGAAAAGGTCAGAAGATTGCAGAAATATTTGTTTCAAATTTTCACTTTGAAACAGAAGCGAGTAAGACAAAGAGGAGAGAGCAGAGACAGACTAATGAGTCATTCTCTGTACATGCAGCAGCAGTGAAAGGGAGTGGGGAGACAGGAGAAGAGGAAGATGAACATGGGAGGAGAATGGTAGGGGCAAACAAGGCTACCGTAACCGTAGCAATAGCAGTTCCCACAATCCCATGTAAATCTATCAGATTACGGTTTGAGGTTTCTGGACGGCATGAATGCTTGTGAAATTACCACATTTACCCTGACAGCATGTATCGTTTCAGCATTATCCGTGCAACTGTGTGAACTGAACTGTGACCCCATACGTTTCGGCATGAATACATACATGTACTGTTACATCCCTACTTTTCACACACACATCAGCAGCCTTGATTAGCATTTACCGCGGCACCAAAATCAGAAATGTAAATCTATAATTTTCTGAAAATGTAGAAATTGAACAGCAATTCTAAGACATTTTTCTGGACAAAAGAGTAAAAATGACAGGAGAAAATAAAAAAAAAAAACACTGCAGACAACCCATAAGTTCACGAAAATCAATCCATAATCAACACCTTGGGTGTTTGGAAACTATTAGCTAGAAACCTATTTCTGAACTGAGCTGGACTCAGGTTAAAAGTACCAGCAATCGCCATCATAAACTGCAGCAGTAAATGGAGCAGACAGATGATTGAGGTGGACGTGACCCACCTCATGCATGCAGAAATTATGCACCGGCATTAATGGAAAATGTATGATTTAAATGAAAGCATTTTAGAAACCAAAACATAAATTCATAAAAATAGTCATTTTAAAAAAGTGCGCTGACAAATACTGACCAACATTTTCAACATCAATATTATTGATTATTTTGATGAATCACTGCAGCCCTAGATGTATTGGACAGGACTTCATTCTGAAAATGAAACTGTATTCAAACCTCTTGAAAACAAAGCAAACTCTGAATTTGTGAAATTCCAAAAAGAAAGGTGATGAAAAGAAAAACTTTCTATGCCTCTGGAAAACACTACATCACCACACTCTTCATAAAACTTTTCTAAGCTTTGCTGTACACAACCACCCTGAACCAATTACCCATTATTCATGAAGACTTTTGTTCTCCTGTCCTCGAGCGCCAAACACTTTCCTCCATCTTTAACCACCCTCAAATCCTCCCGCATTGACTCTCCATTAGCGCAGCCCTCCCACACCTCAAATCTTCAACCAGCCTCAAGGACTCTTCTCCATGTGCAACTTGACTCCTTTTCATGGTACAACACTGCTCCACCATCTTCTCCAATCCCCATCTCTTCTCATTGCCTCCTTCTGAGTGCAATCTGGCTGCCAATCAAGAGGAATTCATCTTTAATCTGAGTGAATCATAGCCCTGTGCTTTCGACACGTATCACAGTGCTTCCTGATGGGGGAAGAAGAGGAAAGAGATGGGGGGTGGGGTGGGGGGGGCATTGATGGAAGTGGGGTTAGAATGAGGTAGCCAAGTGGATGGAGGCATCCGCAGGGAAAAGAAAAGAGCAAACAGGTGAAGAAGAATGAGGGTGAAAAAAGGAAGGTAACCTGTGAGTGGAAGGGAAGAGAAGCTGACTAACCTTTGAGCTTTCGAAGGCAAAAGGATAAAAACTTTCATGCATATTTCATTCCAATACTGCCTTTCTCTTTAGAAAAGGTGTGAGGTCTAAGTGCTCTCTGTGTGTGTGTGTGTGTGAGAGTGTGTGTGAGAGTGTGTGCGCGCATGCGTGCGTGTGGCAAAGAACTAACTCCTTAAAAGCCAGTGTGCAAAGGGAGAATGTGACCGAAGGGCCTGCACTATAGGTGGCAGCTCCTGGTTGCCTGGAGATTCCTTTTGCTTTTTTCACCTTCCTGCTGAAACTGGAGGTCAGATGTCGGTTAACATTTAATTCTGCCTCAACGCAAACAGGCAGCCGCCTGTCAAGACCACCACCATTAAATGGTAAAGTGAAAACCAGAGGGTGCTGCAGCTCACGGCGTCTCCTGACATTAAAATACTGTCCACAAGTTACGTTTAATGACCGCACAGTTACCGGAGAATATCTTCAAGCCCAGGACTCTGGTCATTCTCCCAGGATGGGGCTTCAGGGGGGCTTGAATGAAAATATTCAAATGAACAATGGTTCACACCTCAGCACCACAGCAGTGAAGCGGAAATGTGGTTACACTATGACTACGTCACCCTAAACATGTGATTTTCTGAATGTCAGGAATTCTTCTCCCAGGCACTTATTTTACCGTTTTCCAGCAGACACTGATTTCCATTATTTAGGAAAAGAGTGAACAATGCACCAATGGTGGTGTAACAGACTGCCCCCCATGGTTCTGCATGCAGGTGAACCATGGATGAACTAAGTTAAACCATAGTAGTGTTATTTTATTGAAATCTTTTATCTTAGTCCACCCTTCCTTTGTCTTTATTACAGTGTCCAGGACTATTTTTCTACATCTACAAAGTTCACTTTTCTAAGCTCCATATCCATCCATCCATGTTGAGATCTATACTCCACGGAGGTGTCGTCCATTCTATTCCACTGATGAGAGAAAACCCAGAGCTACTTTCTTTGATCTGCAAATGTTCTTTTTATGTCTGTTTATGACGAGCTTCACATCCTTTCAGATTCGCAGAGCTGGGTCATCTTCTGACAGTGGAAGGATGGACACAAACACCAGGGGATGTTTTCAGCCGAGGTGGGCACTTAAGGTCCAGCAAGTCAATATCTGACCCAGGATTTTGATCCGACTGCCTGGGCGGCTCTGCTGTGGTTGATGGTTTTCAGATCTGAGGAATGGAACTTCATTTTCTCTGCTCTAAACATCTGAGCTTTAAGCGCTGTTTATCTGATGGAAATCATTTTGGTGGTCTACCAGGTCAGTTGCTCTCTAACTTCTAAACATTTTTGAACACCATTTTTCCCCTTTGTGCCTTTTCTTTATGCAAGTGAATTAATCCTCTCTCTAATCTCACAAAAGCCATTATGACTAGAAAAAGAATACAGGTTGATTTATGACATTTATACATAACTGTACAAATGTACAGTCTGAATGTACAGCCTGACACTACTTTAATGGAGAGGGACTGCCCGTTTTCTTCACTGTAAGCCCTAAATGAAGCTCCATTTCTGAGATAACCCCTTTAGCGGTAGAGTGGCCTAACCTCTGAACATCATCCATCTTTCTAAGAACCATCAAAGCTGAAATGAAACAGAATGTTCTGATCATATGCATGATGTGATGTCTGAGCAAATCTCTACATAGCACTTCCTTAACTGGAGTTCCATGGCCTCTTCCCTAGAGAGGGCGAAGAAGATAGAGAGCTTGAGAGAGAAAGAATGGAAAAGAAAGGACAGAAAAAAGGAAAACGAAGATAGTAAGTGTCCCCCTTGGCTGGTTTATTCATAGAAAAGCACATTGGGGGGGGGGTGTTGGGGTTGGGGGTGCATGTGGGGGATTTTGAACACGGCCCAGTTCTGTAGTGCCAGTCCCGGCCAGAATGTGACTGATAGATGATATTAAATGAACTGACCTTTTCAGAAGGCATCGCTAATCTAGTCACACGAAACGGCAATTTATGAAGGGGGAAATGTTCATTTAGCAGCAATGAGCGAGTATCAATCAATCTGACAGCTGCTTGCAAGGGAGAAAGGATCTACTGGAAGGAAGGAGGGGGAAGAAACAGATTAAGGAGGCAACAGGGAGCGAGGAAGTGAGCAAATGAGCGAGGGAGGAAAGAGGTGATAAGGGAGGAGGGATAGAGACAGAGGGACCAGACAAAATAAATGAGCAAGAGGCATGGGGAGAGTGAGAGAAAGAGAAGTGAAACAGCAGTCGTGTATTTCTGGCAAGAAATCAAATTCTCCATCTAACCCAAATGTAGCTGATCAGCCACGACATGTTCAATGTCTGAAGTTCACTTTAGTTCTGCATTAGAGCTATGAGGCAAACAATTCAAAGGTATACAGTTAGCTGTTGAAATCACTATCCCTCAATAAATAAATGAGAAAGGTTCGCTTGAAATCTTTGCAAAAGAATTAAAAATAAAAAAAATATTTATCCTTCAGATGTTTCTACAGCTTGATTGGACACCTGTGGTAAATTCAGAGGCATCCTTAAACATATCTTGCCCCAGAGCGCTCGGGACCTCAGACGGTTTATCTTCCAACTGGACAACGACCCCAAGTACACAGCCAAGATCACAAAGGAGTAGCTTTGGGACAATTCTCTGAATGTCCTTCAGTGGTCCAGTCAGACCCCAGACTTGAACCCAATTGAACATCTCTGGAGATATCTGGCTTGCACCAACGCTCCCCATTCCAAGTGATGGAACTTGAGAGGTTCAGCAAAGAGGAAAAAAGACTGTGAAGAGGCTGTAATTGCTGCCAAAGGTGCTTCAACAAAGCATAGAGCAAAGGCTGTGAATGTTTCTATTTTTTTTCCATTTCTATGTCTATTTTTCTGTTTTTATTTTATTATAAATTTGCAAAGATTTCAAACTAAAATACTGTGCATGATATATATATATATATAAAAATAACCTCTTGAAGAAGCAGAGAAAAGACTTAACACCACTAATGTGATTCACACATTTCACTACTCAGCCCAGTACAGGGAGTATCAATCTGGTGTTTTAGTGGAGAGCAAAGACTGTCTATTTATTTATTTATTTATTTTTTCCATGACTTAAAAATCACAATCCATTCTGAAATGATTTCTGTGCTCCCCTAGTGGCAGGTGAAGAAACTTTACTCAAGGCTAATAGCTGTTTTTCCCAAAGACTGCACAATTCTAGACAGAAAGTTTGGAAGAGTAACTTCAAATGGACTTTGTTTCAAAGACACATTCCACAGCTGTGGTGTGGGAACATTTCGTCTTGAATCAATACAAGCTGGTATATTAACTCATTAAAAGGGTTTAAGTGCATCATTATGCCATTAAATTACAATTAGATCAGTGGCATAAAAATGCTTTTACAATTATAACAATATTGTTCACTACAATTATTTCTGGGACAATATGTTGTCCAAAAGCTCCAGTGCAAAACTAAAGGAGCAAAGTTCAGACACCAAACATATCTTGGCTGACTGACTACATTTGGGCTAAGGGGGGAAAGCGATCCCTTTAAGTGGGCTTGCTCTCAGGGAAAAAGAAGGGAGAAGACAGAGTGTGTGATGAAGGCATTTGAGTGTAAAAGCTCAGGGGTAGCTTATTACAGAGCCCTGCTGTTGTGTGCTAATATTTTATAAACCTGAGAGGAGACGGAGACAAACAGCATCAATCACAGACGGCTAGGGGCCTCATTTGCGGCCGAATTAAATCAAAGCTCTGACCCTGCCGCCCTTCAACCACGGCAGCACAAACCTGAGCTGGAAACCTGAGCTTTATTGAGCCCCAGCTTATTAGTCAAAACTTTTTTCCTGCTAATAACACACCATTTGATTAATGCACCGACCACGACCGGTCAGCTACTGCTGGCCAAATTTCCAAAACACAGCTGTAATGCACTTGTTTGTTGTGCGCGTTACTCTTAAAAAAAGAGAACTACAATATTTCATCTTTTAGTAATATGCATATTGAAATATTGCCAGTCAAAAATACACAGGACAATTATTCCCAATTATTGCAACTGCAATGGGAATGGCATATTAAAAAGGAAAAATAAAGCAGCAGATCAATGTTCTCAGTAGAGCTGCACGAGGTGAACAAAATTAGTGCTGTCAACATTAATACATTCATGCATAATAAATTATTAATGCATTTGACCAAATTCACCCATTTTCTTCCATATTTCACTCGATTTACAGAGTCTGATGTAAACGTGAGCGCCATCGCGGCTGGAGGGATAGATGGTGCTAAGTGTACGTGGTAGATTACATTTTATTTATGCTGAAACATGGATTCCATCTCATAACTGTGCAACACTACACAGTAATATTACACACCTACTATGTCAGTTAAACCTTTCTGCAGGACCTGTGCAGTCATACAGAGGGTTTTGCATAACTTCTAAGTCAGTATATCTGATATTTCTAGATCTTCCGGATCTTATTTTGACTTCCACAGTTCCTCTTAACTACCACTTCATAGTTCTAACAAGGGAAACTGAACTGCAAGAACTTTTGTTGTAATTTCTAGTCTTCCCCTGCTTTGAATGTGTGGTGAATGAACCCATTCAACTAAATACCTGTTAAATACGTTGCCATTAGTTCCTTGCCATTATCTCACCTCATTTCTCAGACATGATACACACTAACACACTACTTACCCTATCTAACCAATTGTGGTCACATCACTGACTTGAATTAAATCCCAGTTTCAATGCTAAAGGAGTTTCCAGTGCATGTTTACTGCTCTGTCCCCGTGTTCATGCTGAACCTGCAGACAGACTCTGACTGATCAGTGAGAGGGGGAGGGACTGATGATATCACTGACGTAGACACTGGGTTATTGAGGAAACTAAGAAGGGAGGGGCTGGCTGTTCTCGTTCTTTGCTCAGATTTCAAAATAAATGTCCTGAGAAGGAATAATAGTGATACATGTATAAATAATAATAAAAAAATGAAAATAAAGGATTTTTTTGGATCACTGTCAAGTACTTGGGTTACAGAACAACTTAGTATTGTAAATATCCTGATCTATTTAATCATTACAAAGAATTAATCAAGATTAATCAAGATTTTTCCATCTCAAAAACACTGTGGATGTCCAACAGGATTTCTAACATATAAAGTGTTTTTAGTTCTTATAAGCCATGAAATGCAAAACAAAAACCAAAAACAAACAAACAAAAAACATAAAATGTAGGCAAATACATTTTTGGTTAAAACTAATTCATACAAATATTTTTGCAAATTTAAATCTCAAATTAAGAAAATTTGAAAATAATATCTGGTATGTGTGACTGTTGCCTATAAACACTTATTCCACAAAATGCATCCCACAAAATTGGCCTAGATTTCTAAAAATCAAATTCAAAATTAAAAGAAAGAGATATGCCATTCTAAGCAGTGTCAATGTGATGCATCTGCATTATTACTGCACGGTGGTGCAAAACAGACCAATTGTCACAGATAGACTTTTGTTATGAAAGCCTTATGTGAAATCCATTAACAGTGCTTTTGTCTAAATCATACAACATATATCTAATTTTCCTTGAGTGTGTTGTAATTACGTTGAATAGAGGCTTTGTGAAGAAGCCTCAAGGAGATGTTTCTGGAGAGATCTCATGCTGGAGGGCTCTTCTAGAACAAAACTCGGCTCCATAATTTGTCTTTTCATTGTCGCAAACAATAGAAGTGTTGAGAAAGATATCCTAGTAGCACGTTAGTATTGCAAAGAGGGCTCCATGCACAATGAATTTTTTGTGTTGTGTAGCATGGGGAGGAGAACGTGTCGGAATACGACTGAGGATGGCCTTGGACTACAATAGGCTCTGGCAGAAATGGTTTTAAATAGGCCTTCTGAGCAAGGCTTTCACGGAAACAGCTGAAATCACAAACTCTTTTCTTGAACCGCAATGAACTTTTCACAAACTTTTCTCTAAATTTAAAAAAGTTAAGCACAGCTCTGAGTTCCAAAGACTATGAATTCATTATGACTATCATTATGACTATGATAAAACTACAAATATCATTTTTGTATTTTTTTAACATGACAATTTGTTTAATAGAAATGCAAAGTTTGACAGATGTAGCTTGACAGCTAATCTGGGTATCAATCCAACATCCCTGTGAACAATAAACCAGCACTTGAACTGCTGAGTCACCACTGCCCCAACCACACTATCTGTGACTTGAACCAGGGAAATCTTGGGACCTCAATCAAGAATTAGAAACCTAGAACAGGGGCTGGCAACCAAAATTTTAAGAAGAGCCAATTTGTCCTATTTCAAGCCACAACATTAGAAGTCCACTTAATTTCTGTAATGATTTAATATCTTGACTGGAAAATGTCTCAATATATGCTACTGGCCAAGTATAGGAACAACTAGAATACTTATATTATAATAATAATATAATCAAATACATATAATATCTTACTTTTCCTAAATCTGTGTGTTATTCCTGGATAACGGCACATCTTGTGTTCAATTTTTTTGTTTTTGAAATCAGCATAGAGATGCTGTTCCACGTTTGTGAAACATTCTTTTACAGGTTTGGCATCAGTGAAAGGTTTTCCATGTTTAATGATCTTTTGAGATGCTACAACACTAGCTGCAGCAGTACTATCTGATAATTTAATCCACTGTGAAAACTAACATTGCGCTGCTTCAAGCTTTCGCTCAGTTTCCTTGCATTTGCAGCGATAGATTTTCAGCAGAAGAAGGGTTTTGAGTAAAACGTCTCTTGTCTGTGTTTACATGTGACCAGCTGACCAGCAGTCTGTGTGCCAATCTTCAGTTTGTCTGTTTGGAAAAATATCTGATATGTGAATAATTGGCACAAAAATTCATTTGATGTGTAAGGTCGGGCAAAATGTTCAGCAAAGCATTATTTTACTGCAAAGGAGGATTCTTTGATTTTACTTAATTTAATTTTGCTGTGGAGTTGCAAGCGGCTGTAAAACTGCTGCATTTTGCTGACCCCTGGCCAAGACCAACCAACCAACTTACAACACAATTTGAACTTCTGTGGAAAATGTGTAGACAATCTAAGAAAGTTGTAAACTATGTTTTAAAACAAACATTAATGAAGAAATTTCACCTTTCTGTTTAAGGTTTTCAGTATAAAATTAATATTTAAATATAAATGATTACAAGGAATTTTATACACGTCTTCTTTTACTGAGAAACTAGTAAGAAACATTCCATCAAATTCACTTACATTTCTCCAGCGCGTCCATAGCGGCACCCATCTCAGCTTGTTGAATGCTGTTTGGACGAGAGAGAAAAAAAGAAAAGAAATTAGTGAGAAAATTGGAAACAAGTGAGAAAGAGAGCAAAATATGTAGAAAGATGGAGATAGGGATGGGGAATGGACAGAGGGGAAGAGAGTGAAAGAGATGGAAGAAAGAAAGCACAAAAGTGACAGAAAGAGAAAGAAATAAGAGACAGAAGAGCATCTTTGTTATATTCTCTAAAGTACTGCACTGAAATTCCGTGGACAGGGGGGAGAGGGGATTAAAGAAAACTGTTGGCTAAAGCTGTTTTCTCTGAGTGAGTGTGTGTGTGTGTGTGTGTGTGTGTGTGTGTGTGTGTGTGTGTGTGGAGTGGCGTTATTGAGCGACGGTACGCTATCTCTGAAAAGGTAAAGCTTTGGTGCCGCTGAACCTGTACGTGTTGTTTATGCAGTCTCTCCAGTAGCTTACTGTGCATATCCATTCTGCATTATGCGATCACAGCACGAATGCAGCGGCAGCTTAGCGTTGGGTAAATACATAAACAGCTGAGGATGGGCAAAAAAGAAGAGAAAAGAAAGGAAGACGGAGAGAGAGAAAGAGTTATCGCTAGCTTAAAGCCAGGGGAGGGGGCTTTCAAACCGGGCCAGTAGGAAGCAGATTCAAATTCAAAAGAGTGTAAAGGATACGGATAGGATTTGGGGTTCGATTTCTTTAATCTGTCTTCCACTGGATCACTCTTTTCCTTCTGCCCCACTGTGAGCCCTTAACTGTCCTATTTCACATTTGCCCCGTGTCTCAAAAGTGGCTTTCATTTCCTCACTTCCTTTCTTTGCTCCCCTTCTATCACAGCTATGCCACATACACTCACACACAAGTTCTGATTCTGATTCCTTTTGCAAATGTTTGAGAGTCAAATACATTTTTCAACATCACAAACTCCCTTCAGCAAATGAGTACTCAAATGTTGTGACTGTAACCCAACATACATCTGTCTATACCCGACTGTAACCCAACATACATCTGTCTATATCTGACTGTAACCCAACATACATCTGTCTATATCTGACTGTAACCCAACATACATCTGTCTATACCCGACTGTAACTCAAGAAACATCTGTCTATACCCGACTGTAACCCAACATACATCTGTCTATACCCGACTGTAACCCAACAAACATCTGCCTATACCCGACTGTAACCCAACAAACATCTGTCTATACCCGACTGTAACCCAACATACATCTGTCTATACCCGACTGTAACCCAACAAACATCTCTATATACCCGACTGTAACCCAACATACATTTGTCTTTATCCGACTGTAACTCAACAAACATCTGTCTATACCCGACTGTAACCGAACATACATCTGTCTATACCCGACTGTAACCCAACATACATCTGTCTCTCTGAACCAGACTTGACCTACTTCTGTCTAAACCATTGAACCACCCCCATACTGACTGTAGTCCAGTGAAAGTCTAAATCTGAAGGTAAGCAAAAACTTTCTGAATCTGTAGTCAGCAGTCTGATAAAATTGATAATTCTAAAATTCCACACGACTGTATAAACCAGACACCATCCCAACCAATAACTGTATAAGCAGAGAGTAACCCAGCAAAATTTTATGGAACCAGACAGGAGCCCAATAAAATGTAAATCAGAATGTGTCCCAAAGAAATTCTGTATCAGTCAGACAGTAGAGCAACATGTTTCTCTGAACCAGAGTGTGGCCCAAAAAAATCTATACCATTCTGAGAAAAATCTTAATGTCTGTCCTGTACCCACTGCAGCCCTGAGAAATAGTCTCCAAACTCAATGTCCAGTGACATTCTATTCTCACTTGACTGTAACCCCCCCCGACCATATCCCGTGGTTTAGCCTGCATTAACCTGCATTTTCTCTTTATAGTGTTATATTATGTAAATCTGTCTTGTAATGCAAAAGCACAAATCCATGAGAGTATACATACCTGGGTCCTTTCCCACAGCCTATACGCTCTCCTTTAAAGTACACAGCCACAGTGTAGGTTCGAGCGTGGGAGGGGCCAACTGTCTGCAGTGTTCTGGAAAACATGAGAATACAAACAAAGTAATGAACAAGTAATCCTGGAAAAGGATGAAAGGAGAAGTAATGGCAGGTGCAAACTGGGTATAAGTGTAGAGGAAGCGAAAGGAAAAAGTAGGACAAAAAAGATGGAGGCACAAAAGCTTGGAGACAAAGGGGTCGAGCTTGGAGGGTTCAAGGTAGAAGAGAGGAAAGAGACTGGAAGAGAGGTTCTGTTCTCGGTCCAAAACGCAGTTAAAGAAGAACCAAATATATTATTGGTGGTCCTGAATAAACAGACACTGCTATAATCCTACACATTTCACAGAACTTCAGAGATAAAACTCAAAGATTTTTAAATATAATAAACACAATCAACATTGTTCCGATGTCAAGGAGCTTAGGAGCACTTTTAGTAGTAAACAACTCCATCCGTATCCAGACGGAAAGCGCTCCCCATTTTAAAACTTAATGATTTGATCTATTTAAGGCTGTGTACTTAAGTATCAGCTGGGAAAAAAGATGTACATGCAAACAAACAAACGAGAAAATGTAAGCATTGGTGGCACATTAGTGAGAACAAAAAACACAACAGATTGAAAAAGCCTGAATAATTAAAGCAGTATTTACTTATTTTGTGTTGTCAATGTATATTTCATGCACGGTGGCCATTTACGGTCCGTTATAAATATTTGAAGCTCTTTTTCAAAGCTGCATTAGATCAGAATTGACTTTAACTGATTTTAAAGCACACTGTCCAGCTTCGGTCCAGCTCTCTCCCCACATAATCAAAAACAAACAAAAGGTATGAGCTTCGTCTTTGCTTCAGACCTCAGAAATGTGTTGAGAGAGTGGCGTTATTTCAGGACATGAACATGAAACAGTGGACAAACAGGGCTGTACAGTTAATACAGGAATGATACTGTACAGAACAGGACAGTGGATGTTAGCGCAGGTTCTCAGGGACACTGCACTACATGTTGGAGTGGCTTCCCTGCTTTAACACTAGCTAACCCTCAAGAAGGGCTTCTTAATCGGTTCATCCACTGCATCATATGTTCTAGACGCATGTGCAGATAGAACCACTAGACAAGACAACGGTGGATAATTTTGCTAGCTTTGCACTTGAACAAGAGACGCAAACGAGCAATGGCATCTTATAACACACCCATTAGCCTCATATAACTGCATGCCGAAACCCATCTTAACCCATCTCTGAATGCGGTTGCTACAAATTGTTTCAGCTAGGAACCCACGTGCAAGTCCATCTGAGAGTATTTACTGTAAGTAAACATGTGAACTAAGGCATCAGGCAAATCTAGCACTTTAAAACAGCTTTCGAACCACACAGGAGAGAGTGTGATATTACTGACTGCAGCAGCTTCATAGGAAATGCATGGACTTTAAGGTGTTGTTATAATCACTGTCTTCAGCTGAAATTGCAACCGTCTTTAACACATTATTCTGCAGCCAAAATCATAAACACCTACTACTGGTTCTATTTCCTTAATTGAAGATTAGGCCTAAATGGGGAAAAGTCTATTATTTCATCTTAAAGGATACACTACCCCTGTATATCATGGTTTATTATTTTCCCTCGGGTGTACTAAATGTTTGTGTGGGCCTATGCACCCAAAAAGCAATAATTCATTTTTACACGACAATATTCCAACCTCTATTTATCCCTTAGAAATAAATAGGCTGTTTGTATTATTATACACAACTGATATACATAAAAATGCATTGTGCTTTGTTCAAAGCCCAGGCTGAAATACTCATTACACTCTGTCTGAACAGGCAAATATATATGTAAATGCTTCGGATTTCATGACATTACAGAAACAGTGAATGGGAAACACACTTGCCAAGCACTTCAGTAGGCACACTATAGTATTTCTGGATAGGACAAGTTTGTTACAGTAGCAAGCAAAAGTTTGGGAAACCCTGGTGCAAATGACTGTTACTGTGAACACTTAAGCAAGATGAACACAAAGCGAGTGTAAAAAAAAGGAAAGGAGAACAGTGCAAAAATACACCGATTGATTGTTTGACTGAGGTCAGAACCTTAATTAGCTTGATAGGGTGATGGCTTGCTCACAATAATCATGGGAAAGGTCAGGTGCTATGTAACTGAAAGCTTTATAAACACCCAGACACCTTATCCTAAAAAAAAAAAAAAAAACAGCAGCCATGGGCTCTTCTAAGCAGCTGCCTAGCACTCTGAAAATGAAAATGGTTGAGGCCCCACACAGCAGGAAACGACTATAAGACAGCAGCAAAGCGTTTTCAGGCTGCCATTTCCTCAGTTCCAAATGTAATTAACAGGAACCGTGGAGGTCAAGATAAGTTGAGGAAGACCAAGAAAATTTCTGCCTGTACTTCAGCAGAATTGAGATTCATTAGACCTACCAATTCCTAAGTTCAGATTTGGTGATCCTCTGCCCAGCTGCAGCCTCAGCTTTTTTACTCTTGGCTGAGCAAAGTGAAAGCCGATGTGGTCATCTGCTGTTGTGTTGCCCACTCGCCTCAAGGTTGGACATGTTGTGTATTCTGAGAGGCTTTTCTGCTCACCATAATTGTACAGAGTGGTTATCTGAGTCACTGCAGCCTTTCTATCAGTTACAGCCAGTCTGCCTATTCTCAATTGACCTCTAATCATTTCTGCCCACAAAACTGCTGCTCACTTTTTTCTTTATGGCATCATTCTGAGCAAAACTGTGCGCTTTAAAAAGCTGTAGAAATGCTTAAATCGGTTTTAAACCAGTCTTCTGTGGCTGCTGATGGGAACATTACTCCAAACAGCATGTTTTCAAGCACTGCTCCCATAAGATTGGCGGATTAGATAATAGCATAAATAAGCAGCTGTTTATTTAAACAGGCTGAAAAGCCTAGGAAAACTTTGGCCTTCGCCATAAAAGTTCTTCACAAGACTACTTACGCGTTCAGCACTTGCACACATGCTCAGATACAGGTGTTGCTGATGTACAAAACAGAGGAAAAAAAAAAAGACCAGAGCACATATTCTCAAAACATTTATCATCACTGTGCCCTTGATGGCTATTGACTGTGTTGGCTGTCAAGTCTGAGATAGCATCTGCAGTTTCCACCCACCCACACACACATACACACACGCGCACACACACGTTTATGTCTAGTAGGCAGCGTCACACTGTGCGATGGAATCTTCTTGCCAATCTTCTACCCACCATGCTGTAAGAGCAGAATGTGGATGTGCCAGTTTGTTTTGTCACTATCAAATGTCTTCTACTCCCCTATGTGTGTGTGTGTGTGTGTGTCTCAGAATACAAGTGTTCAAGAGCATCATTTCTGAATCACTCCCAGCCAAGCCATACACAATCTGTGAGCTGTTAATACGGCAGAGTCTGTGCCAGTGACAAACAGCTACTACAATAATCTTGATCAAACGCAACAGAACGAGTCCACTTGCACTAGGTTTTAATGCATTCAGTCACGCTGGAGCCCGTGTGTGGGCATGTGTGTGGTGTTCTGTATGCAAACGAACTTTTCGAATCAGAGATCCGCACTTTGCGGGAAGTTACATGTTTTCTAGGCTTCATATTTCAGGATCAGAGTAACCTACAGACATGCACGTCTCATAACAAACTTCAGGTCTTACTCAGTCTAATCACTGCAATCTGAATCGCCGCTGTGTGATGAGTTATCAGCGAGTAAAACAGCTAAAATTCACTCATTTCCAACTGAATAAAAAGGAGCTTTGGCATGTTTACTGCTTTGTCTACGTGTACATACAAATATTGGGTTACATAGAAAAGTGAGAAGGAAGGGGCTGTATGCTCTCTTTCTTTGCTCAAATTTCAGAATAAAGGTCCCAAAATGGGATAATGCTGATGCATACAAAATTAATAATAAAGGATATTCAGATTGTTTTATTTTATTTGGACCACTATCATGTATTTTGAAAAAAAAAAAAAAAAAAAAAAAAAAAAAATCATTATTATTATCCTTGTCAATCTAATCATTACAAATAATTACAAAATGATTGGGTTTCATCCCAAAAAGACTCTGGATAATCAATTTCCAAAAGGATTTCTGAGATATAAAGTGAGCAGCTACCGTGTTTCAAACTATTAAGAAAACTAAAAATAGAAATGAAAAAAATAGAGATACAGATATATATTCTTCCTATTACAGTCCATACACGATTGTGAAGTTCTTTTAAGGTAACAATGCTAATAATGTTATTACAATGTTGCTTTTATGATAACGTTGGTTTTAATTCTTTTAAATTCACAGCCTTGAAGGGTCCGAACGTGGAAAGAGTTCATGAATTTAAGTACCTTGGCGTGTGGCTAAATGACAGATGTACATTTAAACAGCATGTAGGCAAGTTTACAGGTAAACTGAGGTAAAAACAAACCATGCTTCCCAAAGTACACCAGAAAAAAGACTGTTGAAGCCTCATTTATGATTATGCTGATGTGATTCACAGATATGCATCTGAAACTATATTAAACCAGTAGCTTCTGTATCGCTCTGCATTAAGGTTTATTACTGGTGCCCCCTACAGCGCACACCCGTCTACTGTACCAACAGGTAGGTTGGTCTTCACTTGCTGTACGTCGGGAAACACACCGGTTTCTTTTCATCTTTGAAGCACTCTCTGACTGTATGCCAACATACATCACAAAAACACTCACTGAAAATAACAGAACTTACCACACTCGCTCCAGTGATTGGATCACCCTTCAGGTAGCAAGAGCTTTTAGTTTTTAGCCACAGTGCACCAGTGAGCTGGAATTCACTACAGGAAACTCTAAAGCTCAGCTCACTGGTGTCACTAAACCCTTAGTCTTTAACCACCTCCAACAGCCTACCACTGTTTTTTTTTTTTTTTAATCTCCATTCTTGTTCTCATTGATTTTTTACATTTTATTTATCTAATCTTTTTATTTCATAATTTTATTACTACTTATTTTGATTGATTTTTATTTTATTCACTTATTACATTATGACTTGTTCATTTTTTAATACATGATTTATGATTTTTCCTTTAATATTCCTATACTTTTATCTTATTTGTTTTATATCTTTAGTCACTCCTGATGTATGTTATTAAAATAATGGGTTGTTTCTTTTCTTTTTCTTTTTGATCTTCTTTGAACCTGATGTATTGGCTCAGCTGCATTGTAAACGAGGGCCTCCCTCAATGTACACAGATTTGAAATAAAGCTTGATTGATTTATGTCTATCAATTACAGTTTGCAACTTTGTTTTTAGCTACAAATCTCCGAATATTTGCATATATATTCATTTGTGCATTACTGGAATATTATGTCTGCCCAGATAAAGTTCTATTTAAATCTCGAATAAAATAAGACACAGCTAATAGAAATCTGGAGTTGGGATGTTCGTTCTTGCATATGTAAACCACTTTGTTGTGCCATGATTCTGTTTGAGAATGAAATAGTTTTAGACGTAATTAAAATGAAACACATTTACAGAAACAAACAGGTAAACAAAACTTAAGAAGGCCATTCCAGTAAACACTGTATTCGTTCAGCAGCACCAATATATCCGTCATGAATAATTACCTCTGAAATAGAACTTCTACAATCTTTCGGGAGGAAAAAAGAAAAAAAAAAGAGAAGTGTTCGCACAGTTCTGACCCAATCATCACAGGACTTAGAGGTGTTTTGAATTCATTATTAAGCTCCCAGAATGGAAACAACAGTCAAAGGAGTGTCATCTCTCTGCTGAAGAGTGTTGAATATTTTTTTTTTTTCTTTTCAGGTTTCAGCATGTTTCATAAAGATACAAAACATGTTTTCCCATTACATTACTACAACAAAGAAGACGAAGAAACATTCTGAATATTCATATCAGACAACGTCAATGAGAACTAGTAGCCCAGGTTCACATATAGTCAGATCACTTTATACATAAACACAAACAGTGAATTTCCCCTTATTTTCTCTATTAATTCACACTCCTCACTAGCCTTGCAGTGGTATATACCAGTTTTAGGGATACTATGGTATTAACCCTCATGTTGTCTTAATATTCTGTATGCACCCCATGTCCTAAGGGTACAAATTGGCCTGCCTTCTCTAAACCCGTAAATTAAAATAGCTTGAGTTATAACCCCCCAGTCTATTTTGCTTGAGGAAACAACATTCATACAAATCTGTCTTCATGAATATTTCATATGGCCACCACTCGTTTTTATTCTTATTTGTACTGTAAAGTTAAAGTATATTAACATTTCAGCAATTCTATAGCTACAGAAAGAAGCAGAAATGTGCACAAACATTTATTTTTGGAGACACTTTAAGGAGAGTAATCAAATTTCATGTTGATAAAAAGATATTTAAGGGGGTTTTGTCTGTAATTAAATGTGGTGTGGGTCATTTTTGACCCGTAAAACAACAGTGAAGGTTAAACGTCAGGTTATCATCAATAAAAGGTGATAATCAGCAGATTAACCTCAAAAAGTAACTGGCCGTTAAAAATACGCATGTAGCTCAAAATAATTAATATTAAGCAAATTAACTCTTAACACGTAGAACCAGAGATCCACATTCACGGGAAATTACATGCCAATTTATAGTACTGATAATACTGATACATACATAAATAATATAAGTAATAAAGGACATTCAGGGACTTCATATAATCTATTTGCTCAAGTATTCTGAACATTTTATATCACTGTCAAAATAATCATTACAAATAATTAATCACAAGTGTTTCATTTTCAGCTCAAACACAGTCTGGATGATCAATTACCAGCAGAATGTAAAGAGATGTCAAGTGTTTTTTAGTCTTTATAAGATTTTTTTTTTTTTTTCACAAATGAAGATGAATTTGAGTAGCCTTGGATTCCTGAAAATCTGTCTCCTATAAACACTTTTCTAAATGTTTGGTGAATAGAAGTATGTCAAACTATGAAAACATCATACAAAATAGCCTAAAGGTCTACAGGTTAATATGAGCTTTAGCAGTAATAACTGAAAGAACATTCCTTACAAAATCATATCTGCTTTTCTCACTATTGCAGAGACATGTGAGCACACTCCTCCACACTGGGTTTCAAACACGAAAAATACGACATCATCTCTACTAGCTTCAAATTAGGCCCACCTTTGGTTAGTGGTGTTCGCTGCTTTCCTTCTCCTGAATGCAACTTCAAGAGGCTACTACCAGGAGATGTCACAGACACTGCGTTTAAGCAGAGACTGTAGAGTGCTGCAGTTTTTGGATGTTCCTTTGAAACCCACTGTCTTCTTGGATGACTTGCAGCTGCACCCTTGGGGACAATTTGGCAGGTTGGCCAAACCTAGGCTCACCAATCATCTTACGGTTTTTAGTCTGCAGATAATGACTCTAGTAATGCTGTAGTATAAAAACCAAACCTTTGTCAGACTTCTCAACAGCATTTTCTTCCTCATCTCCTCTGGACCGTCTCTAGATATTGGCAGTGTGTGTTTGTTTAAAGCCTCTGATGTAGAAATGTGTTATAGATTAAACAGAACTGGCTGCGTTTAAGCCCGTAGAGAGTTATAAAAAGACCACGTTGAAAGGCTTTTAGCAGATAAGCATGCTCCCCTACACCCAAACATACCAGAGCAGATACAGTTTAAAGTAAACCATACAGTATAATTTAAAAGGTATTAACTAGATACAGTACAAACTAAACTAATGTTGAATTCTATTTGAAATGAAATTGTACATATTGTGAATTGGACAGCCAACAGATATCAGCCTGAAACCCCACTGCATACAAAAGTAAAATGGTTTAAAAGGTGCTGAACATTGATCTAAGAATATAAATGTGTTTGCCCATTGTTTTTCAAATAGTGTGATTACCTCAGGAAGTGAAGGTCAATCTGTAAGATTAAACGAACAATGAATGTGCTTGTGTCTTTTACCCGTTCAGGCCGAGATCATTAAACGATTGGATTCCACCTCTCATGAGGACTGCACAGGTCAGAAAGGCCAAAGGTTGATGTTGACCCAGCGACTACGAGTTCACACCTATTGATTCTGGGATTGTTGGAGGAGGGGTTCAATTTCACACAGGAGAATTTCATCTGAACTGTACAATGCACTTCACCTTTATGGGAACAGGTGTTTGTACACAAAGGCAACAGGTAGGTTTCAGAGGTTTATGTTTTTTGAGGCTCTATGTGCTGCTGATCTTTTTTATTTTAAGCTGTAAAATAAAAATAAACAGAGTGATTTGTGATGATATTCGCATTTGATTGGATTTAAATAGACCTTTTGTACTCAGTGTAATTACAACATTTCCTTTAGCAGACAAACTGATGGATGACTGTAAGTGGTTTGTGAACATGAGCCTTGGGGGGGGGTCCTGAGATGCAAAAACCATATAAGTGTTTGATGGTCCTCCTTCTCCCCCTTACTCGGAAGGATGAAAATTATTAGATGGCCGGGCAGAATTGGTAGTTTATCTTCTCCTCCAAGCACAATCAGCTGCTTAGCTGCTCAGACTAGTCTAATATTGGCTGGTTTTACATGAGCCTGAGGAAGCATGAACTAGCCTTCATGTCCTGAGTGTATTTCAAGTTGGTGTGTTGGACTTTGCAATTACTAAATTGTGTGATGAACTATTAGTGAGTAATCAAGCTGGGAAAACAGCTAAATGTCACTCAATTCATATGACTCCAACAGTTCAAATGTCAAAGGTGCGTCCAGTGCATGTTTATTGTTCAGTTTTGAATGAGGTCTATATGAAAAAAAAGAATGAGCCACACTTCAATGTGTGCAGGATTCTTTATGCCAAACCACCTAAAGGCTGATTTATAGTAAAAAGCCTTTTTATAGTTGAAAACCACAATTTCTTCACAACCACCCATAGTACCAGAACCAATACCCATGTAATATCAGACTTGCTAAGCAATATCCTGGGGGCCTGTTATGCAATATCCTTGGGGGGAACCATAAGAATTAAAATGTACAGCACTATATTTTCATTTTCAGCACTAGTTTCCCGCTCAGTTTTATAAAGACAAACACTGAGAATTTCTCTTCTTTGTGTAAATGTTAACACGAGTTGAGATTCCTCAATTCCCTTTAATAAAACCAGTTATTTGTCTTTCGCTTTTACAACTTCTCCCGTTTGTTTTTCCATACTCATCACATCAAAGTGCCCTTACTCAGCTGCTGTGTAAGATATTAGTTCACCATTTGCTGTTTTCACTGTGTGGAACACATGGAACTTGCAATTCAACGTTTGCTAATTTTATCACTCGACCACCTCATCTTGTTGATTTATTCTGCCTGATCTTGTTCAACATCATGTTGGCCTTGTCAACAGAGCAAAGAGAAAAAGAGGGTGGGGTCTGCATTTGCGTCACTGTCCACTGCAAGTTGCCCATATAAAAGTCTACACTGGGTAAAGGAGCACACAGCAAGCAGCCCTCCGTGATTAATCTAATCTTTTGTGGTGTGTATAAATTAAATCACATCTATATCATTTTTTGCTGTTTTATACAAAAAGTGAAAATACATTTTCACTGTTTGTTTTGTCTAGAGGCACATTTTATTTGCCCAGTATTGTTATTGTTTATTCCAAAAACAGACTGCATAATCGATATCATAAAAGGTTGGATCATTGACATCTTGTGACAATCCATGTTTAAATGTCTAAAAAAAAAAAGAACATTTATGAAGAAATTATAGGAAAAGTTATGAAACCCCTACATTTATGACTTATTAAAATGCCTAAAATCAGAATCAGTTGCAGCCCATTTTTTTTAAAGAGGACTTTGGAGAAGCCTGTCTTATTTAAACCTCAGACATGGTATCACCATGGCCAGATCCATAGAGAAAAAGAAAGTATTCAAAAAGAAGCTCATAGTTGCAGATGAGTTTGAGAAAAGGTTTAAAATGATCTAACAATTACAAATCAGCTGTTCCATTGTCTGGAAAATTATTTAGCAGTGAAACTATCTACATGACCAGGTCAGGCCATCCTAGCAAATTCAGCCCAAAAGCAAGAAGTCTTCAACAATCTTAATATGTCATCAAGGGACCAACAGGTAGCTTTTCCCACCATTGATGTCAAAGTGCAGCATCTACCATCATAAAGTTTGATTTTTATGGGTGGTGTTGAAGGAGGAAACCCTTAGTGTCAACCCCCCAAAAAAACAAACAAACAAACAAACAAAAACAAAAAACATCAGGGCAAAACTAAAATTATCCAGAGAGCACCAAAGACAAAGAGCAGGAATAATGAACAGATGTCTCCAAAGTTTCGTTATTCAGGCACAGTAACAAACGTGTTTGGCACAAAACACAACATTTGAGAACAATGAGCCACACCAACTATGAAGCATGTGTCATGGGTTAGGGCTGCGGTGCGGTTTGAGGAAACTCTGAAAATATCTACAAAAATATGGAATCAGATACATCACATAGCTAAAATAATTCTGAATGGAAAAGTGGAAAACTCTTTCTTCCAGTCGATGTAGGTCCCACAATGACAAAATGAGAAAAGCTTGATTTTTATATAAAACATCTACATAAGAGCACAGCTTTTATTCATACATTGTTGAAGCACCTTTGACAGCAATTACAGCCACAAGCGTTTTTGATATGATGCTACAAGCTTGGCACACCTGTTGCTCCCATTCTTCTTTGCAGAACCTCTCAAGCTCCATCAATTGGATGTGGAGTGTCGGTGCTCAGTCATTTTAAGATATCTCCAGAGATGTTAAACTGAGTTCAATTCTGGGCTCTGGCTGGGCCACTATCTATGCATCTATGATGCTACAAGTTTGGGACACCTGTTGTTGGGAAGTTTCCCCCATTCTTCTTTGCAAAACCTCTCAATTTTGATAATTTAAAAAGAAAATTGGTCCTTTTATATTCAATACATTTAAAATTACACATTTAAAGCTTTTAAATTTTAAAGTTGATGCTGTGACTAATATTCTATTCATATATCAATTAAAATTAAAATATTTTGAGATTCTGGAATTTTGTTTCTCATGAGCTATAAGCCATACTGATATTGCAATTCAATTTACACCACATTACTACAGTATCCTGAATTAAATTCACAGGTTACATGGCAAATATACAATCTTCTGCACAGTAACTATTTGTTACTTTCATTAGTGATTCATTTAAAGTACAATATTGTCAACTTTACTGATATGGTTCCAACAGTATAATGGATTTCTTTAGGAAGCTCAGGATTTTCCTCTTCGGATGTGAAAAAGCCAGATCAACATTATGCAGGCTAATGCAATTAGATTAATGGCTAATGGCCATTTAAAGGTAATTTAGTTACTACCAACATTTTGTAAATGTCAGCTTTAGCACTATTTATTTCAAAGCCTGACTGGTGGTAAAGCTAAGCAAATCCAACTATTAGATAATTAATGGAACCTCGCGATTGACCTTGGAAGGTATTATGCAGTACCAATCTTTTCTGCAAAAACATGTAAATACAGTCATTATATCTTTCTGAACTGCGTTTGATGGATAACAGCAAACTGTTGTGTCATTGTGCTGACAGAGGAAGAGCAAGGCCAATTATGCTCCTGCAACACTGAACTCACGCTGTGCCACTCACAAGTCAAACACCATGTGGCCTGTTCACGCACCACTGTTATTAGCAGTATGTTATATATAGTGTGTACTGTATATAGTAGAACAGTGTTTTCATCATTAGTACTGGAGGGGAAAACAAGTGACATTAGTGGCAAGTTGTCATAGAGCTGAATAAGTTAAGACTGGGCATATTTGTTTGGCATGACAGTCAGTCAGAATTGGGCTGCCGAGGTTAGTCAACATAGTTGATGACTTTGCCGCTCAGCTAAAACATCAATAACGGCAGCATTTTGGGGAAAAACGCAGTGGCTAAGTTGAGTGGTGAGGCTGATGACATCACTGATCTGGATATTGGATTACAGAGGAAAATGAGAAGAGATGCACTGTTTGTCTGAAATTTCAGAATAAAAGTAATAATACTGACACATACATTAAGATAATAAAGGACTTTGTTTTTATTTGGACCACTGTTAAGTATGCTGAAAAACGCCTTAATATAAATATGCTGGTCAATCTAATCATTTCATTGAACTCATCAGAATTCTTACATTTTCAAAAACACTCTGGATGATCAGTTTTTTGAGATTTTTTTTGAGTGTTTTTTAGTACTAATACACAAAAGAAAATCATACACAAATTTAAATTAATAATAAATCTCAAAAATAAAATCTCAAATAAAATGAAATAAAAGTAGCCTAGGATCTCTTGAAAATAACAATATCTGGCATGTGTGACTCTCTACATAAATATTATAAATACTAGTTCTAAAGTTGTAAAATGTCTTTTCTCCCAAGCATACCACTACATTTACCAAACAGTTTTTTTTGTACCACATTGCTACCACACATTGGAGTGGATCTTTAATGGAGCACTTTAAAATATCAGCTTCAAAATCATGTTGATGCTCTATTGATCTGTAATAGGGAGAATAGGGAGAATCTACCGTATCGGTCCACATGCTTCTTTCACTTTCAGTGATAATTCTGTATCTTTCTGCTTGTCCAGAAATGCTTTTGTAATTCTTTATGTAGAGAGTTTTTGGTGTGCAGGTCTTTCATATTAAGTGCAGAAATTCTGCAGATCCTTTGCAGTGATCTGTTATCACAGAGAGCAGCAGTGATGGAGGCTCTTAACGCTCATAAAACATCTTTAAAACCAAAAAAAAATCTCCTGTGTTCTCAAAACACTGTTTTGTGGAACATCCAGTTAGTCTAGAAAAACAGAGACAGCAATCATTTCTTGGAGAAATAGTAGCTTCCTCTGTGTTGAGCTTTACCACAAGCAGAGCAACAAGAGTAAACTGCTTTTCCTTTACTTTCTTACAAACACTTCGGGCCTCATTCAACTGAAGAAACTTCTTCTTAATACAGACGCACGCAATTTTAAGGACAATTCTGAAACTCACCATTTCCTTATTTGACATTTATTCAAATTCAAGGACAATGAAATACATCCCTGTCCAATCACAGCTATGAAAAACCTGGTACTGTGGAATCTGACAGACTTTCTGGAAGATAATGGTGAATGAGATTTTTTCTTTAGGCTAAATTGAAACAGAAGAATGCTGTGAGGAGTAGGTAATAAAAAGGCCAAACCAACCTACACCTAAACTGAATTAACACACGTGACACTATTTTCAAGGTCATCATATCCAGGCCATTTTTCTATTAATGACCTTGATGGTTTAAACAACCCGCTCAAAGAAATGTTTATGTAAATTTCTTTTTCATAAGTTCAATTATTCATTTCAATTATCATAAGTTGGATGAAGGTCAGATCACCACAGTTCATGTAGAGATTGAGACAATTTCAAGGGTTTATAAAAATGATCAGTCTTGAAGGACACGCTCCATTTCCAGTTCTTATTGCAATGAAGAATTCATAAGAACACAAAGCTATTGCAGTGTGTCTGCATGAACTCTCAAGTTAAATTGAATATTTGAAGACCTTTTTTAATGCACCAATACTGGAACTGCTGTTCAGTTCACAGTTTAGATATCCAACACATTGCATTGTGGAAAGTGAGCAAGAAAATATACAGGATAAAAATGCTGCACACTCAATATTTGCACAAAAAAACACTGCAAACTCAATATTTAATGAAAATGAAAATATCTTTTCTATTAAGAAGTTCATGATATCCAGAACCAAAATACATTGAACATATTTCAGAAATTAACTATTAAATAAGGCTGCCACTAACGACTATATTTCTGTCAATCTATTTTTTTCTGACTTTTTTTAACAATTGACTAATCTAAACAATTCATTTACCTGAATTAACTTAATTTTACTTTATATTCAATTTATTTTTTCAACAAACTGAACATCATCATATGATGCAGCACAGCAACATGTAATCACAGGTTTACAGACTGAAGAGCAGAAATCTCAGTGTAAATCAGAAACTCCAGCCAGACAAACACTAATTAAAAGAGTATTAAAAGTCTATTTAAAAGTAAACTGATCTCAGTTATTAAAACCTGATCTAATGTATTTATGGCATTCATAACACAAAGAAATAAGCTTAAAATCACAGCAGAAATGAAATATGTTGCTATGGATCTGTCCCATCAAACACTCCAACAGAAACACCAATGACCATTAGGGGGATTGTGGATTGCATTTTCAAAACCGTGCAGTAAAGTCACTACATAATTCATACCTACAGAGTGTTGGGAATGTATGGGGTTAAGGTTTTGTAAAGCACTGCATTTTGGTAATTGTAGTTTAAACTCATTCTTGTTCTGGAGATGGACAAAGCTCCCCTGATCTGTCACGAGCACAGCCTGGACTGGAATCAGGAAACATAGCTAACTAACATAAGTAGCCTTATTTTGGTGAAAGGTGGTTGGATAAACCGCTGTTCTTTTTCTACAAAACACTGCAGTTGGACTGGTTTCTCCACAGGTGCTACATCACGCTGCTCCTGTGGAGCAACATCAGCCACCACCTTAAATCCAAAAGGACCAACCTAATGCATGCAGGAATTACGTACTGGTATTAACAAAAAGACTTTTATTATACTTAAAATACTGACGTTGATGTATTTTTAATGTCAACATCATCGATTATTTTGACTAATCACGGCAGCCCCACTAATAAACATTACTTTAAAACAGATTTTTGATTGGTTATTATTTATAATGGCATTTGGTAAAGGACAGCAACAGAGCAGCAAGACATCTCTTACTCGTCTAAAGCTAGTAACAGCTTTAAACAATGAAAGGCTCTCAGTGCTACCATAACAAACCCTCACACTGACATCACCCACAGAGGAGGAAGCAAAGCCTTCTGTAGAGACACACAAGTCACCACCATCTACCATAACTCTCCACTCAATAAACCCACAGTGACCAAAACAGTTCCCATGGCCAATTCTGAATAAAATATTTTGTAAAAAAAAAAAATATACACCTTTGTTTAGCCTATTAGCAATTTGTCAGCTGTATGAGTAAGAACTACACTACATTAAACATCAAGCAATGTTTTCTTTTGAGCTCCTTCTCTGTCATTCATCAAATATTTCATTAACTCTTAAAACCCAAGATCCGTACTTTGCGGACAGTTACATGCCTTTTTCTTGGCTTCGTAACTCAGGATCAGAGTAACCTACAGAGATGAACCACATCATACAGGACTTACCCTATCTAACCATGTCTCCTCATTGTGTGATGAATTGTTATTTTCCAGTTCAGAAAAAAAAATAATACACTCGTTTCCAGTGCATATTTACTGCTCTGTCCACGTGTACATGAACAACTCAGGAGGGGCTCAGGAGGGGCTAATGATATCACTGACCTAGATGCTGGGTTACAGAGGAAAATGAGAAGGAAGGGACTGTTTTCTTTCTTTCTTTGCCCACAATTTTCAAATTTCAGAATGAAAGAATAGGGTTAATACTGATTTTTATAACCACTTAAGTATTTTGAAAAACATTTTATAATTCCTTATAAATCAAAATTCTTTCGATCAAATTCCAACAGGATTTCTGAGATATAAAGCGTTTTTTAATTTTTGATGAAAAACATGATCAACAGCCCACAAAAAATAGCCTAGGGTTCTAAAGGTTAACTCCTTATTCTAATAGAAATTAGTGAAATAAAGATCTCTACACAATCATAATACATAAAAGCAATTCACACCCAGACTCTGTGTGTTTACCAGATCAGCAGCAGGTAATTGTTCGTTTATTGCAGACTGAACGTCATGCTCGAATCGCCATTACATTTCTCTGCAAAAGCCCAAAGCCAGCAATAAAGAATGTTTCATATGTCCCACCTCAGAAGACCCACACACATTAAACTCTGTCATTACCAAGGGCTTCTCCTAGTCTGTTGTTCGCAATACATCCACCTATTCTTATATTTCCAGCTGGAGAGCCCGTTTGAGACAACCACCGAACCTTCAAACAAGCGTTTAATTTCAGATAGATTTAATACGGTCATATTATTTTAGAACTCCTCTGGGGCGTCAAGCCCTCCTTTTGTTCCTGTTGCCAAGGGACTGAGCATATTTCATCAGTAGAAAGGTTTTTCAAATGATATTGGTTCCTAGACCTCTTCTGAAAGGTGAGGCTTGTGTAAGCTTATTTCTTTATCAGAATTAGCAACGTTTGCATTTAGGTAAATGGCAACCCTCAGGAGGAAAGTAAAGGCAGTCAAGGTCAGAGGCAGGATGACAGCGATAGAGGGAAGAAGAAGGAAGTTAGCTGAGCAGTTCATAATGTTTTTGTTTTCTCCCTCCCCACACACACTGGAGGAGCTCCACATCCCCCTTTCCATTTCTCTTTTTTCCTTCTGTTTTGAACTCATACCATCACGCAGTCAGAAAGACAAAAACAGGCAATCAGCATCACTTTGTCATGTTTCCTCACTCCATCCTTCCCCAATCCACCACTCCTTTGTTCATTCATTCATTCATTCATTCATTCCCTCCACATTTCACTCCCCCATTCCTTTACTCTCTTACTTTCTTATTTTCTCTTACAGTTTGCAGTAACTCTACATCATTACATCATGGTAGGATATTCTTACGTAACACGCCAAGAATCCCATCGAATACTATTTCAGGATGCTCCCACGTTCCCCTTCATTTCGGCTGCTATACTCAGATCTTCCACAGTCGCCACACTCCGGTTATGTTTACATTCTCTGTTCCTCATAAATCTAAATTAATGATATCTCCCCACCTTTGCAGAATTAATGACAGCCCACCCGGCCTGAGCTGATGGAAGGCTAATCTTGAGCTCCCCTGCCACCCTTCAGAGGGTGACCTCAGGGTCTCCTGCCATCCTTTCAAACTGGCTGCCCATCTTCTGGCTCCTGGTTTTGGGTGAGTTTCCTAAACTATCTTGAACTAGTTGCCCACCTGCCATCCCAGACGATGTAGAAATATATATGGACCCTAATTATCTGCTACTGTTACTATTAAACCATTACTCCGGTACACCTGAGCATTACAGTAGATGTGGTGGTCCAGTGTCCCCTAATTAGTAATGTATAAGTAATTTAAGGAGGATGGGTCCCCCCTCATGAGCCTGGGAGATTTTACTTTCTACTTTCTTTGGTTTGCTCATCACTGGGTTTATATCTTTATCCTTTGTCGATCGTCTTATTTCTGTCATATTTTATTTATGTCAAGCAGCTTTGTGAACTGTACAACTAAATTTGATTTCATCAAATACATGTCTAGTCAAAGAGGTCAAACACACTACAAAATAGGTGCAACAGGTTGCCAACTTATGATGCCTCGGTGCACTTTGCCCAGGGACAAATTGGGACATGCTGTTGGAACCGTTTCCTTCAGCATATAAAAACAAATCTGGTTATCCTAAAGCATGGCAGTTGAGCTCATTTCTAACAATTACTGATCTGTAATCACTTTCCTGTTTCATGGTGCTACTGCTCCAGACTTTTCTGATGCAGTCTGGTGGTTCAAGCTGTTGAGATTTTAGAAGCAGCCTCACACAATTACGCTCCCTCCACCATGCTTCACAGCTGGGGTAAGGCTTTGGTCTTGGTATTATGGTTTGTTTTGTCCAAGCATCATGCTGCATTCACAGCACGTCTCACTGATCCACACAATAATGCTCTCAAGTGCTCTGCAGCAAACAACATTTTTGTAGCACAGTTACTTTGTATGCCTTGAAACCCACTATTGTTCAGTGTTTTCCATATGGTACACTCATGAATGTTTTAAAATGCAAAACGTTCCTGCAGGTTCTTAGCTGTTACCCGTAAGGTTCTGGGCCAGTGAAGTTCATGAAACCACCTGACTGCTTGTATACAGAATCACAAAACCTCAATACTGCTATTGTGCCTTTACTAAAAAGTTTGTCTCATGTGTCCATAGAATATTGGAGATACGGATCTTTCAGGTGTTAAATGAAATACATGTTGTCTATAAAAAACTGTCCAAAGTCTCATCTTTATCAGACCTTTTAAGCATTTTTGCTGCAGCAGAATTCAGGTCAAACCATACCTGGACTCCATTTAACTTTTAATTCCAACAGTTCAGAAAACCAAGGCACTAATAATCTAGACTGTATAAACAATACATTAAGTAAAGATATGAATATATAAATTTACCATCACACTTATGCAAAAAAAAAAATGCAAAAATTGCAAAGGGTTCATGAACAAACTGAGATTAGACAAGCACTGTTTGTAGTTTCAAGATAAAGAAGTAATAACGGAGGTATTTATTTATTTACAGAATAATCTGCACATGAACTTCTGAACTCTTTCTAAAGAACCCTCAGATAATCCTTTTCATTATAAAAACAAGTGCAGTGTCTTTAAACCAAACAGAAACTCTCTGTATGCTAACTATTTGACTGAACCTTCGAAGAAGCATTTAATTTCTGACACGGATTACATATCTCAAAGAGCCTTAGGAGCACTTTTGATTTTTTCTCTTCTGCCCTAGTTGCCTTGGCACTGTGTATGTTTAATCAGGAGAACATTTTTCAAAAGACACTCGGGTTCCTGACCTCTTCTCAAAAGCAAGGCTTCCGTTTGCACATTGCTTTATCAGAATTAGTGATTTTTGTGTAAAACTGAATGGCTGCTTCCAGGAGAAAGGAGGATGGTCAAGGTCAGGAAAAAAAAGGGTAACAGAGAGGAAAGATAAAGAAAAAATGGAAAAGCGATTTCTTTATGATTTCGCCACACACTGTTCCTCACAGTTTGTGCTCCCTCACTGATGTCTTCCTTCACTTTGCATTTGAAAAGTAAATCGAAACAATCACAACCACTAATTGACAGCTATTCCGTTAATACCTTCCCCATTACGTGTGCAGTCACGTGACTCCATCCCAGCCTGTCTGCCATATGGAAACACCATGGAGGAGAACTCAGAACAACAAGCCACTGAGCAACTCAAGAAGCATGTTTCAACATTAATCGAGGTTACGTTTAAGCAGTCATGATACTGATTTGATACGTTACGCAGATAAAGTTCAGGAGAAGTGTTATAACAAATTATCTCAACCTATGAACATCTCTCAGAGTGCTGTACAATATAGCACTACTACCAAGACATGGCTGTCCACCTAAACTAAAAGCCCAGGCAGGGAGTGCACTAATTAGAGAAGCAGCCAAGAGGCCCATGGTCACTCTAGAGGAGCTGCCGAGATCCACAGCACATGTGGGAGAATCTGTCCTTAAGTCAACTCTGAGTTATATACTCCACAAATATGGCCTTCATGGAAGAGTAGGCCATGAAGGGGACAGAGAAAACGTGGAAGATGGTGCTCTGGTCAGATGAGACTTTTGGCCATGCAAAATAGTATGTGTGGCTGAAAACAAACACCACACATTACGCAGAACACACCGTTCCCAACATGAAACATAGTGGTGGCAGCATCATGCTTCGGGGATGCTTTTCTTCAGCAAAAGACTTGAGACTAGAGTGGAGGTTCAGCTTCCAGCAAATCAACGACCCTAAACAATTAGATCAATGAATTTTCATGGCCAAGTCAAAGTCCAGACCAAAATTCCATTGAGAATTCACAGACACTTTCCATCCAGTCTGACTGAGCTTGAGCTATCTTGCAAAGA
This sequence comes from Acestrorhynchus altus, assembly GCA_034509495.1. Taxonomy (NCBI): domain Eukaryota; kingdom Metazoa; phylum Chordata; class Actinopteri; order Characiformes; family Acestrorhynchidae; genus Acestrorhynchus; species Acestrorhynchus altus. Next base: position 26,310,654 of record CM067510.1, read on the forward strand.
AAATGTACAATATGCAGCCCTTAGATGTGCAAAGCTGGTAGAGACATACCCTAAAAACTTGGAGGTGGTCCTCCAAAGTATTGACTCAGGGTCACTGAATAGGAATGCACGTTATGGTGTCCAGGTTTTTATTTGTAAACATTTTTGAAAACTATGCATCATTTATTTTTTCTCCCTTCAAAAATCCTTGCTACTTTGTGTTGGTCTATCACATAAACACGAAGCTGTGTACCTTACATCTTATATTACTTCCCTAATTTAGCTCCATAAAATAAAATACTGCCGTTGCAGTGAACTGCTGCTGTGTTTGGTAGAGAACATTGATCTTAATCCTTAAAGACAATGAGTTTGCACGTATGGGACTTGTAGTGAGGGGCGGAGGGAGCGTATATTTGTAAGGAGAGAAATGTGTACTTGTATAGGGGGATGTCTGGCTCTTTGCCCTCGGTCCTCAGTGTGAGACAGCACTGCTGGAGCTGAGACTTGGGATCATTCCAGTCCTGATTTAAAATAAACTCCTGCAAAACAGAACAAAACCACACACACACACAAAAAACATTGATCATCTGTTGAAAAACCAATACACAGTCCTGCTCATGTTCTGGAATGAAACCGCCGTGCATCGTACCTCTGATACTTTCTAGCACTCTGTCACACACACACACACACACACACACACACACACACACACACACACACACACACACACACACACACACACACACACTTTCAGTACTTGGAACAAATCACGGGCTACTTAAGACAAAAGTGGAGATTGGGGCCAGAAATAAGTCTCCCAGGTGTGCAGCATTGATACACTCTCTCTCTCTTTCTCTCTGAGGACACTTCTTCTAAAAGCACTTCCATTAACACAAATGCACTCGGCCCAGAGAGCAAAATGGAGACTTTGAACATAGAACTGTCTGTTCCAATTCGTTTTCTCGAAGAGGAGTGCCTCCACAGCAGCATTGCTTCTACCCCCACAGCACACAAGCAACCCCCCAAAAAAGTCTTTAATCTCTCAAGCACTTAGTTTGATCTTCACCATCTCAAGGTTGTGTCACTGCACAACCACCTCAAACCTGCAGTATATTACAGTGGAAATCCACAGCACTTTTGACTGGTCTGTGGCTGCTTTCACACCTGAAAGTCCGAACCATGGTTCATGTTTTTGCTTCATAGTATTGTATTAGTTCTGCTTTCACACTGCAGTTTAGTGACACACCAAAGAACTTAACTACATCCTGTCATCATCACCAACGTAGGCAGTCATATCCTTTATTGATAGCAGTTGGTTTGAGGAGGGGTGCACGTCTGCGTTTTGTTAATGTACCAGCTGCCTTTTCAAGTCATCCCCTTAGAACTATAAGGTTCTGACATTTTGTTTAATCAAATCTTAGTTTTTTTTTTTACATATTCTCATTCTGTTACTATGTTACTTCTTAACAAAATGTGGTGATTTTTTAAGTTCTAAGACTAGAAAACAGAACTTTTCTATCTCCATATGTCAGATGTATATAATGCAAAGAGAACCTTATAGGTTCTATATAAGAGACGAAGTGTTGTGCCAACTCCTCCCTGTGAGGGTGAATGCATCACCCCGCAATAGCCATGTGGACAGCCTGTCTGTAATTGGTGTGAAAGTCCAAACCATCCAAAAAACTGGACTATGGTGTAGTAGATCAGGTCGGACCAAATGCTGGACCTTTACAAGAACAGTTAACCTAACAAAACCTAGTCTAGGTCAGTCAATCAGTCACATTTCTAGCGATGCATATTGGGCAGAATTGTTTAGCTAGAAGAAGTGTTACATTAAAATAAATATTTTAATGTTTTTGCATTAAAATGTCTGCATTTTATTCATTTTGCAAATCAGGCATCAGTTGTGATTATCATTTTTCTGTAATGCTAAACTGAGTAGATTAAAATTTTAAATTGCACTGATGGCTTTAAAAGCTTTGAATGGACTCATTCCCGCTTATGTCTGCATCCCAGTCACTTCGGACTGTTTTTCATAGTTTGACCTGCTTTTATTCAGCAAAAAAATATGAAAGTATTTATAAGAGACAGAAAGGAGCTGAATTTGAGAAGAATTTTGATGAGTGTAATGATTAGCTTGACAAGGGTATTTACAATAAGTTGAATATTATACCTGAAGATAATTTAGTTGGGTCAGTCAAGTCATCAGCCCCGCCCCATCTCACTGATCAGTTGGAGTCTGCATGCAGGTGGAGCAGCTTAAAGCTCATTTCTATCGATTAGCTTTCAGCAGCTGTGGAGATGTTGAACGAGGACTGGACTGTGAAGTGTTACTGTACGTCTATGTGATGGATGGATGACTGACCTTTGTGATCCGTTTGATTTTAGATGTGCTATAGAAACAACACTTACTAGATTTAGGTCCAATTTCCACATCTCCCATATTAGTACATCTTATTGCTAATAACATTTCTTTGCGTATTTTTATCTGTTTTCACACTTCACCTTTAAAAACTGTCTGCAGCCAAGTATATCCACCCTGTCAGTGATGCTAATAATATTCATGTTACTATTAATATTATTTTTCTCATCTCTTTATTTTCCACACTTCAATTCCCATTCCCATTCTGAATAAAGCTATCTCTGAGACTGCTACTGTCTATTCCCTTTCTATTTGCCTTCCTTTCCCCCTCCTCATCTGATCGACAGTGAAGTCTTTCTTTAGGTTACACCATCTCCACCTCTCCTCTTTCCAGCTGTTTCACTTTCCATTCCTAAAGAAAACTGTCTCTATCATTCTTTCAGTGGCTTCTTATCCCCGGTAATTTTCGGCTTCATCCACCACACAATCTCTGCTTTGTTTTTCCTTTTTTTTTTCTTTTCCCAACCCCGAGTGTGTCCCCACTGCTGGAGAATGGAGAAGGAAGGCAGTGTTTCTGAGAGCAGAAACAGTGACCTTCCCTTTTTCAAAAAAACTCCTCAAGTCCCAACACGCCCATATAAGGAGAACCAATGTAAAAATCTCCCTTTTTCCACGTAAAAGCTGTGGACATGCTGTGTCTCTGGACCTTTTTCTGCCTCTCACAAATGGAAATCGGGGCCAGAGTGTCGTCCCTCGCTTCACTCCTTCCCTCCAGAGACACTAGCCTCACTTGCAATTAGCATGGTGGATCGGAAGACGGTGTGTGTGTGCATGGGAAAGAGTGTGTGAGGGAGTGAGCAGTGAGCGAGAACAAATGTAAATCCAGGCCACACTAAAAGGAGAGAGAAAAGAAACCCCCTCTCAAACTGTCATCTCTTTTCAAAACGCCACACTAACTTCAGTGACGGCTTGCTATTCGCTGGCGCCATTCGTTAAAGAACTTTCTCGGTTGGTGACGGGTGCTGGGTTTCCTGCCACAGGACTGAAAGACTTAAAAAGAAATATAATGAGGCTGAGCGAGTGCCACTTAAGCAGGGAAGAAGTAGTAGAAGAAATCACTCGCTTCTTTAGCCAGAGATAGCACCGGCCTGCTGCTGAAGCCAACAAGCGTGTCCTTGATTGATTGCCAGGAGAATAAATATTCCCTCAAATAGCTCTTTCATACACACTGCCGCCAAACACAAGCAAGGTTCCTTCAATAAATGATGCTAAAACAAGAGCATGAATATTGACACTGTCTTTTAAGTGTTCTTCACTTGACATGGGAAAGAAGCATAAGCTAAGAACCTGTTAACTCTTAGAACCAGAGTTCTGCACTACAGCTGTAAATGCTGTCTGTACTTCATATCTCAGGACCTGAGTAACCTACAGACACGACACATGTGCCATGACATAACCATTGCAGTGTCATCATTGTTAGCCAGCTTGGAAAACATCTACAATTCACTCATTTCCAACTGGATTAAATCCCAGTTTAAATGCCGAAGGAGCTTCCAGTGCATGTTTACTGCTCTGTCCACATGTACATGCTCAACCTGCAGGCAGACTCTGACTGATCAGTGAGAGGGGGTGGGGCTTATGATGTCACTGACCCAGATATTGGCATACAGGGGAAAATGAGATGTTTGGTCTCTTTCTTTTCTCACACAGTGTTTCAATTTTAGACTAAAAGTCCTGCGAAGGAATAATACTGATACATAATGATAAAAATAATAAAGGACATTCAGGTTGTATTTTATTTTATTTGGACCACTGTCAAGTATTTGGAACGACTTATTTTTATAAATATCCTTGTCAATCCAATCCTTATAAATAACTTCTCAAACATATTGCATTTTTAGCCCAAAAACACTCTGGATGATCAATTTCCAAAAGGAATTCTGAGAAACAAAGTGGTTTTAGTCTTTATAAACAAATAAAACAAAAGATTTTAGCCACAAGTAAACATAGTCATACAAATATCTAAATTATGTTAACATTTACATCACAAATGAAGACAATTTTTCTTATTTTCTCCTATAAATACTTTTTCATTTTTTGTACATCAGACTATGAAAACATCCATCAAATTTAGCCTAGAGGTTAAAAAATATCTAGTACTGGCTATTTGCCACTTGTGTTAAATCAATATTCAGTGATAGAGGAGGATGACCTCTGCTTCTTTCTAGATGTGAAGAATGAACATACCTTTAGCCTTGGGAAGAAGCAGACATTCATGAAGGTGTGGACATACTCAAGGTCTTTGTCTATATAAAGAGCTGCAATGAAAGCTGTGAAAACCAGGGAAAAAAAAGAGATCTGTAATTACACAGAGCAAATCTCAGCAAAACACCATCAGAAACTTTTCAACATTTTAAGCAATACCAGTGTATTATTTTCATACAATTTGAGTGAAAAAAGGAAAGAACTACCTTGCAAAAAGTGTGGGAACCCTAGGAGATTTAAGCGCTTAGACAACTTTGACTGAGGTCTCAGACCTTAATTATAGAGTTATGGCTTTTTCCACAATCATTGTTGCCAAGGGCCAGTTGATGCACATTTCATAGCTTTACAAACCCAGACTCCTCTAACCTTGTCCCAAACAGCAGCAGCCATGGGTTCTTCTAAGCAGCTGTCTAGCACTCTGAAAATCAAAATGGTTGGGGCCCACAAAGCAGGAGAAGGCAATATGAAGATAGCAAAGTGTTTTCAGGTTGCCATTTCCTGGGTTTGAAATGTAATTAAGACATTGTAATTACGAGAAACATTGTTCAACTGTTCAGCAGCACCTGCACAAATATGGCTGTCATGAAAGAGTCATTTGAAGAAAACTTGTCCTGTGTCCTCAGCACAAAATTCAGTGTCAGAAGTTTGTAAAAGAACACCTAACAAAAACCTGATGCATTTCAAAAAACAAGTCCTGTGGATCATTGGTGTTAAAATAGAACTCTTTGGGTGCAAATACCAAAGGTATGTTTGAAGAAAGAAGGTCATTAAAAGAACACCTCTCCAACTGTTAAGAACGGGGGTGGGTCAATCATGCTTTGGGGTTGTGTTGCAGCCAATGGTATAGGGAACATTTCATGTGTAGAATGAATAGATTCAATGGAAATTCCAGTAAATTCTGGAAGCAAACATAACACCATCTGTTAAAAAGCTGAAGTTTATGGCTTCTATAAAGGATAATGGTCCTAAACACACCTCCAAATCCACAATATACTCAAAAGCTGTAAGCTGAAGGTTTTACTATGGCCCTCACAGTCCCCTGATCTGAACGACATTGAAAATCTGTGTTTAGACCTCAAAAGGGCAGTGCATGCAAGACAGCCCAGGGTTCTCATAGATCTGGAAGACGAGAAAAAATGATTGAAAATCCCTTAAACAAGAACTGAAAGTGTTAACAGACTATGACACTTGCCAAAGGGGGCGCTACTAAGTGTCCAAAGGGTGCCCAAAGATTTGCTTCAAGCCCTTTTTCTTTTTTGTTATTTTGAAAAGGTAAAAGATGAAAACAAATAAAACTGTTCGTGGTGACAGTCATTTTCACCAGGGGTGCCCAAACACTGCATGCTACTGTAGACTACCTGCCACGGCATATCATTTATATTTATTAGATCATTTGGTTTCAGCTGCCAGAAACATACAGTACTTCTCTTTCTGCTTTTATTTCTGTGCAGGACGTTTTTATTCTGATCATCCTACTTAATGTAGCCATATTTGGTAACATCCCTGCTTTGGGAAGGTTACATTGCCTGTAACTCTTGCTGTAGAGAACAGCAAGCGTTCACATCTGCATGTGTGCGTTTGAGACGGAGTGTGTGTGTCTGAACCCTGGCCCCTTGTCTCTTTGGCTCTTTCTCTCTTTCCCTCTGAGCATGGGCCTCCACACAGAAGCCTAAACACATTTGTCGTTTTTGTCATGTCCATATGTCAGCCATCTTTTATTTTTTCTCTTTTTTCCCCTTTTAAAGGCGTGTTGAAATATTCAGGTCGAGTGGGAGTGATGTCATTTCTCACAGAGCTGTAGCTCCGGGGCATCACAGCCTTTCTGTTGCACCAATATACTCTCACTCTTGTACACACACACACACACACACACACACACACACACACACACACACACACACACACACACACACACACACACACACACACACACACTCTGTTGACCCTGTTTCATTTCTGTGGTGGTCTCTGGCCTTTCAAGAGCAATGTTAGATGAAAAGAGCATGTGTGCATCCCGGGAGCCTGTGGGCAGATCAGTATGGGTGACTACACCAAGACTAGTTGGGAGCAATATGAGGGAGGAAAACAATCCTTACATCATGATACTTGGGCGACACGTTCATGATATTTTACAAACCTGATTAGTAACTCAATAAATTACATCCATTTCACGGGCAGTTACGTGCCTTTTCTAGGCTTCATATCTCAGGATCAAAGTAATCTACAGACATGATACACATAACAAACCTTACCCTTGTGGTCTCATCACATCATAACCCAAATGGGGTTGGGGAATTGGAAAATTAGAAGAAAGAGCCACCAAGTAGAAACAGGACTTTCACAATGATGTCATTTTAAGGGTTTCAGTGTTTAACTGGGCACACGGCTACATAATAATAATAATAATAATAATAATAATAATAATAATAATAATAATAATAATAATAATAATGCATAACAAACCTAACAAATTATTATTATTGTTGTTGTTAATAATAATAATAATAATAATAATAATAATAATAATAATATAAATGCACACACAGCTCAACAACTTGTCACATTCAGAAGTTCTCAGATTAACGAGGACAGAAAGTACAGAGAACTGATTCAGGACTTTGTGCACTAGTGTCTGCAGACCCACCTCCAGATAAACATGGGGAAGACCAAAGAACTGGTGGTGGACTTCCACAGGTGCAGACACACTCCTCCATTAGTGAGCATTCAGGGAATGCACATTGAGAGAATGGATTCTTATAAGTACCTGGGTGTTCACTTAAATACCAAACTGCATTTTACAAAAGAGGCCAGCAGAGACGCTACCTACGGAGGAAACTGAGGTCATTTGTAGTGCAGGGAGCACTGCTGAGGAACTTCTTTGACACAGTGGTGGCATCTGCCATCTTTTATGGTGTGGTCTGCAGGGGCAGCAGTATTTCACAGGCAGACAGGAAGAGAGTGAACAAACTCATTAAGAGGGCCAGTTCTGTCCTGGGAAGATCCTTAGACTCAGTGCAGGTGGTGGGAGACAGAAGGATGTTAGCCAAGCTGGCATCCATGCTGGAGAATTACTCCCACCCCATGCAAGAGACTCTGGCAGCACTGGGCAGATCCTTCAGCACTGTTTCACTTATTTGTATATATTTTGGATTGGTTTATTATTTATAATGTTAATACTGTAGATACTATACTTTATCTGTTTCTTCCTTTATCTATACTTATACTATACTTTATACTATACTTTATCTGTACTTCCCTTGCTATCTCTTGGCTGCTGTAACAATGTGAATTTCCCCATGGCAGAAAAAAAAAGGGTCATCTTATCTTATCTTATCTTATCTTACACACTTACACTCCAGCAAGTCAGCAAGCGTTTTGGTCCGTAGAGCTACAGGCCGTTTGGTTTTGTCGTTGGTGATGGCATACTCCTGCATGCCCAGTTCTTCTGCCACTTTAGCCTGCGTCCTGTTGTTCACCAGGGAGCTGCGCAACAGCTGTGCAACACACACAAACAGAAGCAGGTTACATAGCTAAACAACTCCTGTTTCACTGACTCTTCGTTTCTGATCAGTGACAAATGAACACAACAAACTTCTCTACCAAAGAAATACAGACTCAAAATAAACCTTGCAGCCAGAACGGCCCCATTCTCTGTAAAAACCCCTGCCAGTCATCTTTGAAAAGCACTAAATGCTTCTGATGTGTGGCTCCTCTCACCACCATAGTGAACAATTGTGACTGTAAAATAGAGCACCTCACATCGACCCAGCACGAATAAACATAAGTGCTGAAGTCAATAGTCAGAACGGGTGCTATTTGGCTTTGGGTTTGTCTGCCATGTCTTGGTGGAAATCTTCTTTCACTTAAAAACATCAGTAGGAAGCCGAAAAGCAAGAATGATGAGCAGTAGACAGAACTAAAATGACCAAGAATGGTGTAGACATCAAAAATAAGTGTAACATCTACAATGTATTTATTTAAGCATTAAAACTTAAATACGACAGGTGATTTTAAACTTACCATATACCATCAACCACAACATTATGACCACTATCTTGTTTCTACACTCACTGTCCAATTGATCCAGCTCCTCTTACCATAAAGGAGCACATTGTAGTTCTATAATTACAGACTGCAGATCATCTATTTCTCTGCATTCATCTGTTAGATCCTTCAATGGTCAGGACTCCACATGATCACCACAGAGCAGGTATTATGGACACGGTGATGGTGTGTTAGTGTCTGTTGTGATGGTATGAGAGGAACCCGACAGAGAAGTGCTGCTGGAGTGCTTAAATCCCTCATTGTGACTGTTGGACTGAGTACAGTCCTCCAAGAATAAATGTCATGCCAACAGTGTCCTGTGGGCAGCGTCCGGTGTGCAGTGATGAAGAACTAGAGGATGACCAACACAAACTGTGCAGCAACAGATGAGCTTCTATCTCTGAAGTCTATCTACAGCATGGAGCCACAAGGGAGCAATGCCTAATATAATGGACAGGGAGTGGACACAGTGTTTAAACACTCCAGCAGCACTGCTGTCTGATCCACTCGTACCCGTGCAACACACACAGTATGCAGAGAAACAGATGGACTATAGTCTGTATTTATGATCTAAAAGGATTGGTGTGTGCATCCGATTTATCAATCAAGACTGGCCCCAGACTTATCCAGCTCTCCAGATGAATTTGGAGAATTGTACATCCTTCAAGAGAATAAATGTGCTGTAGAAAGCACTGGAAGATACACACTCATTAACCTAGAGATGTTTCCACTTTTGCAGACTTTTTAGTCTGTACTACTGGCTGAAATGTCCTGCCTTTCCACAGATGCACTAAAAACCTCCTTGCTTTCTTTCCCAGACCTAGAAGAAGGAAAAACATTCATACACAAACACAACATCAGGAAAAGAAAAAAGCTCAAATGGACTTTGGAGATGGAAGAACTTAAGAGACCATGTTAAATGTTTTAGCATCCTCTCTGCTACACTACACTACTAAATATTAGAGTTCTACAAATGAAAATGTATTTCTGATTATTTTAGTGTGGAGTGCTGGAATGGTTGGACAAACCGCAGAAGGATGTTAGCAGGCAGCATCGCCTTAACCATGCACTTGTTGAATAAGCGATTCCCATTCCTAATCTAAAGCAATGCCATATGAGAAGGCACTCTGGTTCAGCTATGATTTCCCTGTGGGCTGATGTTGGCTTTTATACTTCTGATGTCACTTCTCTTCCATCTCGGAGTAAGCCAGCCATCCGCTGGAATGAAAATCCAGGCGCAAATGGCTCTTACTTAGCCACTCTTAGTGAGGACCACTGGGTGCCCTGACAAAAGGGAGACGGGGAAAGTAGAGGAACTCTAAAGCGACACCAAACGGCTTTGCATGAGGACATGTGGAGAAAACACTATGAATAATACACTCAGACAAACAGACTGTTTAAGATACAGTAACAAAGAGGATGAGGGTTTTCATCGTAGTGCTACTCTACTTGTAGTCACTTTAAACCGACCATCTCGTGCTCCTCACGCAAATGCTGTTTTGTGACCTCTGAGTTGTAGGGATTTAGGAAATCAGTTACATGGACTCAATAGCAAAAGTTGATTCCATGCAAGTAAACTTTAGAACTCTAGGCCAATTTTATGGAATGTTTTCACACTTTGACGAAGGGCTGGTAATTCATCGAAAATTACTCAAAACCAACTTCCAGCACCTCTAACCAACGTAACCTTGCTCATCACGATATTTTCTTCAATACTGTGTAAAAAATATTTTAATACTTTCCACCACTGTGTTTGCTTATGTACTGTCCCTTTAAAAACCTAATATCGTGTGTAGTCAGGTCCAGTCTGCGACATGGGTACAACATGGGGGAAAAAACAACTTGTGCAGCTCATACCAAAGAAAAATGCTCCATCTTTAGGACACATTTTGGCTTTAGTGAAGATGACAATGAAAAGACAAGAAAAATAATTGCTCATAATTGAGGTAATGTTCAATTAATCGTGATTTTAATGAGGACATATCGGCCATCACTTGTTTGATTTACTTTTATTCATCAACCAATTAGAAAAGTATAGGAGACAGTAACACATGCTTGTATATTGACCGTCCAGAGTGTCTTTGAGCTGAAAATGCAAGAATTTGATGAGTTATTTGTAATGATCAGATTGACAAGAAAATTTATAATAATAACATCTTCAGAATACTTGACAGTGGTCAAAATTAAAAACCTGAATGTCCTTTATTATTTTTGTCATTTATGTATGTCTCAGATTTAACCCTTCTCGTGACTTTTATTCTGAAATTTGAACAGTGTGTGAGCAAAGAAAGAAAGCAAACAGCCTCAGCCTTCTCTTTTTCTGGGTCAGTGACATCATCATCCCTGCACCCTCTCACTGATCATGGACAGAGCAGTAAACATGCACTGGAAGCTCTTTTGGCATTTAAACTGGGAATTAATTCAGTTGGAAATGAGTGAATTTTAGATGTTTTCTGAGCTGGATTACTCACTGACAGTTAATCTCACAATGATGAGACCACAATGTTTAGACAGGGTGAGTTTTGCAGTTTGTTATGATCTCTATGGTCTACGTTACTCTGATGCTGAGATATGAAGCCTAGAACACAGCAGACCAGCCTGCAAAGTGTGGATATCAGGTTCCAGAAGTTAATTTAATACAGTTTTATGTTATTTCAACCTAAAAAAAAAAAAGAGGAAAAAGAGTAGACAAACTCCAAAGCAACACTGAGTGCTATTCCACTCCAAAGGACTTGCAGAAAAAAACAAAAAAAAAAAAAACAAACCAAAAAAAAAATATACCAGCAGTGCTGTTCAGTTACAGAAATCAGATTCCAGTGTCAAGTGATGCAACAGTTTTAAAAATTAAAACACAGAAAGTTAGTACCCCTCTTCTAGGGTTGTTAATATGTGGATGGAGGTTTCTGATCTTTTCACACTTTGACCGTCACATTTTCTTTACCAGCCACTACATATTTTGTGTACTTGCAATAAAGATCAGCGATTAAGCTTATGAGGTTCCATGGCACTCCTGCATAGCTGCTCTTCCGATGATGGACTGGATTTATTACTTGAATTACGCCTCTAGAAAACCTCATTTCCTCAAGTTATTCTGCCTTAAACTGTACAGCAGAATGAGGAACTGTTTTGTCTAATATTATTAGAGCGTACCAACTTACTCAAAGGTCAAGCACAGAGGTCATCTTGCACCTTATAGAAGTCATGTATGCAATATCACTGCCATCGGTACAGTCTTACACATGTTTTGGGAAATGTGTAAATTCAGTTTTGTCTTCTCTACTGCAGATTAAATACAACTGTGTACCATGTTTGTGTCTGCAGAATTATAACTCTAACATTGGGTTAAAGTTTAAAGAATGTAAATTACAGTTCTCTGGATTCACTGTTGGCAAAAAAGACTATCCTACAGAACTGGATCACATTCAGGATTGTTGACTGGAATGTGCTGTACAGCTTAACAAAACACCCATGTTACATATCCTGTACATCTTGCAAGGTATCCATTGAACAGACTTTTCCTTCTCTTATTATTCATGTCTGTGATGATTGTACCTGTGATCAATAGTGTTTCATGTTTCTACTTTTGCTTTGGCTGTCTGTTGGTCCCCTTCCTGTCATTTAGTGTTTTTTGCAAAACAATAAAAATTTAGATCACCAAAAAACAAAAAAAAAAACAACAACAAAAAAAACATGACTAACTTTGCATCAATTCCACTGAAAGTTAAGTGAAAGCAAATGTTACAATTTACAACAAAAGTAGGATTAACTGTAAGAAAGCCAGTTGTAACCTTTTCTAAATAGTCTGCTCAAACACAATTCACAGAGAAAAAAGTGCTGAGTGGTCTAAAGCACTAGCATTATGGTCAGAGACAGGTTTGAATCCTGGGTCATTCTCCTTGTCATCGGCAGCCAAAGTCTGAGAGAGCAAAATTGGTCATGCTCAATCTGAGCGGGTAGATGGCTCTTTAATATCACACCCGGTGCAATGCTGGTTGGCACAGGCATCTGTTAGCCATTGCAGCAGAGTCCTATTGAGGTTGGGCAAGTGGCACTTCTAAAAATTAGGATAAAATGTAAAAGAGTAGAGCTAAAGCAACACTGAATTCAATTCCAGGAGGACCGTTAAAGATAAAGTAAAAAAAAAAAAAAAAAAAGAGCCATTGCTGTAATTTTGGGCAAGCAGGGCTGTTAAGATTCCTAAAATGCCATGAGCATAATCTCCACATTTCATGTTCCACGTGAAAATATCAGTATCACGTTCAATAAGAAATATCTTACTGATTGCTGGCACGAGAAGATGATGCAAAGCATGTTCAACTATTTTTTATACAGTATATACAGTTACATTTTACCCAACCTTAGAGCTACACCATCTCAACTGGCTGTATAAACACATTGTCTTACTTCAACTGATCTTCAGAGACAATGTCATTGATGTCAGGTTAATTATTTGACATATTTGATCCAAGCAAGCTAACAGAAGCGAAATTATCCTGATCAAGGAGAGGCTAAACTGTGGCTGATTCTCCTTATTCTCCTCGTTCATCTCCTTCAGGTGGGTAAACATGTCCCACTGGCAACAATTTTTTTTGTAACAGAATATACATACATTTCGTTTTTCATAATATCACTAATGACATAAGCCAATGAACAATAAATTATTATATATAATTCACACACACACACACACACACACACACACACACACACACACACACACACACACACACACACACACAATGGACAATGAAACTGAAACACCTGTCATTGTAGTGTGGGAGGTTTCATGGCTAAATTGGAGCAGCCTGGTGGCCAATCTTCATTAATTGCACCAGTAAGAGCAGAGTGTGAAGGTTCAATTAGCAGGTAAGAGCAGAGTTTTGCTCAAAATACTGCAATGAACACAACATTATGGGGGACATACCAGACTTCAAAAGAGGACAAATCATCTGACAAATTGTTGGTGCACGTCTTGCTGGCATATCTGTGACCAAGACAGCAAGTCTTTGTGATGTATCAGGAGCCACGGTATCCAGGGTAATGTCAGCACCACCAAGAAGGACGAACCACATCCAACAGGATTAACTGTGGATGCAAGAGGAAGCTGTCTGAAAGGGATGTTCGGGTGTTAACCCAGATTGTCTCCAAAAAATGTCATTCCCAAGACGAATTGATGCTGTATTGGCCGCAAAAGGAGGCCCTAGTTTACCACACTAATAAATTATTGTGGTCTAAAACCAGATGTTTCAGTTTCATTGTCCAACCTATCCTACAATATTAGTATTATGTAGGACAGTGATGATTTACAATGGCTTTTATGCCTTTCTTAGGCTGGAATCATCATTGCTCCCTCCCTCCGATGCTCATTCACTCACTCATTCATTCACGCACTCATTCATTCACGCCAATGGTTGACAAACAGATTCAGGTTTCAGAGCAGTTATTATGGGAAGAACAGGAATGAGAAGCTAAAGATGGTGGTTTTTAAAGTGTTTAAAAAAGTTTATCTAAGTGATTTAGAGCGTGATATGATGGTCCATCTGGTTACTCAGAATGGAGTAAAATATCCAGTTCTGCAGACAGAAATGCCTTGTTGATGACCAAGATCAATGGAAAACAGGCCACAGACTCAGTCAGCTGGAGTCAGAGTTGAGTCAACAGGACCCATTAATACCATGTGCATATTTTCATGCTCATTACTTCATCTTTCAATGGATACTTGATGCAGCAAGATGATGCTCCCAGTCACAAAGTCATCTCAATCTGGTTTCGGTGACTTCAATAACGATCCCTGTCACCAGATCTGAATCCAACAGAACACTGGGATGTGGCGGAATGAGAGATATGCAGCTGAGAACAGAGACGTTCTCCGCGGCGTCCTTGCTAATAAAATGCTGAGAGTGAATGAGATTGATTCATTTGATATGACTTGCCGTCAGCGTGAGGTGATTTAGGTATGCACTTTTCATGACGTTAATTGGTGAACACATGAGCTAACGCTGCTAGTTGGCTACATTACTCACGGATTGTGTTTGTTTTACTATTCCTTTGTGAGTACAAACCCCAAACCCCAGCTGAAACTGTAAAAAGCTCATTATCAAAGATTAGGCATGAACAAAGTTGTGCCTTGTTCTTCACAACTGCAACACAACAGCAGCATGATGTCTTCTTCTCCCTTTCCGGCAGCACAGACTCTTCCGTAATAGAAAGAAAAAAGAGGAACGGAGATGAGGGGGAAACCTCGAAGTAAAGAATGAACAAATGCTTCCGTGGGGAACGATGGAGAGATGAAAGAAATAAATGTGAAGTGGGGGGTGAAAGGGAGGAAGATGATTTTGGCAAACTATTCATGCGTTTGATGATCTATGTGCTTTCAAAATAGCGCGCGCACACACACACACACACACACACACACACACACACACACACACACACACACACACATCAGGACATTGAGCTGTACATATGTCGTATTAGTATTCTAGACGTGAAAGCAGCCACATATAATAATGTACCTCATGTTTTAGTAATATGTAACCACTCACACAGTAAATGTGTAATCTATCTATCCAACCATCCCTCCATTCAAAAATATTGGAAGTCTTTTGTTTTCAGTGTGTATGGAAGGAGAGCGTCCTTGCTTACCTGGTAAACCAGGTCATCCAGTTATATCAGTTAAAAGCTCCTAAATCCTGCCCTCGGCTTTTCACCATTTCAGTTTGCTGGTGCACGACTGGAACAAACTACAAAATACACTGAAACTGAAAAACCATTATATGTGTCACTGCTTTCAAAAACCGCATCAAGGATATTTAAGAGGCACTTGTGCATGAATGTGAATTTCCTCTTCTCTCCCTTTTCTTTTAAGTGTCATTTGGCACTTGCCAGGCCACCTCTGTAAATAAGAATTTGTCCTTAATGACTTGCCTGGTTAAATTAAAGGTTAAATAAAAACATGTGTGTGAGATGTGTTATTGAATTTACTTTTACATTTCTGAAACAATTCATCTCAGCAGTTTAAAAGTAATGGTGGCTGGAGTTCAACTCAGTTGAGAGTATGGGATTAATGGACAAACACAGAACATAAAGGTGGTGAATATTGTGCATAGTTTTGATGGCAGACCACAGCAGCGCCGATACGATGCAGCACCTGCATCGTAAACTGACGAGAACACAGATTCTTTGTTTGTTTTCATTATGGTGTGATGAACTAACAGTGAGTATTCCAGCTCGGAAAACAGCTAAAAATCCCTAATTTCCAACTGAATTAAATCCCAGTTTAAATGCCAAGAGAGTCTTGTCTTGTTTGCTCACACTGTGCTCAAATTTCAAAATAAAAGGCCTGAGAAGGAATAATACTCATGCAAACATAAAACAAATAAAATAAAATAAAATAAATAAATAAATAAAGGACATTCAGGATGTTTTTTTTATCTGACTTGGACAACTTATATGAATATTCTTGTCAATCTAATCATTACAAATAACTCATTAAAATTTTAATTTTCAGCTCAAAAACACTCTAGATGATCAATTTCTAACAGGATTTCTGAAGTATGAACAAACAAAAAACACTGTAGGCTGTATTATTTTCTTATTAAGCATAGTCAGAATTTCAATTTTATTCATAATGTCTCAAAAATAGAGGCAAATATTTTGGCCAATGTGTTGAATGTGTTCTATAAATATTTTTGTGAAAAAAAAAAAAAAAAAAAAAATATATATATATATATATATATATATATATATATATATATATATATATATTATTTTTTATTTTTCTAATATATTAACATACACATAGGACATATGTAAGCCTACACATGTGTGGTACCACATGCAACATATTATATGCATTACATAAATGAATTATGGTTAAACTTTACAATTATGATTCAAGGATTCATTAATCAGGGTACATTAATTAACAATATAACATAGTTTAATAATGCCTCAACTAATTATTAACTGACATTACTAAAGACTTTGTTAATTTGATATTTGCATAATGAAATATTTGAGAAGTGGCGGCCAATAGTGTACAGCATACTCTTCACCTACAGCTAACAACATGAATTATAACTAACCTACACTATATGGAAAAAAGTATTGGGACACCTGCTCATTCATCTTTTCTCCTAAAATGAAGGGTACTGGCCGCCACATTTTAAAATAGAAGTTACGTAATTGTACCTTCATTCATTCATTCATTACTCAAATATATAGTAAATCTTAATGTCTTAAATACTGTCATTTAATAATTAGTTGAGACATTACAAAACCATTCTGGAATGTTTATTACTGTCATTATTACTGTTAATTAATGGGCCCTTAATGTACTGTATGTGCCCTTATTGTGCAGTGTTACTGCACTGTGTTTGCCTAATCCTCATCTCATCTTCAGCTGCTGAAACTGAAGACAAATATTTTTTTCTTCTTTCTGTGAGAATGTGAAATATGAAGCTTTAGCAAAAAGCACTTTAACACAGTCAGAAAACACACTTACCGTCAGATGTCCTTCGTGGTGGTCAGGGAAGTGAATAAACAGATACTCAGTGGCCACCAACTGCATAATGGAATCCCCTAAAAACTCCATCCTCTGGTTATGTCCTCTGGGGGAAAAAAATATGAGAAAATATTTCAAGGTGACAGCCAACAGGTGAGCACCCTTTTTCTTCTCCCATCTGGTGGTTAACATAGTCTACTGCTCAAAAACACTACATAATGTTAATGAACGTAAACATCTGGAGATTTGACCAGCACTCAAAATGATAAATTATTGTATAATAATTTACAAAAATCATTTCAAACATTTATTGCAATAGAAGATCATTATAGATATTGCTTTTATCAGAACATAATTCTGGATGTTCCTATTGCAACAACATTCTGAATATTCGCTTTATTATTATGGATATTCATTTCATTAGACCTTCATCTGAGATGTTCATTTTGGATGTTAATATTACTGAATTTATGGGAAATAGATTCTGGATTTAATATGTATGTAATGTTCTCATTCGTTTGTAAATGATCTGCAGGATTGAATACCTTGGTTTTTCATACAGGTTGCACAGGACGAGCAGAATATTACAATAATTTGATACATTCACAACCTGTGATGCACATTTTGTGGGCAATAAAATACCTGTTTTTTCTAGGCTTCATGTCTCAGCAAGAGAACAACCTACAGATATCAAACACATAGCATATCAAACTTTGAGACCTACACTCATCTAACTACCTAAATACATTATGTGATGAAATATCAGTGAGTAATCCACATCAGAATAACTCTAGAGAAAGCTAAAATTCACTTGTTTCCAAGCTTTAAGGAGTTTCCAGTGCATGTTTACTGCTCTGCCCACGAATACATGCTCAACCTGCAAGCAGACTCCAACTGATCAGCAAGAGGGAGCAGGAATGATGACATCACTGACCCAGATATTGGGATACAGAGGATGCAAAGAAAGGAGGGGCTGTTTCTTTGCTCACAGTGTTCAAATTTCAGAATTAAAGTCCTGAGAAGGGATAATACTGATACATAAATAATAAAAAATAATAAAGAACATTCTGGTTGTTAACTTCATTTGGAACACTATCAAGTATATGGAAAAGCTTATTATTATAAATATCCTTGTCAATCTAATCATTACAAAAACAATCTGGATGATCATTTCTGAGATATTAAGTGTTGTTAGTCCTTATAAGTAAACTACACAACGACTGTAGGTGAAAGTAAATGTTTGATTAAAGCAAAGGTCAAATTCATGCAAATATCTACATTCTCTTATCTAAAATATCTCAAACGAAGATGTCAAACTACGAAAACATCCTACAGAATTATTCCTGGGGTTCTACCTTTAAAATAGTGACTGAATTTGAACCTTCTGTGTGAACAGGGGTGTAAAACAGTACAGAAAACACAAGCTACAAGTCTCATTTACATTCCTGTACATGTCTGTACACTGACGAGTAAACTTTCAGTACACTGACAAAGAAACAAACACAAAGACAGCAAGAAGAGAGGGACTGACAGACACACACGCGCACGTACACGTGTGTATGGGGGAGAGGGGCTAGCAGAGAACATCAAGGCTCTTTAATTAAACAGAATTATAGATCAGAGTTGGAGGTGTAAGCTGGCATTCTGCCAAGGAGGTCTGTGTGTGTGTGTGTGTGTGTGTGTGTGTGTGTGCGTGAGAGAGAGAGAGAGAGAGCGAGAGAGAGAGAGCGAGAGAGAGAGAGCAGCACAATGTATCGTTGGTTAATCGTTACTGTGATATTGAACTCGGCAGAGCTCACGCTCCCTTATTGCAGAAGGCTGCATTATGTAAATGAGCCTCTAACAAATGCATTTTTTGTACCGTGTGCCGAGAGCTTCCTGACCAGATGCTTCAGAAGCTTCTGTGACAGTTTTATTATTATGCACTTCCGATCCATTTCATCCAACCCTTCCTCCACATTGTGTATCCTCAGACTGAAGCACATCTGTTGATGCACTCTGTGTTAGTCGTCCTCCAGGCTTTAATCAGTGGTCAGTTACAGAACAGAGCTGTTCTTCACCAAGGGGGACAAGTAATGACTTCATTACTGTTCTTCAGTAGATTTTTGATGAATACGTACTTTGCACTTCTATTCCCTACATTTCACACGATCCACACTTTTTCTTACATATTTAAAACAGCCTCATTTTACAGTCTCGTTGCTTTAGAGTTTCGGTTTAAAGGCTTTAACCTCACCGTTTCTAAACAAGCAGTGTCTGAAACTCAATCATATACATGAAAACTTAAATAAGTGAAAGCCTTGGTTTGGTTCGGTATAACACACGTCTATGCCTCAATGTTTTGGATTTGTGCGGGATGTTTGGGCGAGTGAGAACATTGTGCAGTCTTTGGGACATATTTTCTATCAGAGTGCAGCGAAATGCAGCCACACGCATGGTCAGGCACTGTGTGCATGACTGGAACCCTGGTGCAACATGTTTGGCTCTATAATGAACATGATGACACAGGCTCTAAATGCCCTCGTATCTATTAAATAAACAATGCGAAAGTCTGCAGCTGGAGTCGTCTATGTCAGGCTACGGCAGCTTAATTCCAGACAGCTGTGAGAAAACTTTGGGAGTTTTATCATTTGCGAGGACAGGGGAAGATAGTTTGCTATGTGTGAACTGAAAAAACCCACTGCACTCATTTCCTACACAATAGATGTCGAGCTCGCCTCAAGCAGAGAGCAGAAGAGAGAATAGAACAGTGCACGTGGCTTAAATATACGCAAATTAGCACAATGGGTAATATCACAATCACCACAATTATCGAGGTCATGTCTATTAGGACTGTATGATAATATCGTATTCATTTATCATTTTTATCGTATTTATCGTTATTGCGACCGGCCAAGCTACAGCATTTAAACATTGAATCAGAACACTCCAAACACAGCAGACAAATGCAACAACCGAATTAAGCAGCTGTTGATAAAGCTTTTGCATGTGGTGACCAGTAATCAATAAGCATTCACTCGAATGTGAAAAAGGTGAACTTCCCCCTTTAATAGAATAAACAGTGTTAAGGTCTTGTAATTATCAACCTATTCAATTACAGTACTGTACTGAAATTTACCACAATGCCCACATGGATCAGATGTACATTACAGAGCATTACAGATCTATACAACACCCACCCCCCACACACACGATCAATATAATCTATGACTACTAACTGACCTGGCTCACCAACTGTCGCACATGCAACACACCAAACATTCCATACACTTGTAATTCTAAGAAAGTTACAAAAACACACACCGTCACACACACACACACACCGTCACACACACACACACACACACACACACACACACACACACACACACACACACACACACACCACACAACGTGGTGGCACACTGGCCAAGCATGAAAAGCTCTTCTGCAGCACAGCAGAGGTTAAAGGTGTCATATGAGAAAGGTTAGTGTTTATAGCTCCATTACAAAGCCTGTGGCTTTTACATCATGCTGTTTGCAGAAAATGGTTTCATTAGACGTGCTGAGGCACATTCTGAGACAGGACGAAACAAAAAAATAATCAGAGAGAAATTTAAAAATAAAGAGGTGCAAGGGGCAGTGAGAGTGAGACAAATGAGAATATGGGAAAGAGACATCATGAACCACTAAAGTGTGAAGCATCAATTAAAATAGTTTGGAAAAGTGACCCTGCGCAGAACATTTTCTGAATGTGCTGCTGGTCAGTAAAGTAACCAATATTCTGGTTAGAAGAAACCAGGTTGTGGCAAGGTGTCTTGGTGGTTGGCATGTTCACCTGCCAGCACCAGGATCTTGGATATCAGGTGAACTGGCTTCTCTGTGTATAAACGATAAGATACAGATGGGCACTCTGTATGGATACTTGTTCAGTTCCACCAGCAGCCTACAAAAAGGAGCAGATAAACTGAATCTATTAGCATAATGTCTAATGCCAAGTGTGGGTTAGAGTAGTATAAACCCCCCAGCACTGAGCTGTTGAGGAGTGGAGCTGTGTTCTCGGGTTCAATGTACTTCTTGGACGAGGTGGGATGGTGATCTTCCAGCATCCTGACCTCACTAAAGCTCCTGCTGCTGAATGCAACCAAATCCTCACCGCAATGCTCCAAAATCTTGTAGGAAGTCTTGCCTGGATTGTAACGCTGGTTACTCCATCTTCATTCATGTATTATGAATTATTCAGTATCTAGTATGAATTACTCCCTCAGCACTAAAAGGAGAACTTGATTACTGGCAAATAAACAAGGTCTGACTGTTTGGCTAAGACCAGCAGCTGCAGTGGTTTTAGAATTTTAGCACTGGGTGTCCACTAACATCATAGCCCACCCCACCAGTTACTGTAGCATGGCTGAAATCACTCTAAGGGATTTGTTCACAACATTTCCCTTTGCAAACTGCAGTAAACACTGACATTATGGCAAAAAAAACAAACAAAAAAAATCAATATCATGACATTATGTAGCCTTAAGCTTTATCAGTAAGGTCAAGTTTCTCTCTGACAGCGATGGAGAGATATAAGCGGATAGAAGCGGAGATCTTTAGACTGAAATGAAAAAATGATGAACCACACAAGGCTCTGCAAAAATGAAATCAGACAAAAAGGCCAAGACAGCATAATTGGCTATAACTGGACAGCCCTGCCTCCGTTTATGCAAGATATCTTTTATGTACATTGTTTATTCATTTCTTTTTTAAAAAATAACACAAAAAGGGCCCAAAGCAAAGTCCTTCAAACCCCTTCAGTGAGCATCACAGCTTGTGAATGATCTTTGTATTCTCATTTGGGGGATTTCTGCCAATTCGTTGACCTCGCAAAAGGTTTCGGGTTCTGCAATATTTTTGGGCCATCGACCTCTCTTGCGGTCTATCCACCGATATTCAGTGATGCATAACTGAACCCATTCTTCCCTCTACAGTAAAATGTTCCCTGTGCCACTGGCTGCAACACAAGCCCAAAGTATGATCAATCCACCCCGTCTACAGGATGTCTCTAAAGTAGACAAAATAAATAATCTTACTAAAAATCCTGAAATGTTTAACGTTTTTGTTTTTGCAGGTCAGTTTACTCTTAAAAGCCAAGATCTGCACTTTGCAAGCAGTCACATGCCATTTTCTAGGCTTCAAATTTTAGGATAAGAGTAACCTACAAACACGATACAAATAAACAAGACTTAGCCTATTTAACCATGGCAGTGTGAGGCATCGTGTGATCAAATATCAAAATATGCAAAAATTCACTTATTTTCAACTGAATCCCAGGTTAAATTCCAAAGGAGCTTCCAGTGCATGTTTACTGCTCTGTCCACATGTACAAGATGAACCTGCATGCAGACTCTGACTGGGGCTAATGATGTCACTGACCCAGATATTCGGTTATAGAGGAAAGAGCAAATTTCAGAATAAAAGTCCTGAGAATTAAATAAACAATAAACATAGTTATTACAAATAGCTCATCCAAATTCATTTGAGCATTTCAAAACCACTCTGGAGGATCAATTTCCAAACAGGATTTCTGAAGTGTGATTTCATTCTAATGAGAAAAAAAAAATTTGTAAATGTTTTATCAAAACAATTTCAACATCATCAAATTCATACAAATATTTAAATTCTCTTTAACTTTTAAATCTCAAATGAAGACAAATTTGAGTAGCCTAAGATCTCATGAACTCTGACAGAATGCAGGAAAACAAAGTGGGGATTTGGAAAACTGGGTTATCTACAGTGGCTACATTCAAGGTAACTGGCCATGACTCCAGAGATCACCAGTAAAGCAGTAAACATCCACAAGAATTAGCATATTACAGAATTACAGTGTCAGTTAGCTGAGTGAGAAGGTGAGTACTGCAAGAGTGAGCCTGAATTCAAAGAACGAAGGACAGTAAAAGGATGAATGTGGAAGTGAATGAAGGCTCCTGAATGTGGATGAACGTCAGAGTTAAAGGTGCTTCTTGGCCACTAACCGTGCAGATAAGTGTGTTTGCGTGTCCAGTCCAGGTCATACAGAGAGCATTTTTATGGTAAAAGCACATTAAGTTGTTATTTTTCAGAAGGGCCAGCTTAGAAGCAAAGGAGCGGGGAGCTTTTCTCCTTCTTTCTACATCCTGCTTTCATCCCCAACACCTTTTAGCCTTCTTTAGGACCGAGGCATGGAGCGCTGGAGAAAGCTTCGCTCCCTTTGTCTCAGTCTGCTCTTTCCTCACCGGCTGCTTTCCTCTGAGTTGCATTGTTCGCCTGCTCCGTCTCACCTGTTTTCTTCATTTCACAGAAAACCCCTTAAAGCATGACTAATTAAATTCCACTAATCGGTGCAGAACCACCTACAGAGTATTACAATCTGTCAATCTGATGGTGTCGATCATATACACATTACAAAATGCTTTTGAAACAAACAAAAGCAGGTGGCCACTGGACTCAAAAGATCAGCAGATACCTACCCTACATTTTCTCCAATGTATTATAACATGTAAGAGTGTCTGTATGGAAAATATGTCCATTATAGAGCACAATTCTAAACTGTACAATAACAATAATGTCACCCCTTCTATTTATGGAAATGACTAATCAGGCAATAAATGGACATGACCTTGATCATTTTCACTGTTTATTTGTGTGTATTTGAGGTAGTTGAGCTGTTCAGTGCTGTTTTCATTCCTCCCTCTGCTGAGGCGAGCTTGAGGCCGTCAGCAGCCACAGATAACTATCATGTAGGAAATCAGTGCAGTGGGTTTGTTCATAGACACAGAGCTGAGAAATCCCCCGTTCCCTGCCCTCGAAAGTGAATCACAGATAAACTCCCAGTTTTAGCTACAACAACTGTCTGAAATACAGTTGTCACAGTCAATTGCTGCGGCAGTCTTTCACATTGTTTATACAAGAGATACAAGGGCATTATATAGACTGTGTCATCATTGTGTTGTCTGTTTTAGAGACCAACCTGCCACGAGATGGTTGGAAAAGTGAGCCAATATGGACTTTGATTTTATCGGCATGTGGGAACATTTCTGAACAAGCAAGATGCATTAACGTGAGTGAGCTGGTGTTGTGTTGAGTTGTGCTACACCTCAATATATGCTACTTATGGGCATAGAGTATAAATAGAGTATAAATACAATCATTGTTTAAAACCTTATATTTATCCTAATATTGTGATTTAGGCTCCAAACATATTACCTTTACTTCTGCTGGGAGCATTTTCTGATGTTTCTGGTGTTTTCTTTAGGCAGCTTTACCTTTAAATAGCAGGGAATGAGCAGTAGAGCTGCATGATATTGGAAAAAAAACCTTATTGTGATATTTAATTATTTGATATTTTGCCATATATATTGTGACATTAGAAGGTAATATAAACCAGATTTCTCCAGAAGTGTATTGTGTGTTGACGATTGGAGTATATTAAGTGATACTGGGCAGGTTTAATCTGCCTCCGATAGATTTGTAATAGGAAATGAGAACAGCGTGAAGTTTCCTTTATTGTATCAATAAAGTTATAGCACGATGTGCGTGATTTAGTTTCTTATGAGAGATTGCACATGAACACTGTTATATTGATGCTAAAATGATATATTGTGCAGCACTAATGGGCATGTGTCCCAACAGTTTGTCCATATAGTGCACAACAACACTGCAGAGGTGGCAGCAGTACACATTTAACATACTTAATTAAAGTACAATTACTTCATATTTTCATTCCAGTTCTTAAAGTAAAAAAATATATAATAATAATAATAATAATAATAATAATAATAATAATAATGTTCAGTGATATAGGTTTACCAAAATAATGGTTTAGGCAACATAAACTAACAATACATAAAAAAATAAATTACATTATATTGTTATATTAATTATAAACAAAAAAATAAAACTTGTTAGTTTCATTTTCATCTGAAGGAGGTACATGGTAATATATTTTTAGCTCTGATATCCTGATCATGTGATTAATAGTAAGAGTCAAATCCTCTCTTTTAAGGTCTAATTTTGAACTGTTTCAATATTTATTTGTCACATGTGGTATCTACATTACATCAAATTATAGCAAAATAGAACACAGTGGCACTCTTCTGAAAACAAGTCCTACCTTCCAGTATAACACTCACCACACAGAAGCCGCTTCCAGTTATTTACAGGTTTTACAAGGCTCGTGAAATCTGTCTATCCAGAGAACTGGTGAGATGTTCTCCTCTGTCAGAGCAGTCAGTCAGTCAGATGTGTCTGATAATATTAATTATTAAATTCAGAAAAACTAAACGACTAAACACCTCTAATACACTCTAATTGAACAGGTCTGATGACTGAGCTACACAGAGGTAGAGACTGCTGTGTTAAAGGTCATGATACAGTAAACATGGTTAGGTATGTTCTCACTCACCCAAAGCGTGCGGGCAGGTTGCAGATGTTTGGTGTATTTGTTTTATGTTTCACAGATTCAGATCTGCATGATTAAAAACAGCTTAAAGTAACAGGTCTGTTTTGAAAATGTAGTAAAATATTGTTGGTGTGAAATGTATGGAGTACAAATAAAGCATTAAGGGTCAGAAATACTCAAAGTACAGATACATCAAAAACTACTTAAGTACACAAACGCAGCAAGACAGAAATGTGGTACATCCTGGGAACCAGTGTTCTTCACCAGGGTCTTGCCATTTCCTTCAGAACATGCGGGTGTAATTATGGATGACCAGTTATCATCAGTCATGCAGATTTCTCCTTTAAAACATCAGGAGAACTCAACCTTTTCTCTGTAGAGAGCCCACTCGGGTGCTTGTTCAGTCTCCTGTCATTTCAAGACTCGATTACTGCAACTCCCTTCTCGCTGGCCTTGCTATGCAGACCACCAGACCCTTCAACTGATCCAAAATGCGGCAGCATGGCTCGGCTTTAATGCTCCCAAGTTCAGTCATGTAACTCCTCTGCTGCGTTCCCTTCACTGGCTTCCTGTAGCAAAACATCTGATTCAGAACCCTGATCCTGTCCTACAGAGCCAAAAACGGACCAGCGCCTCAGCACACGATGGCAATGGTCAAAACTCAAGCTGTACCAAAAACCCTTGGAGCATCAAGTGCAGCTCGGCTTGTCCCACCATCCCTCAACACACATAGAAGACAACAAACCTCCCCTGGGGGTCTGAACAGCTGAGTCACTTGCTGTCTTCAAACGCCGGCTGAAGTCCATCTCTTTGAAGAGCAATTAAGTCAATAAAAGCACAGAATTATAATATGTCTTGTGTGATAAAGTGTAATATGTTGAGCACTGGGTATCGAGGTCCATTCTGACATTTATATTTGACCGCATCTAAGCTTGAGGCATCTCTGGATTCTAGACTCCACTAACTAGCTAAGGAACCTTCCGAGTGAACAGTAAAGCACTTTTGTAAGTCATTGTTAATGTTTAACTCCCATCACTACCCGTGATGTTGTGAAAGTCCTAACATCAACTCTGGCAGACTAACAACTGGTACTTCTGGACGTCCTCCAGGTTCTTCAGCATGAGCTGCAGGTTCTGCCTAAATAATTTGAGGGTTCTCTTTTCTCGACAATCATTCCAAGCACATATTGTTTCTTATGGTCCAAAACTGGTTACAACCGCTGAAAGGTTTGAGTGATGATGAGTTTTGACATCACAACAAGAAGATAAAATGGAGGGCTTTGGCTTTATTCCCAAAGTAGTGCTTCTGGCAGTTGTTCCTTGAGTTTCGCAGGCTTTACAAAGAAACATGGCACGAGAGTCATTCTGAAAGGCTAGGCCAAACTTTTGATGGGCAGCATGCACACCTTCTTTTCTGCACCTGGAATATTAATGCTGTTTTGTGTAGTTCTCTGACTGTGAATTAACATCCAGTGACTGCAAGCTGCAATTTCAAACAAATTTCAGTGCTCTCAGGTCCGACTGTGAGGAGTGGGAGAGAGACTGCTTTCAAACGTTGCTGCACACACTCCACTCAGAACTCAACATGGTGACAACATACTGATGGCTTTCATAAGAAATCAAAAACACTGTTGCTCTCATCTCACACTGAAGATCTGAGAGGAAAATGAAAATAATCAAATAATAATAATACCATTGTCACGTTTCTGGCATGAACCATCACAGTTTTTAGCTCAGGAAGGGCCCCTGTTTGCCGAGTTCCTCACAACTGCATGAAAACCTTGCTACCGAGGGTGCAGCACCAGACTACAGTCACAACAACTTGTCTACGGTTAATATGACTGTATTACTGGGGTGGCTATTGAAAGGCCAAGGCAGGTTCAGGGGTTCAAAGTCCATAACACCCCAAACATATCTGATATAACAATGAGACCTATTTCATGTCTTCTAATTCTATCTGAACACATGAATACACTCTTAGACACAATGCAATCAAACAGTCTCAAAGCCAAACAATGCAGAATTAGATTACGCTGACTGATCATGACAATGCACTCCATCCAAGACAGTAGCCAACACCTCAAAGTAGCAAGTCATTGTGAAGTTGTTTGTAAAGAAAATGATACAGGATTTAAAAAAAATAAATTAAAATTAAAACTCTGGAAAGCATTTGCATTCATGCCTTCTGAGTCAATACTTTATCGGACAACCTTTCTCTGCAATTATAGCTGAAAGTCGTCTGGGATTTGTCTCTACCAGCTTTGCACATCTCGAGGCTGAAATTTCTGCCCATTCTTCTTTGCAAAATAGCTCAAGCTCAATCAGATTGGATGCAGAGCACCTTCCACAGGTTAGCTGTGTCCCCTAAATGGCTTAAGGCAAACTGCAAGTAGGACCTCTTATGGCTTGCTTTCAAAAATGGCTTTCTTCTTGCAACCCTTCTATAAAGGCCAGATTTGTGGAGTACATGACTAATAGCTGTCCTGTGGACAGATCCTCTCACCTGAGCTGTGGATCTCTGTAGCTCCTCCACAGTCGCCATGGGGCTCTTCACTGCTTTTCTAATCAGTGCTCCCCATGCCTGGGATGTCAGTTTAGGTGGACGCCCATGTTTCGTTAGGTTTGCAGTTGTGGGATGTTCATAGTTGTGGGAATTTTGGGATGTTCATAGCTTGGGATATATATATTTTTTTATAACCTAACCCTGCTTTACACTTCTCCACAACTTTATCCCTGACCTCTCTGGTGTGTAGCTTGGATTTCACTGATTTATCACAAATGTTCTCTAACAAACATCCGATGCCTTCACAGAACAGCTGTAGTTACACTGAGAATAAATTATACACCCCTGGACTCTATTTTCTAATTAGGTGACTTTTGAAGGCAGACCCCGAAATACTTGCAGGTATAATGGCAGCAAAATGTGGTCCTACAAAGTCATTTTAAATTGAAAATCATGCATCAGTTTTTTAATCCCAATGATATGTGGGACAACAGATAACACCACCAGTGAGCCACCAAACCATGAGGGAGACTGGAGTTCAGTTCCCAGTCTGGACCACTATGCTGTGCTACACCAATAACAATCATTGGGCAAAACTCCTAACACTACTCTGAAATATGTGTAACCTTGCGATTTGCTCAGGATAACAGCGTCAGCTAAAAGCCATAGATGTAAAATGCTTAAAATAACTTGAGGGTCACTTTGTGGGTGTAATATGAAAACAGGTGGAAAGGTTCAAGAGATATGAGTACTTTTTCAAGGCACTGCACCTAGAGCTTGATTTGTGTATTACAATTAAAGTCATTTTAAAATGATATTCGCAAAACAATATTACAGTTATGTAACAAATATGTACCAGTACATGTCATAGGTTAATTAATGAAGGTACAGTAAATGTATGAAAAAACACATTAGAAGTGTCCAATCTGGACTATGGACTGGCCATAATGATCCCCCAAATATGTAAATAAGTACAATTCATGCCTTTATTATTGAATTTGAATTGGATCATATGGGTGGTCTATGCAACTTGAATGAAATGTTATTAATGGATATTGTCTCTCTCTCTCTCTCTCTCTCTCTCTCTCTCTCTCTCTCTCTCTCTCTCTCTCGTGTTAACAGGTCACTACTCTACTGCTTTATCTCCCTTTTCATCCACAATGTCTCATCTTTAAAGCCAAAGAAAGTGCCTGCACCGTAGAGGAAAAACTACAAGTGGAATTGCTCAGCCAAAGCTGAATGAATTCACACCATTAATCAACACATTACGCTAAGTGGTTATATTTAAAGCTGGTAGATTTCTTACACAAAGCTCCTTCTTTCCACATTGCCTGCAAAAGTACACACTAACAACTGTTGAGGGACTCTAATTTTGATCTACTCTTTGAGAAAGACCCACGGATATGCTAATTAGGCCTTTACACTATTTACACTAGGCTATTTCTTTGGAGGTAAATAATATGAGGCAATTATAATGAGCACCATTAGCAAATATACCTGCAAGCATAATGAAAAAGCTATTATGTGGAGAGGTGTGCTGAAGACTGTTCCCACAATCACATTAATATAACGGTACCTGGCTTATATAGACAAACCAAAGTGCTGGGAGCTCTGCCGAACAGAACTGAGCTTTTACCGTCCTGTGCAGGGAAGGGTGGTACACAAATGCCACGACCTTTAAGGGGGATTCGATTAGCCCAATACCTGCCTCTGTCCTACGAATTTAACCTCTTCAGGAGCTGCAGCAGTTATATTTGGATTCAGTTCTTCCACTTTAAGAGGGTTGTGATAAAACAAGCGAAGGCCAATGCATCATGCTTAAAATTTGGACAGCCAAGCTTCTTATCGCCAACTGAACACCACTGCAGGCTTAAAAATCCCCTCATTAAGGGGGTAATTGGAGCCCACTCATCGACAAGGACCTGTGGATTTTAATCAGGCCTTATTGCAAGGCTGTTACTACATAGTAAATAGCATGAACCAGTTTAAAAATGGAAATGAAAATCCTGCGTGTTGTCTGAGCTTGTAGACCAGAGCCCACATATTACAGTTTGACATTTATGCAAATGGTGAAAAAGCAGCAAAACGAATCAAAACCAGTGGAAAAACATGCCATATTCAGGATTCGGCCTTTGCGCAAATGTTTCATCTTGTTTGGTTTAATTTCTGATCCCACATTTTCATTTAAATAACGTTGATAAAAGTAAATAAGAACATTTATTAAATCAAGCTACTAGGTCCAGACACACCGTTTCTCTGCTGCATCATCTAAACTACTAAAATACCCAGACAATCTAATCCTACCTCCCAACTAACTTCAACTAACGCTTAGTGTATAATACGGCCTGTTTTGAAACAGCAACAATCAGTTCCACCATGTTAGCTCAGACAGAGCAGAGACAGTACAGAACACGTCATAGGTCACACAGTCACAGCAGCAGTGCTCCTGTCAGGGACACAAATTTGCATGTCACCCAAATTGAATTCACATGCTAAAATTTGTGGACAAAAAAACAATGGACTGACCACCCCAAATCATTGTACGTGTCTGTGATTGACTGGAGGGGAAGAAATAAATGCTCCAACATCGCTCCACCTCCAACACCTTGCCATATCAGAAAAGGATGCTAATGCACATCAATGCCAATGTATTATAGTAATAATTACTAATAGTTATATTCATTACCATGTAAATGTTAGGAAACGGCTGTCTTTTTCATCTATTGAAATTTTATTTATTGGAATTTTTCCCCCAAATTCCACTTTATTTTGTCCCCCATTTTTCTGTTTTTCGAATTTATTTTCCATTTATTTATTTAGTCTTTAAAATACAATGCATTTATTTAAATGACAGCAAAATGAGTATATTTATTGAGATGGAATTGCACTACTGAAGACCAACACTTAACTAAAGATGTTTATACAATTTTAGAAATATGCATACACAGATGTGTATACGTCTATAGTCGGCAGTTTCTCCACAAGGAAGTAGGAACAAAAGAAAGTTACAGCTACAATGTTATAACATTTTATCGTAAAGGGGTTGGATTTTCTTCATTTATTCAGCGGTTTCTTTGACTCTGCAAATATAATTAGTAATAAAACAAACTCACAGCACTTGTCAGAAGATTGTTGTTGAGGTGAGTCTCACCTATATGTTGGCAAAGCACGTAGAAAAGCTGTTGCCCTGCAGGTTTCTGGTGTGTTTTGAAATTCACAGTTAACGCGGTGTTTTTTGATGATATTGGTGAATCCAAAGCTCAACGTTATTCCCACGCTATACACCACAGAGACAGAGGCATTTCAGCAGGTTGACTAAGCTCAGGTGCCAAAACAATAGATTCAGTTTTTTGATTATTCAGAAAGTCCTATTCTAGCTAATTTTCCACATTCATGTCTTTATATCTGAAATCGTGCATTTTTTTTTATTCATTTTTTTTTATATATATATCAATTCCGTTAATAATGTATCCATTATTCCATTTACAATCTCCAATGCAATTTTAACAACTTTGGAGGTATAGAAAAATCTTCTGGGTACATTTCAGTCTTCAGAAAATAATAATATTATGTTTACTGTAGTTCTATGGTGTGTTAGTACTGGCATAAAAAATGATATTGTCGTCAGTGCATTAGTTCAGACCAAATATATTTAGATGCATGGAAATAGCAGTTTTAATTAGAGACAATATGCTGCTTAGAAACCAGATTGACTGGTCTGCTAGAACTCCACTGTGCCTTCAATAGTACCCTTTAATAATGCTGAATGTTCTAACAAACACTCACATTATCATGTCTGCTGCTGAAAATGTATCATACTGAAATATGGAATTAGCGTATCGTTACATCCCTAATTTATCCAAGATAAATCTATACATTTCATGCGTATAGACGCATTAAAGCAGAGCTTTCAGATCTTTAGAGTGGCTTTATTCTTTGCTTCAAGTCCTTCAAGGTTCTGTTCCAAGGTCAGAGTCAGACTATTAGACGTAGCCTAAATTTAGATGGAGTGCGGTAAAAACTTCCCGTCCCATGATACAGCAGCACTAACAGGATAAGCTGACTGGTGGAGGCTGGGTTGAGGAAGGGGTTGAGGCTGAGAGGGGGGGGTGTGTCCCGGTGGGGTTCGAAGGCTGTGGAAGGCTGGATATCTGGCACGGTGTCAACATCGACTGCAAAGGGCCATCAGTCAGAAAAGGCAAAAATCAATGGCAGTGACCATGCCCTCCAGGCAGGCTGGCATTTATAGACAATTCCAACACACCAACGATGCTGTTCCTCCTCTCGCACTCAAGCTTATACTCATTCTAACACACACACACACACACACACACACACACACACACACACACACACACACACACACACACACACACACACATACACACACACACACAGCTTATTAAAATGAGCAAAAAATAAATAAACAAGAACACATCCAAAAAAGATTCCACTGACCCTAGTCTACTGTCACCAATTGCTTTAACAGTACCAACAATTATAGACATATTCAGAACCCAAAAAGCAGGTCAACTATCAGGTGGATTGTCAGATTTTTTTTTCCACAACAGGCTTCTATTCAAACTCCACTGATGAACAGACTTCACTGCCTAAATCTGCAGATTTAGAGACGGAACGTGTGTTTGTTGTATACCACCAGTATAAGACGGCCAGAAATGAATCAAACTGAAAATGTCACAACAGTACGAGAGGTACAGGACTTATTATAGGCTTTTCCCAGCTGGCTTTATTGTCATGTGAAACTGTTAAAAAAAGGAACCTCATATTGGGTTTTTAATGTGCAGGCACTATGACCTGAAGACTGCAGGTTCAAATTCCAGGTCATGCTCCTTAACATCAGCAGCTGGAGTCTGAGAGAGGAAAATTGGCCATGTTCTCTCTCCACATTACACTGAGTGTGATGCTGGTCAGCTCAGACGTCTGTTAGCGGAGTGTGCCGGCTGCCCGGCAATGATGCAGTGGGGACAGTTTGAAAAGACGCTTTACATGTACTGGAGAAGACATGTGCTTGTACATGTATCATATGTGATAGAGGGAGAGTCCTAATGGGGTGCCAAAACTTTTGCACAGGCCACACTGATAATTTTTCTAGCCTTCAAAACTCAGGATCAAAGTACAGACATGATGCAGACGTCAAGACAATCTAACCATTCTCATCATTGTGTGCTGAACGATCAGTGAGAAATGCAGCTCAGAAAACAACTTAGTCACTCTTTTCAAATGAATTAAATCCCAGTTTAAATGACAAAGGAGCTTCCAGAGCATGTTTACCGCTCTGTCCAGTCTAAATGCTCAACCTGCACACAGACTCTGACTGATCAGTGAAAGGGGGTGGGGCCAATGACGTATTGGATTATAGAGGAAAACAAGAAGAGGGGCTTGTTGTTGCTCAGACAGTGTTCATATTTCAGAATAAAAGTCCTGAGAAGGAACAAGACTGATATAGATACATAAATAACAAATAAAGGACATTTAGAGTTTGTATTTTATGTCAAGAATTTTGAAGAACATATAATAAATAATGTTGTCAATCTAAAAATGACTAATAATTCCACACATTGCATTCTCAGCTCAAAAACACTCTGGATGACCTTTCTGAGATATGTGGTCCAATTCATACAAATGTTTAATTTTTTTCTTAAATGAAGACAAAGTTGAGTAGCATAGAATATAATAAAATTATTAGAAATTATTTTATAATCTATAAAATTATTTTTTTAAATGAAAATAATATCTGGCATGTCTAGATTGTGATGAATCTGTCTGGTGAATAAAAGAATGGCAAACTATGAAAATATCCCACTATATTAGCTAGAAGTCTGTGGTTACTACTTGCTCATTAACAATAAAAGACTAAACACCACCAAGAGCACACAAACTTCGGTTTGAGACTTACTGTAAATAGAGTCTGGTAAAGCAGTACAAGCTGTTCCAGTAGCAATTCATGGTACAGAAGATAGTTGACCCTTAACTTCAGAGTAAGTACTGCTGTACATACCTGGTACTTACTATTGCCTTACTAAATAGGTGCCATAAAACACACATGCACTTACAGAGTGAGGTGGTTGAAGCCGACGGTGCGGAGTGTGAAGGCTCGGGCTAGTAGCCGGACGTGTGTAAACAGAACACCGATGGCTGTTTCGAAGTCTGTTAGTTTCTGCAGCACAGGGGAAGACTCTATCAGCTGCCTGTCAGTCAGCGGCTCCTGCACCTAAAACACACACCACACAACACAGATCAGGATCACAAGATCACAGGCATTAGCTCTGAACATGCATATCAAACTTCAGGTTCATTAAAAAATGAAACTCCCATTTAATGCTGTTACAGGGATGACGACGAGAATAAGGGTCATTCCTTAGATCAATGATTAATGTTCCTCAAACTTTGATACGTGCACCACTGGAAGCATCTCAAGGTGGTATGCCAGATGACCTCGAAAAACCTACGGCATGTACTAATTTTTAAGGACTGAAATCTATGAAGTTTTCACATCAGCCTCAAAGGCCCTACAAAGAGAGCCCCATGAAACACCACAACATATGCTAAACCAGTGTTTCTCAACCTTGGTCTTGGAGGCTGGGACCCTGCAACACCCCATGCAACTCTGAAGGGCTTGTTAATGAGCTGATTAGTTGAATCAGGTGTGGGAAGCAGAGCAGAGAAAACTCTAAAATATGTAGGGTACGGGTGCCTCCAGGACCAGGGTTGAGAAACACTGTGCTAAACCAAGTGATTCCCAACGGTTTCTGCATTAGGATTAATATCTGGATAATTAACATGGGTTCAAGGGGATACCACTTAGAAATCACAGTTCACTACAGTGTGATCTTATTGGTTCCTCTGTCTCAAGCTTTCCGAGATGTCTCAGTGGGGCTACTGCATTAAGCAGAAACTATCTAGCTTTCTACGGTAATTGCTTACGGACTGCAAAAGTGGTCAAGCTCCACACAACTGATGAAAAACCCCTGTCAAAAAGGACAGTTAGGATGTAGAGGCCAAATCTACCCTACTGTGTATAAATGTGACACGTCTTGCTGTGAAATGACTTGAGATGGTCTTTAGAAGTTTTAGTATGATCCTGGGTGGTACATGCTTGATACAGAGAGAACCACTGGATTAGATAACAAGAATAATGAAAGGTAAAGGTATGAAAAATGGCTTTGAGTAGGCATTTAAATCATTAATATATCATCAAATCAATCCTTCAGACAACAAACTAGACCCTACTGAATAATATAATATAATATATATATATAGATATATATATATATATATATTTTTTTTTTTTCTGCCGTCTGTCATAATAACAGAATACAGACACACCAATTATATGAACGAGCTCATTTGCAAGTACTTTTATACCCAGTACAATATGAACATCTCCACAACTATGATTAGTTAAAGATGAGTTCAAAATAATTCAAGCCCAAAAAGAGAAAAAAAGAGCACAGCTTTTCATTAAGAGAACGCCTCTGCAACTGTTAAGCATGGGGGTGGATCAATCATGCATTGGGGCTGTGCACAATTTCACGGATACAGGAAAGAATAGATTTAAGGAAATTCCAGTAATTTCTGAAAGCAAACATAACACCATCTGAAAAAAAAAATGAAAAGTTGAAGAGAGGTTGGTGTCTACAATTGGATTATGATCCTAAACACACCTCAAATCCACAATAGACTACTTTAAAGTGAACGTCATTAAAAATCTGTGGAAAAAACCTCAAAAGAGCAGTGCATTCAAGGCGTCCCAGGAATCTCACAGAACTGGAAGACGTTTGTGAAGAAGAATGCATGAAAATCCAGAAAACAAGAACTGAAAGACTCTGGCTACAAAAAACAAGCTGTGATACTAGGTACTAACCGTGCAGGGTAACCAAAGTTTAGCTTTGTCTTTGAAAATGTAAAAGATTTTGATAATATTGGCTCATATTACTTGTAACAGCAAACATATCGCTGATAATATGGCACGGCTGAGATTCAAACTTTCATTCTTCTAACAAACTTTAGACAGTTGTTTCAACAAGGCATTGTGTTGCATTCCTTTGTGCTCAAAGTAGAGCTGAAACAAAAATCTAGCTCATCTTAAGATCCCTGAGGACTGGTTTGAGAACCCTGCAGTAGAGGACTCAATTTGAGCTTTACCTGGTTTAATTGTACAGCAGCAATACAGACTGTACTGCTGAAACTGCAACCCAAAATTCTACCAGGGTTACAATGACACAATCTAAATGACAGCAGTAGAAAAGCCCTAAGAATTTTTACTCCGTTTACAAGAGTTTCCATCTGCTTAGGCCAAACTTAAACCAAGGGCTGGGCAATATACTGTAAACATCAATTTATCAAGATATACATGATACATAATTTGTACATGATATAAAAAAAATGGCCGTATCGTAAGATCACATGTTATGCACATTACCATCTACCACGATTTAATTCCAAAAAAGAATGCAAGTGTGTCATTTGTGTGGAAATGGTTTGGTTTCCAGAGAGACTACGCCTTACAGAGTATAACCTTTTTCAAATCATGTTGTAGAAACAACAGAATTAATGGTTACTATTGAAAATCCCGAAAACTTTGATAAAGGTTTCATCTTAAAGTATGGTATCATGTGTAATCCTCATTTCTCTTAAGCATATACATAGATGTTACGTCATATCACACAGTCCTAATTAAAGCCTCTACTGTTTTCAAAGTGTTCTATGCAATTCCACGATCACAGATCTTCTTAAGCTGCACGTTGAGACTGAGAGGGTACTGCCTACCCAACTTTGTTTCAGAAGGGCCAGTGACCCAACAGGTGATGCTCATGTCAGTATAATTAACTTTTCAAAAGGTTGTACTTAATTATGGTATCTTATCTCTTCCCTGAAATGTCACCACCTACATTTAGGCAAACGAGCGAATGTTTTGTGGAAAGTTGAAGCAAACTCCAAATCTGGAATCGCAAGAAGAGGAAATAATGTCACCCAAACGACATGTGGTGCTAACGACGCTTCAAAGTCAACATTTTAATTGGATTGAGACTGCCAATGTCATGGTCTCTTTCTCCTGCTTTGCCCACAAAGGCGTTTACCGTCTGCCTCCTCGACGAGGTGCTCTTAATTAACAACGCAGCTCCAAATGCCAGCCGTCACATCGTCATGACTAACAACATTTCCCTTGCCGCTGACACAAGGCTCTGGGCTTGCTAGCACAGACGGTCCCAGTTTACCACTCTTGACAGACGCAATTATGAAGTCGGTGGTCCTTATGAGGTGTTTACCTCGGAAGCAGCCAAGTTTTACTCCTAAGCAGACGAAGAAGAAAGGGCCGCCCTGCGCCTCTGGCTGCAAATTAGCATGACACTGTGGAAAATCTGGGAGTCAAAAAAAACATATGTAGGAGCATTTGTTCCAGCCAAAGCGAAACAGGATTTGAACCCAAGCTGGCATGTGGAAATGCAAACTTGCAAGATTATGCCGGCAAGCCGAGAGCAAAGACAGTGAGGAAAGTCAGACGGGAGGAAAAATACAACATAAAAGAAAACGGAATGAAGGTGAGCGTGTCGAGCAGAGAATGATCCTGCTGACCTAACGGAGCACAAAGCTGCAGCCTCACAGCAGCTATACTTAGCCTGAGCTGGGGCGGGAGGGGGTTTGCTTTTATTTATTTTCACGTCCAACAAGGAAAGGAACTGACATTCTACAGTCTGCGTTCTTTCATGTTTACCAAGTGAAATGAGGTCTTTTCTTTTTCAATTAAAATAAAAGTGACCTTGGTGTGCACTAATGTTAAACAAGGTGTTCCTCACGGCTCAGTCCAAGGACGTTTCATGTTCTGAGGGGCTACTCCTTTTGTCTCGACCGATGATTCATACTGTGGTCCAAATTAAGACGCGAGACCTTTTCCTAAGACACAGGCTTGTGGAGAAAATCAGAGTGCATTTAAAAATACAAGACTGTGCACTGAGGTTCTGCTGGGTTCAAGCAGAGCTGTTTAGTGTGAGTTGAGTGTGCATCTCCTCTTCCTCTCTCTCACTCACTCTTCTGTATTTCTATCAATCCCTAATTTGCTCTAAATTGCTCTCCTTGTTCGTTCTGTTCTCACAGAAAAGTCAGTTTCAGAGAGTTTTGTCGTGACTGCAGGACACGCCACATTTTTGTTGGTATTTAAATACATGTTTAGATGTCAGGGTGCCTCAACCTGTGGGCCATGGACCACCAGTGGAGCTGTGATTTACTGTCTAGTGGTCTGCAGGCCCAACCTCAGGGAGAGGCAGTAGTCCACATTGGGGTTTAAGTCATAAAAGACTATGTTGAAAGAAATAATTTAGTATAAGTAACAATCCAGAGATCAAACACATTCAAACTAATAACATCGTATCACTGCTGACCAAAGAACACCACATCTACACTTTTGTTCATTTTTAGTTTTCTCCATGGTTTGAACACTGTATCTGCTCTGGATGGCTAGATCAATAGAAATGCTCAAAAATGAGGGAAAAAAAGCTTGTATTTTGCATTAACTTCCATCCCAATTTAAATTTTTAACATTTTTGCCACCTTCTGTAAAATCACCATTTTGGAGATACAGGTTTTTCACTGGACAGAAACCATACAAGCATTAATAGAAATGCAGAAAGAAAAACAGACTGCAGTTGCGCAAGGCAAATTAAAGGTTACGCAGACCTGATGCAGTCAATTACTGAGCGAGAGACGTAGAAGTTTCTTAAATGAGAATGGAGACACTGTTCATTATCCACAAGTAAAACTCCAGACTCCATCAGATAAAACATGATGGAATAAGCAGACCAACTGTCGACATGGGGTCTAACATATAGAGACAGCTGTTAGACAGAATTAAAGACATCCATATTTTATCTGATATCAGTAATGTATCTTTACTGCTCGAGTTTGTGAGCTACATTTGAAGCAGATGTTTTCATGAAGACCTGCTGTTTTGAAGTTGTTAAAACTCCAATTCTCAGATTTTCATTGTCAGAGAAATAAAAGGCAAAAACAATTTCATATAAAAGGCTGAGGTTTTTTTGTGTGTGCGTGCGCGCGTGTGTGTGCACGCGCGTGTGTGTGTGTGTGTGTGTGCGCAAGCCGTTATGCTTTCCAGTTAGGGCTGTGAGGTGGAAAAGGTTGAGAGCCCCTGGAATATGAAGTTCTTGAAAGTTGTTTGAGGCTAAAAATAAGACATTATTAAAACTATGTTTACAAAGAGTACATTCAATAAAACAAAAGATCTGAGCTGTCCTGCACAGAGCAGGGGCTACAGTGGCATATTTCAACCTGTGGACTGTGGAGCACTAACTAGCGGTCCACAGATCCATCTTCAGGAAGAGGCTGTAGTCCATAGTGGGCTGATTACAGCACTTTAAATTATAGTAAATGTGGACATTTTGGTTTATTGGAAGTACGTGTCGAGAGATCCATTATGTTCAAAGCATTAACAGAAACAGTTAACATCACAACAAATTAAATTAAAATTAAAAATTAAAAAATTAAAATGTTTCATACAACACAGACAGTGCAGCTGCAGGAACCTGATTCAGATGATCAGATATCCAAAGATGCATTCATTTCTTAACCTTTACACCTCTAGGCTAATTTTGTGGGGCATTTTCAAAGTTGAATGAAATTTTATTCACCAAAAAATTAGAAAAGCACACACACACACACACGTTATTTGTAACAATCAGATTCACAAGGATTTTTATAATAAGTTCTTAAAATATTGACAGTCGTCCAAATAATAATAAAAAAACTACCTGAAAATCCTTTATTATATTTAAAAGGTTTCTCTGATCGTGATTTATGAAGCCTGGAAAACAAACTACCCGGAAGTGTGGATCTCAGGTTCTAAGAGTTTACAAAAAATAAATAATGGTGATGTGTTTCCTGAGGAATAAATCAGCAACTAGATATGTTTGCTGTCTGCTTGTTATTGTGAGGGACATTGGGGACAAATGTTTCTTTGAAGCTCTTGTTCAGACCCTTATTTTCACACATTTTCAGTGTCATGTGAAAAATAAAAGGTCAGGACAAGTTCACATTGAAAGTTTTGGGGTTTTTTTGTCGGTTATGATTTATACTTATTAACAGGTGGGAGATGAGGCAGAAAAGGTTGAGAACCCCTGATCTACAACAGAACCTGGACAATCTGAACCAGTACAGTATGGATATCTGAGTAGTAAACCTGAAAAATCCAGCTCTCAGGTAGAGCTTTATACTTCACACTGGGGAAACACAGGTAAGACACCTTCAAAGAGTTCACTCATTTAAGTTCAGTTCAGCTGGAAACTTCAGTCTTGCAGTCAATAAACTGGGAACGGAAGGAGGCAGGGTGCCTTCCTCACAGTGTGCACAACTACGTCAAATCTGCTTTCTACAATTACACTACCTTCAAAAACAGTCCCTCATTCAGCCATCTCTAACGACCACAAACAGAGCAGACACACAGCAGATACAGTACAGCTCCAAAACAGCCCTGTTTTATTCATACATTTAGCTTTTATATCTTTATTACTTATACTACTGTCACTGAAAGAGTGAATAGACCACACACACACACACACACACACACACACACACACACACACACACACACACACACACACACACACACACACACACACACACGTGAGGATGGTGACAGCTGGCTGTGATTCACGAGAACTTTGGGTCAATCCTCTTTGACCTTTTGGAACATCTTTCTCTGCTCCAGCCATAATTAAAGCAAAGTTCAAGAACAGAGAGCGAACAAACACCCACAAACACACCCACTAATTCATCAATACACTCCCACCACACACACACACACACACACACACACACACACACACACACACACACACACACACTAAAGCAGTGAATAAAGTCCTTCCTCTATAATCCTGTAACTAAATCCTTGAGCTCTGATTCCACATCCTAATTTCAAAATTCCAGAAACATATACATAGAGTTAGAGACGGAGAGAGACAAAGAGAAGAGACAAAAAGAGAAAGAGAGAGAGAGAGAAAGATGAAAGAAAGAGACAGATAAACAAACATTATAACCTCTTCACAGAGGGACATTTTCCTCTGTGTCACTTACATCCCTCCCTCAGTGTTTTCTGAGCTGGAGAAAGAGACGCGCTTGTCTGTGGGGACCTAAATGCCAGAACAGGGACACAAGCCGACTCCATACACTCACTGAATGATCATTTGAATCCAAAGAAAATGTCTTTTATTAATATGAACCCTCTTTAGGTCCACAGAAACAACCACAACACTGTAATAAACCAAAACAGAAAAGACTTCCTGCAGCTCAAAGTCAAAGCTTGGGTCTGTACATTTTCAATGGTAGGACACAAAGAGATACTATAGGAATCTACACAATTTGCTCACCTCTTGGGAACAGTACAGTAGATTATGTGATAACAGATTTAGACACCCCCCTCTCATTGCATTCACTGTTAAAACTCCTCTGTCTGATCACAGCCAAATCACTGTGTTCATTAAATGAACAGAGAATAACAACAGCGCAAACACCCAGCCAAGAAAGCTGTACAGCATCCGGAGACCATAAAGATGAGCCCAAAACAACACAGTTCCACAAAGCAATCAGCACTCAAAAACTCCAAACCCAGTTACACAGATTTCTGGACACCATATTCAAATCTAAATACAATCTTTAAAAAAGTTGCAGAAAAAGCTACATTAAAAATGTATCATTCAATTAAAAATGTATGTCAAACCTTAAATCCAAAAAAGAGAACAAATGGTTTGACCAGGAGTGTCAAAGTATATAAGAAACCAAAACCACAGAGATCCAAACAACATTAACAAGCCTTCTCTACTGTGAGACATTAAAACAATATAAACATAAACCTCACAACCTCAGTACACACACAAACAACTGACAATAATTGAGGAGTCAATTAAAACAAATCAATTCTGGGAAAAATGGAAAAACCTAAAAAGAAAGAGATCACAGGGAATTAGCAATACAAACAGTGATATTTGGACAAACAACTTTCAAACACTCAAACCTATAGCAGAAACATTTAAACAAAAAGCTTAAAGAACTAAAATTGACCACTAAAAATTATCACAACCCATTAGACTTCTCAATTAATACATACAGTAACTAATAACACCAATCTTTAAAAATGGAGACAAATTTGACTCTCTGGGAAAGTACTCTGAGAAAGTAAAGTGCAGTATTTTAAATTCCAGAATCTTAAATTTCTTTTTAGGTGCAGAGTCTTGAATAGAAATCAGATTGGATTTTTGCCAAATTACCGCACCACTGATCATATTTACACCCTATAGAACCAAACAGATAGATACGTTATATGATAAAAACAAAATATTCACATGTTTTATTGACTTTCAAAATGCATTTGATTCTATTTGGCACAGAGGATTATTTTACAGACTGACAGACAGTGGTATAGGGGGTAAAACATATGATTTCATTAATTCCATGTACACAGGAAACAGATGTGGGATTAAAATTGGCAATAAACAATATCTCTCAGGAGTGGAGTGAGACAGGGCTGCTGTTTAAGATCAACCTTATTCACCATTTAAATAAACCAATTGGCTAAAATATTAGAAGAGTGCACAGCTCCCTGTCTCACTCTGTATGACTACAGAGATTAAATTCCTGCTCTATGCAGATGACCTGGTCCTGCTGTCCCCCAGAGACCTGGACCTGCTGGTAAACCGCATTGCTATTTGACCCTTATTGCCACTACTGACCCCAAACTGAGATCCACCTTGACAAAGTAGAGACTCAAAGCCTGGCCATAGAGATGAGCAAACACAAAAAGACCTGGCTGTCCAAAGACAGCAGTGCACACTAAACACACCCGAGACAGAGCTGCACTTTCTTACTGAGTTCACAAAGTACCACCAGATCAGAACAAAGTTCTTCACTAAAATAACCCTCAGATACCCCACATTCCAAAACCTTCCTAATCCTAAAAATCTACCCTACCTCCTTGGAGAACAGAGTGCTGTACTCTGGCAGAGCAGTACCATCCATGCCTGCAACAGTCTGACATCTCAACATTAATCAAGAGAACACCACAATAAATACCAGCTTCTGGAGATGTGTTAATATTACACTCTGGGCAGTATCACCACACTTTGTAAGATTTTGGTGGTTTCAAGGTAAAAAAGCGAGAGAAGTAGGGTTTCCTTTCCTTTTTTTGATGAATCTTAAAACTGGAAGGAAGAGACAGATTCCAAAAATCCCTAAATATTGAAAAACATACAAACAAATGAATAACTTCTTATTTGGATGAGGTTGGGAAGTTCATTTGTTAATAAAAGAAAAAAGGCAAAACACTGATACTCTGATGCAAACGCAATCCGTGTTCACGAAGTGGAGTGTGTTTGACATTAAGGTCTATCAGAACTTTCTGCAGCAGTTGACGTTCCCACCCAGGGGTCCTGCAAAGTGGGACAGTGATTTCAGCCCTGATTAACCGGGTCACTGACTGCTCCGCCCACTGTCTCTGAACTACAGCCATGTACAACTGCCAGAGAGCTGAGAAAACTGGTCTATAAACAGATAATGTTAAGATCACTTCAATGTTCATAAAAACCTGCCGCACCATCTTTTGGAACCACCTTAATTCACCTTCTTTTATTGAAAATGTGCTTAAAGGTTTTGCTGAGAGATAAATAGAGAGAGAGAGAGAAGTGGGAAGAGAGAGAGAGGAGAGTGTTAGAGGAGAGCATGAGAGTGAGTGAGAGAGAAAGAGAGGCAGAGAAGAGAGAGAGAGAGAGAGAGAGAGAGAGAGACATAAAAGTGGGAAGAGAGGAGAGCGAGGGAGGAGGGAGTGATCGAGAGAGACATCAAAGTCATTGGAAAGACACTACTGCCGTATCATAAACAGCATATCAGCTCTGCTGCAGAAGGGAAACATACACTCTACGGTTTGGTCGTTATATGATGAAGTGAGTATCTGCGTTTGGTCATCTATACTGAAGAAATCTAACCACAGGG
Organism: Acestrorhynchus altus; assembly: GCA_034509495.1. Taxonomy (NCBI): domain Eukaryota; kingdom Metazoa; phylum Chordata; class Actinopteri; order Characiformes; family Acestrorhynchidae; genus Acestrorhynchus; species Acestrorhynchus altus. The sequence continues at coordinate 26,354,730 of CM067510.1, forward strand.
TAAAAACACCCAGAGACATTGAGGAAAGAAGCAATCCCTCTGATCTCTTGCACGCTGACGGTCACACGAGCCCACTCAAAATGGAAGACAATTCTGTCTCTCTGTCTCTCTATTGCTTTAATTCCAAAAATGATTAGAGTATTGGTGCTGACCATGCTTATCCCTTCAGGGTCACAGGTTACCCAATGAACAACATTGTGCTACAGCACTAACCCAGCTCTAGAGTTTAAATATGTGACCACAAGAACTAATAGGTAGGGACATCTAGCAGCACGGACAGTCCAGCATACACATTCAATGCAGGAGGCCCCACATGCACATCCTGCAGGTCAGCATAACATTCTTTTCAGTGGGACTCCATGCTGGAAGACCCAGCCATGTTCCATCTTTAATGCTCTCACTGATGAAAAGAGGTTTTGGCTTAAAATCTCACAATAAATGGCCCTGTTCATTCTTCTCTTAACACAAATTAGTCATCCTGTCCCCTTTTGCAGGAAAAAACAGCCCCAAAGCATGATGTTTCCACCCCAAAGCTTCACAGTAGGTATGGTGTTCTTGAGATGCAACTCAGCATTCTTCTTCCTTTAAACACGACACATTGAGTTTTTACCAAAAAGTTTATTTTGGTTTCATCTGACCACATGATCTCCCAATTCTCTTCTGGATCATCCATATGCTCTCTGGCAAACTTCAGACGGGCCCAGACATGTATTGGCTTAAGCAGGGGCCACGCCTGGCACTGCAGGATTCCAGTCTTACTCTCTGCAGGTCATTCATCAGGTCCCTCCATGTAGTTCTGGGATTTTTGCTCACCATTCTCATTATCATTTTGACCCAGCAGGATGAGATCTTGTGTGGAGCTCCAGATCGAGGGAGATTATCAATGGTCTTGTATGTCTTCCATTTTCTTTCAATTGTTCCCACAGTTGATTTATTCACACCAACCTGCTTGCCTATTGTAGATTCACTCTTCCCAGCCTGGTCCAGGTCTACAGTTTTCTTCCTAGAGTCTTTTGACAGCTCTTTGGTCTTGGCTATGGTTGAGTTTGGTGTCTGACTGCTGTGATTTCCTGGATTTTATTCTCATTTTGTCTCTCATAGCTGAAGTGTTCCTATGATGAAAATTACAGACCTCTCTCATATATATAATTAGGAGAACTTGCACAATTATTGGTTGACTAAATACTTTTTTGCCCCACTGTAGTTTTCATGGGATATGGGAGCAGAAGAACAGAGAGCCTTTGCTGAAACCACAACACCTGAACAGCACCACACCTGGGCTCATGACGTTGCTAACTGGACCCTAGAGGACTGGTAACATGAGACCCAATCTGATGACTCATGGTAACAACTGTTTCAGGCTGATGGTAGGGCTTGAGTGTGGTGCAGACCTATAAAGCCATGGATTGCAGTTATCAACAAGGCCCTGTGCAGGCTGGTGGTGGTCCCATACTGGTGAGAGGTGAACTCTTATGGCATAGTTTGGGCCCACTGGTCCACCTAAACACGTCATTGAGGAACGCCCTTTGTGTTTCACTGCTTGGTGACCATTTGTAACCCTTCGTGGACTTCACAGACTGCCACAATGGTGGGGTATTCAGCAGGATAAGGCAACTTGTCATTAGGTAACAAGTTGTCCAGAACTGGTACACACTCGACAATGTGGATTGAGGAACGTCAAATTTCCACACAACCTTAGAAATGGAACGTCTCATCCCTTTGGAACCCACTATTATGCCTCGAGTGAACTCTGATAATTCACACCGCCAAGCCATGAGCACACGGGCCAGTGTTAAACCTCACTCACAAAAAAAAAAAACATCTCAATTTATATAGATGTGGACATTACCAAGCCTTAAGATAACACCACTTCACAATCAAACACTGAAACTCCATGACTTAGCACGTCAAGGAGTATAACATGGACAAAAAAAAAATCTATATGATGTAAAGTTATCTTCAATGAAGAGCTATGCCGTCTTAAGACAACCCATAAAATAAAAGCAAGAGTCCAAATGCAGATCTCCAAAATAATATGAACTCACCTGTAATGGATGTGGAGGGTAGTTCAGCCAAACCTCCCTGAGGCCCTGAGAAGAGAAGGAAGAAAAGAAGAGTAAGCCAATAATTGACGTTATGTAAGAAAGAATTTGGCTCTGGAGTAAGAGAATGCATTAATGAGCCATCTTCTGGGCTTTGAGTGTGCAAAAGGTTTTCCAACCAAACCCTATTAAGCCCAAGAATCTGACAAGAGCATACAGTTCCGCACCTTTAGCCTTGTGTTAAAGGTTAATCAGAATTTAAAGGAGTCCAACTGTGCGGCTTTGCCCTCGGTTATTCTTAAGGGAATGGGAGAAAAGAGGGAAAATAACTAAGCAAATATATAATCTGATAAGCAAGTCAGCATGAGCACTGTTTTGATTGGCAGATCCACTCAACATGATGAGAAGGAGAAGAAGAAGAAGAAGAAGAAGGAGAAGAAGAAGAAGAAGAAGAAGAACTTGCTCAAGGGCACTTCAGTCATGCACTTTCAGGTCAGGAGCTCAAGACTGGTCACAAGACTGCTGCACTATCCTTCAGGCTATGCCTGCCCCAAGTTTTACAACAAGTTTGGAACAAGTTCTTTATTCAAGCAATACAATTGATACAAACTACAAATGAAACTGTGTGTACGCAAACAAGGCTGCTCAGAACTGCCATGAGTAGAAATAAAAAGACGAAGACTTACAAAGTTCTTCAAAACTCAACATAGAAACTTCATGGAAGAACCAAATAAAATCTTGATTTCGACTGTGGAGTGGAGTCAATCTCAGTGACAGAACCAATCAAAATCTCCAGATCAGCAAAGGAGGAAATTAAACTACAGTGGGGCAAAAAAAAGTACTTAGTCAGCCACCGATTGTGCAAGTTCTCCTACTTATAAAGATGAGAGAGGTCTGTCATTTTCATCATCGGTACACTTCAACTATGAGAGACAAAATGAGAAAAAAATCCAGGAAATCACACTGTAAGATTTTTAAAGAATTTATTTGTAAATGATGGTGGAAAATAAGTATTTGGTCAATAACAAAAGTTCACCTCAATAGTTACAACCTTTGTTGGCAATAACAGAGATCAGACGTTTCCTTTAAGTTTTCATCAGGTTTACACACACTTTAGCTGGTATTTTGGCCCATTCCTCCATGCAGAGCTCCTCTAGAGCAGTGATGTTTTGGGGCTGTTGCTGAGCAACACAGACTTTAAACTCCCTCCACAAATTTTCTATGGGGTTGAGGTCTGGAGACTGGCTAGTCCACTCCAGGACCTTGAAATGCGTTTTACGGAGCATTGTGTTTGGGATTGTGTTACTGATGGTAACTTTGGTCCCAGTTCTCTGCAGGTAATTCATCCGGTGCTTCTGTGTAGTTCTGGGATTTCTGCTCACCGTTCTCATTATCATTTTGATCCCACAGGATGAGATCTTGCGTGGGGCCCCAGATCGAGGGAGATTATCAATGGTCTTCTGTTTTCTTACAATTGCTCCCACAGTTGATTTATTCACACCAACCTGCTAGCCTATTGTAGATTCACTCTTCCCAGCCTGGTGCAGGCCTGCAATTTTCTTCCTGGTGTCCTTTGACAGCCCATTGGTCTTGGCCATGGTTGAGTTTGGAGTCTGACTGTTTGAGGCTGTGGACAGGTATATATTTATACTGATAATGAGGTCACAAGTGGAGGACAGAAGAGCTTCTTAAAGAAGTTGTTACAGGTCTGTGAGAGTCAGAATATTGTTTGTTTGTGGGTGACCAAATACTTATATTCCACCATAATTTACAAATTATTTATGATTTTTTTATATTGTCTCTCATAGTTGAAGTGTACCGATGATGAATATTACAGACCCCTCTCATCTTCATAAGTAGGAGAACTTGCACAATCAGTGGCTGACTAAATACTTTTTTGCATCACTGTACATGATTAAACCAACTGAAATCTTCATGTCAACAAGAGAAATGTATATTTCCCCAAACAAGGAAACCTTTGAGGAAGACTTTTACTATATTTATCTCCATGCATGACATATATGAAATGTTAGCTGCAGTATTTCTTTCTGCAAAGTCACCAAGATAGCATTTAAGGTCAGATTCTGACTGGTGCAGCTGTTGTAGTATTAGCTCAGATCAGGAGATGTTACCCGATTGCTGCTTTGCTCCCTAATAATGCCATGTGGCCAAGCTCTCTAACTGCTAGCTGATGTAACAGAGCTCATGCCTCAATGACAAATTCTAATTTGACAAAATTTGTGTAATATGAATTAGATATTAGACATTAGAGACAAATGCAAGAACAAAAAAAACAACACAGACAGCCTGGTTATAGTGCCATTATCCTACCTCTCCATGTAAAACTAATCCTACAGGCCTAAAAGCCCCATTTGAGCTGGATTCATTTTACCTGGGGAGATGCAATAATTTGAGTCATTACTGGAAAGCACTGTAATTTGATTCCTGTTTGAATCTGAGACATCCATAGTTTCACAAGTCTGCTCAGTGATAATCTTGGAGCTTCTATGGTTTACAGAAGCAGAAGCTCCCTCGCTAATAGTCGTGATGTTTAAAATGTTCTCACCGTAACACAAAAAGCAAGACTGCAAACAGACAACATTGCCTCTTTCTTAAACCACAAAAAGATGCATCTGCCCAAAGTACATTGTTCCAGATGTCCTGCTCCGTCTGGTTGAAACAGCTAAGATGGCCTGACCTGGCCATGTAGGACATTCATACACTTCCACATACAATGAATCACATTTGATAAAAACTGATTTCTTCAGTTTAATGTGTTTAGCTAGATCACCTCCATTTCTCATGGTGTTACACATTGCTATATATTATGACCACCTCCTTGCTCCTACACTTACTGTCCCTACCATACAGATGCACTTTGTAGTAATTGTAGTTTCTATAATTACAGACTGTAATTCATCTGCTTCTTTGCACACTTTACTCCCCTACTTTCACCCTGATCTTCAATGGTCCACCACAGAGCAAGTATTATGTGGGTGGTGGGTCATTCTCAGCACTGCAGTGACACTGACATGGACGTGGTGCATTACTGTTGCACTGGTACGAGTGTATCAGATACCGAATCTCTTAAAGAGTGTGCAATTGTCGTATCTGTTAGACACTCCTACGTAGTTGGTCCACCTTGGCTAATCTGTTTCTGCATAGTTTGTGTTGGTCATCTGGATATTTCTGGTTGGTGGACTACTCTCAGTCCAGCAGTGACAACAGGGGATTTAAACACTCCAGCAGCACTGCTGTGTCTGATTGCACCAGTGCAACACACAGAAACACACCACCACCACATATTTCCACATTATTTGTTTTTCACTTGATTTGCTTTATCTTGGAAACTCAAATTAAAGCTAGTTTCATAACCATCATCCACGTGGGCAGTGTGCAGTTCCCCCAAATGTGGCTTTTAAAGTAGGCGACAGGCTCTAGGCACCACTATTAGTGTCACTGTCATTACCGTTCATGAGCCACTTTACATCTGGAGTCACTAACAGTTAACCTCACACAGTGACATTTAAAATCACACAATGCATCATTTAGTGGTGCGCTCTGAATCTGGCTTTACAGGGTGAAAGCTTCCAGCAACTGGAAATATGAAAAACACTTGATAGTTTTACGAGAAAGCTTGAAAGATATGTAACCAAGTGGATGTAATTTTTTTATGGTAGATTAATATTTTTGATAAACTGTATATTTTTCTTTAAATACACGCCATCAAAAAATAATCCAGAAAGAATTAACCAACAGGAATGGAATTGGTGGGTAGGAATGAACCTCATTACAGTACCTCACTGACTATATACTACACTATATATATACACACTGTACTATATACTATAGTACTACTATAAGGTCATCCCACTGTGCTTTTCATTGAGTAAGAAAGCAATTTGAGTTTCAGTTGGAAGAGTCTGAGAGGGCTCCAGCACAAAGTATGGTCTTATTGATATATGTTCTGCCACATAATTGAGTGGATTTTACAAAAGCACATTGTTGGAGGCAGTGGATAGAAGACATGCACCAGCAACATGAAGGATCTGGGAGTTCCACACAAACTATGGAGTTGGTAGGAGCAATGGATTGTCCAACATGCTCAGAGTGACCCAACAGTCATGACTGTTGACATTCAGTGAGCAGTGATGTCCTCCAAGAGTCATCCTGTTAGTGCCTACACCGTTGGCAGAAAGCTGCGCAATGCAGAACAACATGTGTGCAGACCATTATGATGACTGCCTTTAACATCAACTCAACATCCCCAAAGACTGCAGTGGTGTTGTGCCAGACTGACATGGTGTTACTCAGAATGCCAGCAGCTCATCGTCACTTTTGTCTTGGTGGAAATGACTGACAAATCTGTGTGTGTGCGCTATTTCAACAGTTCCATCGCCAGACTGGAAAGTATACACAGTGCTTTGTTTTTTGTACATTTACGCTATGTTACAGCCTTATTCGAAAATTGATTAAATATTTTTTTTTTCAACAAAATTCTACACACAATATCCCATGAAGACAAAGTTGGTTTTAATTTTTTTGCAAATTTATATAAAAAAATCATAGCCTTTGCCATGTCACTCAAAGTTGAGCTCAGATGCATCTTTTTTCCACTGATCATCCTTCAGATGGTTCCACATCTTAATTGTAGAACACCTGTGTTCACCTGTTTTCATCCATAAATAGGAAAAGTTTGGAACCACCAGGACTCTTCACAGAACTGGCTGCCCAGCCAAACTGAGTGATCATGGTAGGAGGGCCTTAGTCATGGAGGTGACCAAGAACCCAATGATCACTCTCACAGAGCACCAACATTGCTCTGTGTAGAGAGACAATCCTCCCAGAAGGACAACCATTGCAGCAGCACTCCACAAATTAGGCCTGTATGGTAGAGTGGCCAGACTGAAGCCACTCCTCAGTAAAAAGCACATGACAGTCCATCTGTAGTTTACCAAAAGGCACCTAAAGGACTCAGACAATGAGAAACCAAAAGATTGAACTTTTTGGACTGAATGCCAAGCACCATGTCGGGAGGAAACCAGGTACTGTTCAAAACCTAGCCAACACCAACTCTATAGTGAAGCATGGTGGTGGCAGCACACACTGTGGGGATGTTTTTCTGCAGGAGGGAGACTAGTCAGGGTTAAGGGAAAGAGGACTGCAGCAACGTACAGAGACATCCTTGATGATAACCTCAGTACTCTGGACCTTAGACTGGAATAAAGGTTTATCTTCCAATAGGACAATGAGCCTAAGCACACAGCCAAGTTAACAAAGGAGTAGCTTCATTCATAATGCACTTGAGTGGCCCAGCCAGAGATATCTAATTCCCCATTCAGATGATGGAGCTTGAGAAGTTCTACAAAGAAGAATGGGAGAGACTTTCCAAAAACAGGTGTGCCAAACTTGTAGCATCACACTCTAAAATACCTGAAACTGTATTTGCTGTCAAAGGTGCTTCAACAAACTTCAAACTAACTTTTCTCACTTTGTCATTGTGGGTTATTGTGTGTAGAATTTTGAGGTGAAAAAAATGAATTGAATCCATTTTCAAATAAGGTTATAACAATGTGCAAAAAGTGAAGCACTGTGAATATTCCACATTCAACAATCCACCCCTCCTCTAAAATCTGCAGGAAGAGAGTGAGAATATTCATGGCATAGACTGGTTTATCACAGAACACCATTATGAACATCTACAGCTGCATACAGAGATGTCTGGCGTGTTGCATTATACCCGACGCCATAATGAGAGTCACTACTTCTGTATGTGTAACTCAATAAATATTGACCAAATCAATCTAAATTTTTAGTCATTCATTGTTCTTTATCTATTTTCCCAATAGCACTCCAATCCCACACTTCCAGCTGGGTGATGATGTGTGTATAGAAAAACATACATTTAAATAATGAAGTATCTTTTCATGTCAAGAGGTGGACAACAGCAGAATAAGTGAGCAACACCGCTGCCCTCCAGGTGGCAGACCAGGATTTGAATGGATTTAATACTTTTCAACTATAAAGACGATGTTGTAATGTTTGGGCATTGAGCTGCGGAGCAGTGGAACTGTGCTTTCCGGAATGATGGTATTCCATTCAATGCTTCCAGGAGGAGTTAGAGATGAAGTGGGGTGATGATCATACAATATTGTGACCTCACTAATGTTAATCACTAAATGCAATCAACTATTCATAGCAATGTTCCAAGCAGGAAGTCTTCCCTGGACAGTAGACACAGTTACTCCAACAAAAGCAGGAGGACCTCTTTAATACATTTTATTTTGGAAGAGACAATTAATGAGCAGGTTTCCAAAATACTTTTGTCCATATAGTCTAATGCTATTTTCTGAACTGCTCTGGATTCATCTATTTATTTCTTCTAAGATAACGTTATCTTCTACCCCGCCTGACGGGTGCCTGGATTTAAATTACAACTTCCGAAGAACTGCTTCTGCTAACTATAAAAGCCATTTTCACTGGTACATGCCATGACTGTTTTATGCATGAATATTATCTCCACCAATTTAATAACTGTCTGACTGGAAGTGATGATTAATTTAACTTTGAGGTGGGAACAGACCCAGAAGATATGCCTTTTTAACCTTAAAACCAAGATATCAGCTTATTTTAGCTAACACTAGATTATATTATCTATATTTAATAAATGCAACACTTTTAATCTGACAGAAACCTAACCTCACTAAGGAAAGTGAATAAATAAAGAGTTTGAAAGTTGGAAGAGTGTATTGGTAATTTGACGGCATACCCATTAAGTAGCCTATGAACAGAATGCGTTATCAGTACATGGCAAGAAGAAAAATGACAAGTTTGATGTCACACAAATGTCTAAAAAGGTACTGTATTAAGGTACAGAACACGTTCTTAACTTTACACTTAAAATGATTATATCTTGGTATAAAAGAGAAGTATTATTAACAGTTACTTCACATTTGTAAATGTGGAACATATCAATGTATTGACTAGTGCAACAACTTTTGTATAATTCTTGTATAAAACCTTTGAATAATTCTAGGCTTGGGTAATTTTACTGCACAGCATGTTTAAGATCCACCAACAATTTTAGAGTCAGCAGACTGGAAGGGTCCCTCTAAAGCTTCAGCTTGTTTTTCTTTGTAGTAGATCATGGTGGACATGGAGAAGTTTAGACTCAAGTCAAATTAATCAGACATAAGTCCAACTTAAGTCACAAATTTAATCACTTGCAAAAAAAAAAAAAAGACTTTATCAATGACCTGGACCTGGATATCTCCTAACAGACCTAATTATAACAGACCAGCTGTTCATGAATTTGAATCTGTGAAGGTTTTGTTTTTTAAACATATTTAGCAAACATTTTGGCCATTTTCATAGGTTGCAAAAACATTTGAAATGTGTGAATTGCTACATGTGTGGTCAGTAAGTACCTGAATGTGGATTATTTCACTATGTAAGAAATGGTCTGAAAAAAGCCACCAGTGGAAAAGGCTAGTCTTGCGTTACTGCTGGATTTGAGAATGCAATGAGATACTTATGCAACATTTTATCATCAGCTTTGAGAAGGGAGTTCATCGGATTCACCAAATTTCTGTGGTGTCTGTGCTCATCTCCTTGGATACCGGAAAATTACAGCAGGTGATTTCTGACTTATTCTGTCTAATGCCTATATCAACCTCCGCAACAGTGAGCAACAAATTTAAAAGACGAAAAGAAAGTATTGCAAAGGAACATGAACATGCCTCACATTTATGAACCATTGGCATTCGTTAACAGACACGTTTTACTAATACTGCAAATCTGGTGTTAACGCAGTGTTCATGCATTTAATGGAATGTCAGCTTCTGTTTCTTAACTAAATGCATTTCATATGATTCCAACATTAGCTGAAATTTAGCAGAATTCCTCTATGACCAAAAAGTCCTGAACCTGTTTCCTCAAAAACCTCAAATTATTTAAGATGCTGTTTTGCAAATTAGATATGTTGTTGGTAAAATACAATGAAGTGTAGTATGGCAGCACTATTCCTGCACACTTCTTTATATACACATAAAATTCTACACATAATACCTCATGATGACGGTGACAAAAATTTGCTTGAAATCTTTGCAAACTTATTAAAAATAAAACACAAAATATAACATTTTATAAGTATTTACAGCCCTTGCCGTGGTACTGCTCCAGGCACTGCTTATCACCTAGCCGATACCATTCCTACAGTGAAGCATGGTGATGGCAGCATCATGCTGTGGGGATGTTTGTCTGCAGCAGGAAATGTGAGACTAGTCACGGTCAAGGAAAAATGCCTGCAGCGACGTACAGAGACATCCTTAATCCTTAACCTGCTCCAGAGCGGTCTGGACTGGATGCTCAAACTGTTCATAGGTTTATTAGTTAGTCAGACTTGACTGCATGTCAAGTCGACACACTCGAAAGGTCTGGTTATAACTATGCCAAAATAATGATAAAGTGAGGACAGTGTGCACATGGTGGTTTTGATTAAGGTTTCATAATTACATCCAAATCTGGCACGGGAGCGTGACTTGCTTATGTGTTTTGCAGAGTTAACTTCTAGTATTTCAATTACAGTCATCTCCAAATGCTTTCCGTGATTAAGGTTCAATTAAAAAGCTATTTAAGAGAAACAACTCTGCCGAAAGTGTTCACAAGATAATTACAGACAGCACCGCAAGCTGCAGAGATTAAAAAAAAAAAAAAAAAAAAAAAAAAGCTTTTAAAAAATCTCGCAAGATTAACCCTTGTAGAGAAAAACACTAATATATGAATTTTAATCCTTATTACATTAGGAAATTATACTTTAAATGAAACATAAATGGTAACCAGATGTACAGGCAGAGGTGCAGTGCTCTGGGTGAATGTATGCTGTTCTGCAGCTCGTGTACTTTTATACTCAAGTAGAGAAATAAACAGAAATGAAACTTAGAAACAATATATTTTTTCCTGTTAATTTTGCACCACTGATGAGAACAATGAGGTGAAAAAAAAAAACACCCACTTTCTCTTAGAATAAAAAGAAAAGCCATAGTGGAAGCAGAAAGCTCTTTGTATTGCCAGACGTCCACTGTACCACACTCGAAAATCCTGACAGTGGAACAGAGGGAAGGCATAAAGAGAGTGAGAGCGGGCCGTGGGCTGCGTTTAGTCATCCACCAGACTGTTGAAGAGAAACACACAATGCATCTGTTCACAAGCTGAAGCGAGTTTGGAGAGTGGTTCGTGGCTAAAGTAGATGACCTTCTGCAACAATAACTGGAGGAGCTTCTAACTTCCTCTTTACTGACAGACGGGTCTAAAAACTCATGGTTCAAATTGGATCACGTTTTGAGTCACAGCACACATCATGATTTGGATCAACAAAGAAAAAGAGGATTTGAGTGAGTGATTTTAGTTTGCGTCTGAAAGTGTTCTGTCCTGGACCTCCTGACCAACAGGCTGCAGTTTATAAGAACCCACAACATCATCTCCACCATAATCCTCAGCACTGGCTCCCCTCAGGGCTGTGTGCTGAGTCCCTATTGGGTTGAATGCATCACAAACAGTGATAAGTCCAGCTTCCTACACATCTGGGGGGTTGCTATAGGAATAACAATCTCTGCATAATGGTAAACAAGACAAAAGAGACGATTGTGGATTTTAGAAGGGGCACACACACACCCCCCACCCCTGCATTTCAAAGGATCTGCAGTAGAAGTGGTCTCCAGTTACAGATACTGTGCACCTGACTAACAACCTCCCTTTCAGTCTGATCAGGCACATCAGCAGCTCTCCATCAAGCAGTTGAGGCATACTGGACTCAGCTCAGTCCTGATGAACTGTGGAGAGTGTTCTGTGCTCCAGCATCAACGTGTGGCACGGCAGCTGCTCTGCTGCAGAGAAGAAACCTCTGCAGAGTGTGGTGAAGGCTGCACAGAGGCCTGCCCAACATCACAGGCATTTACACCTCAAGACGCAGGAAGAGGGTCACCCAGCAGACCCACTTTTGCCCTGCTCACCTCAGGCAGACTATTAAGTGTAGAACCACCAGAACTAACTAGACGAAACACTTCAATGACACTTTAATTGGAAACTTGAAACTTTATCCATTCTGCTGTTTATCCATGCTGCTGTTTATCTTCTGTATTACTCATAAGCTGCTATATTCATACCCATCTGCTCACAACTGTGAGTCATGTTACTGTTTACTGAACCTTATATTATTATTACTTTATTTTATTTTATCTCATTTCTTATACAATTACATATACAGTTTATTTCTATTTATTTAGGCATTAATAGCTATTTCAATTCATTTTTGATTTCTATAATATTCCACATGTGAAGCAAATGACAAAGTCTCCTTGAATAAAAATTCTGTGTTACTGCGACATCTGTACAAGTGAAACATTTTTAAATGGTTTAATATTTTAAATGTCCATGTCCATATGAGACCCTCACGCCTCTAGAACTCTGTTTTCCACTCACAGTCCACAGTGATGTGCTGCAGATTCATGGTCATGTGTAATTAAAATCCATAATGTGATCCTCATGCTCTGTTCACATGACAAAAAGAGTTTACAAGCTGTGACACTTGCCAAAGGGGGCGCTACTAGGTACTAACCATGCAGGGTGCCCAAAGTTTTGCATCTAGCCTTTTTTTTTAACAGTCATTTTAATCAGGGGTGTCCAAACTTTTGCAAACTACTATAAAGTAAGACTTGACTGCAACATGTCATTATAAGACAGATAGCTGCCCAGTCTGAATGTGGAGGTTGGAGGCATCATTAGTGTAAAAAGTAATAGCAGGAGTAAAACTGCATTCAAACCAAACCATGGGATTCAATACAGATTCATAAATAAACAAACAAAAACAAACAAATATGTTTTACATTTACTGCAGAAAATGGTTCCATATAGAACCCTTAACAATCAAATAACTCTTTGCAGGATAGTTCTTTGCATCATGAAACAGTTCTTCAGACTGATATACTGTAGATTGCACTACAGAGGGTTCTATAACACGTAGGAGCACGATATTTCATACACTTCAGTTTTCCGTACAGCTGACAATTTCCTGTGTATTAAACAATGAATGCTTACAATGTCATTTATTCCTCCATAAAAACTCTTTGTGTGACCACCCATGTTGTTTGTTGCCTTCAAGGCATAGTGTGGGAACAGAGGGAAGTGTTATGGTCCAAATGCCATTGAGAGGCTATGGGGTGCATGGAATACTGATTCTCCACTCTAAGACAAAGGACAGTTTCTTCCATTTTCTTTGAAACTATTGGTCCAAAACTAGCCAATCAAAATTCATTTTGGTTGCTAGGCAGTTCTTTCATAGCTCAACTATTCATTACAGCTTGTATGACAGGTATTTCCTCAACATTCACTGAAAGGCAGAAAACACCATAATGGAGTATGGAATACTGTTCTCCTATGTTAGAACCTTTTTAACATAGCGTTCTGTAAAGCACCTAAATGGGCTCTAATATTGCTACAATATCAAACTTAGGAATAGCTTTTAATAACCTTTTGGTGGAATTTAGAACACATTTGCCAAAGACTCTTCATAGAACCTCCTACAGCACAGTCTTCATTAATCTGCAGAACTCTTTCATGATTCAAAGAACCCTTTAACCATGCAAAGTGTTCTTTGAATGTTAATGGTTCTATATAGAAGCATTCTTTTTACTGAACAACCCTTAAAGAACCCTCATTTTAAGTGTGTAAGGAACAGAAGTAAATTCATTCAAGCACATACAATAATTCAATAAGAATGAACGAAGGAAAGGATAAATAAATAAGGATAAAATCATGACAGAATAAACAAGAGGATTGCAGATAAAGGAAGATTAGCAGCATCTTTAAAAAGGTGAGATTTAAATAATCTGCTGCTCAGATGTTCTCAGGGGAGAAAGTTCAGCAACCTAGAGCACACTGTCTGGTCTTCAGTACCAAACTGAGCTGAGTGACTAAGAGATCTCAGTTCGTCTGTGTACTGGAGAGCAGAGTTTCTGAAGGAAGCAACCCTAATCTTTAGTGGAGCTAGTTCATCAATAATAGAGGACGTGTAGGTGCTGTACTTCAGGACTAGTTCAGCTACTTTATTCGACTACTGTAAAATCGCTTGAGAGGAGTTTGCATGCAACAGTCCAAGGTCCAGAGCTTTTAAGCTTTGGTGCATGTGCTGACACAATATTTAAATCCATACAGATCACATGATCAGAAACTTGTAAAGCTCTGCAAGCTGTTACACGCTGATGAGCCATTTGTGCAGATCAAGTCGAGAATGTGTCCACGGTTACGAGCCGGAAAATTAAGTACATTAGTGAAACCAAAACAATTTAGTAAACACAAAAATTGTGATGCCAGGTTATTAGTCAGAGTCAATATAGATATTATCTCTCTCATGCGTAATGGTCAATACCCGGGAGAGCTAGCAGTGGAGAGGAACAACAGGCATGATCAAGAGAGCAGATAACATCTAAGTTCTCTGAGAAACACATGATTGAGTTAGAAAGGATGGTTCACTAAAACAATTAAAACAGGCTGCCTGGAAACAGGTTTCACAACCAGACATGAGTCAAAAGATGATGGGCTATCAATTAACATACTATAAGAAGGATTCTTCGCTGATGGACTATGGCTAACCCACCACCTGGCCCAGAGGACAACACGAAAAGTCCTCTTGGTGTTTGCCAAGTTTCTGTCAGTATAGTCATCACAGATGTATTTGCTGACAGTTGCCTTGTTACTGAGGAAACTTCTTGTTACTAGAGTGAACAGTTCTGTGCTCATGTTGCTTTTGATGAGTGGGCTAAGGTTGACCAGGACCTCGTCTGTATATATCTAATGTTCTCGGACTGCATAGCCAAGTGAAAAGCGAGTTAGGGGGAACACCAGCACACTTGTAAAAATAAGGGAGCTGCCAGAAAATGTCAAAGTTATCCATCAAAGTTATACCAAGGGAAGCACACTCCACACTTTCAGCCATATAGCCACAGCCACATAAGCCCATAGTACCTGATAAACCATTCAAGACCAGCCCAGGCCCAGAGATCACGAGTGATGTTCCATTAAACATTACAGTGTTCCACAGGATCTTAAAATACCTCCAGAGTCTCAGACTGTCAATGAAATATCTAATTCGCCCCCGAAATGAATAAGAACAGAATTAACTGCATGCTTCTTTAGGACAGTGGAAATGATCTGCGGTCCATTACACCACTACTGACAGAAATACAACCCACATTCTGGGGTCAAAAATATTGGATTATTATTACTGGATTATTTTTGGTTGGTCACATCTTTCCCATAAACACAATTTAATAAACACAAGCATACATATGTTTTTAGTGCTGTAATTAATTTGAGTTATAAATTGGTAAAGTTTGCCCAAACAAGTCCTTAACTGCATCTTTATGAGTCAGTTTAACCTTTAAAACTCTAAAATATATTTTAGAAAACTATTTATAGGATGCTAGATATTATTTTCAGGAGATCCAAGGCTACTCATATATAACTTTATTTGAGATGTAAAAATTAAGAGGGTTTATATATTGTATGAATTCGACCATGTTTTGATCAAACATTTACTTGTGCCTACAATTTGTTTATCTGTTTACAAAAACTAAGAAATATCTCAGACATCCTATTGGAAATCTAGCATTCAGATTCAGAATCCTTTTGATTTTGATTTCACAGTGGTCCAAATTAAATAAACAAAGCAACCTGAGAGTCTTTTTTTTGTTTTTGTCTGAAATTTGCACAAAAAAAACAAACCCAAAAGACAAAACAAACAAAGACTGATTTGTGAGAGGATTTCACTGACTCAGAGATTAGGTTACAAACAAAAACGTGAAGGGAGAAGCTGTTTGGTCTCTTTACTCACACAGGGTTAAAATATTTTATTTTATAAATATAAATGGAATAAAAGTCCTGAGACAGGATAATACTAGTACATAAATAACAAAAATAATTAAGGACTTTAAAGGATTTACTTTATTAGGACCAATGTCGAGCACTCTGAAGAGCTTATTATAAATATTCCTGTCAATGTAATCACTACAAATAACTCATCAGAAGTATTGCATTCTCTACTCAAAAACACTCTGGATGACAATTTGTTCCTTAAAAAATGCCTACAACACTAAACGTTAAAAATCGTATTGACATAACTAATGTATATATAAAATAATCCTAAATAAATACATTTAAAAACTAGATTTAGTATGGAGGGGTGTCTAAATGTTTACATGTTTTTACTTTTTCACCAAGTAAATTAATAATTTCTCTGAGGAAAAACATTATTATGACATTATTATGGCTTTCAACTATCAAATATGCATAAAAACAAGTGCAAACTGGAGCTCTGTTGTCTGTTCTGAACTTCCTTATTAACATATTGTTTGCTAATGATGTGCCTCAATTTGCCCTCATTAACATGAAACCCACCCTATTTCATGCAGATGAGACAATGAGACAGCATTTGACAAGTTCATGAGCAAATGGCTGTCCTCACAGTTGGAGTCCTGCTTTTATAACTGCTTTATAGTGTCAAAACTAAAACAAAAAGGGAAAAAAGGAAAACAATGTGGTTGTGTTTTCTCCTTCTTTATATCAATGAATATAATTTTATAATTCACTTCACAATAACTGTATGCATACACCAATCAGCCTTCAGTGTCACTTCAGTGTAATTCAAAAGCCAAGAGATTTCTATACCATCAACATTAGAGTCATTAATACTAAAATGTATTGTATAAGTTTGTAATTGTATTCTGAATATTTATTTAACATTTACTTGCAGTTTATTATTTATCAATATAATACAGTGAAGAAAACAAGTATTTGATAGCAATTTTTCTGCCAATTTTGCAAGTTTTCCCAACTACAACAAATGGAGATTCAAGTGTGAGAGACAGAATCTAAAAAAATAAATCAGAAAATCACATTGAATGATTTTTAAATAATTAACTTGCATTTGTTTGCGTGAAATATTGTATTGATAAAATATAAAAATAGAACTTCATATTTGTTTGCAATTACAAAGAGAGTTTGATTGTAATTGCAATTACTAACACACAGTTTGCAAACACTGCAGGGGGGTTTTTGGCCCACTCCTCCAAACAGATCTTTCAGGTTTCAGCTGTCACCAGGACTTTGAAATGCTTCTTATGTAGCCACTCCGTTGACCTAGCTGTGTGCTTCAGGTCATTGTCATGCTGGAAGACACAGCCTTGAATGCTATTACTGAGGGAAGGGGGTTGTTGGCCAAAATCTTACAATACGTGGCCCCATCCATCAATATGTTGCAGTCGTCTTGTCCCCTTTGCAGAAAAGCATCCCCAAAGTATGATGTTTTCACCCCCATGCTTCACGGTTTGGACAGTGTTCTTGGGGTTGTACTCATCCTTCTTCTTCCTCGAAACATGGCAAGTGGAGTTTATTTTGGTCTCATCTGACCACATGACCTTCTCCAATGACTACTCTGGATCATCCGGTGACTGGTGAACTATAAATGAGGGTAACCTTGGGGACACCTGCAGGATTTTAATCCATTACGGTGTAGTGTGTTACTAACAGTAATCTTTGAGCCTGTAGTACCAGCTCACTTCAGGTCATTGATGAGGTCCTCCCATATAGTTCTGGGCTGATTCCTTTTTCACAGTCATCGTTACCCCACAAGGTGAGATCTTGAAGGCAGGCCCAGACTGAGGATGATTGATCATCTTGTGTTTCTTCCATTTTCTAATAATTGCTCCAACAATTGTTGCCTTTTCAATAAGCTGCTTGCCTATTGCCCTGTAGCCTAACCCAGCCTTGTGCAGGTCTACAATTTTGTCCCCTGCTGTCCTTAGCTATTTGGTCTTGGGCATGGCGGAGAGGTTAAAGCATGACTGAGTGTGTGGATAGGTGTCTTTAATACATGTAATAAGTTCAAGAAGATTGTTTTAGATTGTGTCGTTCACTGTTGGTGTTTACAAACAACAATTTCTTATAAATTATTCTACCAGTCATTTTTTCCTTAAATCAATTAAACTAACAATTGTGTTTAAGTGAAATCTAAATTACCACTTTGGTCTCAGATGAAAATGCTGGTGAGAGGCATTAATAAGCTTTAAATCTATTAAATATATGTTTATATTACTTAATTTATAATTTACCTGCTACTTTTCCTTTACAATCTATTATTTTTCATTTTCTCAAAATTCTAGCACAACCGCTATCATTTATTTATCCCTGAAATTTGACTGACTAAGTAGGGCACTACTGGTCTAAATATATATATATATATATATATATATATATATATATATATATATATAATTAATATTTATGAAGCTTTTTGCAATAGTGATCTTTCCAACAAAAACTTCAGTGCAGGCTGGCCCTGGTCCCGTTCTCTCACAGTGTAATTACCCCTGATTGTGGGTTATGTATGCCCGCTGTCAGAGAGGCTGGCAAGGGGCTCCATCACAGACTGCAACTCTGCTCTGGGTGGCACACATCTATCCACACACACTCTGACTGCAGGCGGGGTGACCATGGCAACATCCATCACCCTGAGCCAAGACTAACGCTGAGAACGCTGCTGTTTATCTCAGCGCTTAGCATCTGCGCACAGGCGTGTGTGTACTTCGAGTATATGAACACAGCTCCACATCAAATACACACTGAGTCAAAGGCAAAGGAGACCTCAGCTCACGCATGGAGGACTCCAGAGTTACTGGCACCCTTGGCCAGAACCAAGGCAGATAGGAATGTTATTTGTTTGCTGAGAGAAAGATGGAAATAAAAAGAAAATATGTTTGTCTTTAGGCTTCCTTTAAACTGTATGGGCACCAATAATTGGCATGATTTTGATGAATATATAAGTAAAAAAATTGTTTTCTTTCCATCCCAGGTTAACCTTTAGAATACTAGGCTAAATTTGTGGGATGTTTTTATAGTTTTCCATACTTTTATTTGACAAAAAAATGAGAAAAGTATTTAAAGAAGACAGTCAATCCTCAGATATTGCTATTTTCAGGAGATCCTAGGCTACTTAAATGTGTCTTCATTTCAGATATAAACATTAAGAGAATTTATCTGATGCTCTTTTCCAGAGCGATTTACTTTTGTAATGTTTAGTTTCACAAGGATATTTAAAGAAACAAGCATCAAAATACTTGACAGTAGTTACAAAAAAAATGAATAAAATACATTTTATTGCTTATGAATTGATCAGTACTTTCTCTTCTCGGGAACTTATCAGCCCTGTCCCCCTCACACTGATCAGTCAGAGTCTGCATGAGCATGTACACATGAACAGAGCAGTAAACATGCACTGGAAGCTCCTTTGGCATTTAAACTGGGAATTAATTCAGCTCAAAATGTATTATCAGTGAGTCAGTTAACAAAATAGCTAAAATTCACACAACAATGATAATACTGGTCAGTTACATGCCATTTTTAGGCTTTATAACCCAGAATCAAAGTGAGGATCTTGGGTTCTAAGAGGTAACAGTATTTTAAAATAAGTTTTTTGTTTGTTTTTGTTTGTAAGAACATTTTTTTAAGAAATGAAAACATTTAAAACATTTTGCTTTTTTTATCCCCCAAAAAATATGTTTTAAAAGTGCCAGTAACTGACCTGCTTTTTTTCATTCTAGGGGTGCTAATGTGTAAGGAGCAAAGTTTTTTTTAAGGGTTTCAATAACTGCAGTGTTTCAACAACGTAAAAGTATTCAAAACATGATTGATTTTCCCAAAAAGAATCTGTTATTGCAGTGAATAATTCTACAGGACAAACTTTTTTTTTTTTTTTTAGAACAAAACTAGTTGAGCTCAGCAGTGATGCTAACTGATGAATCCTATCAGTGCAATTTTATGTCACTGAATGAAAAACTATTTCCACAGTGTTGCAACTAACAATTACTAACAACAATTTCTTATGAAGTATTATTCTACCAGTCATTTTGTCCTTGAATCAATTAATCTAACAATTGTGTTTAAGTGAAATCTAAATGAACACTTTACTCTCAGATGAAACTGCTGCTGAAAGGCATTTACAATCTATTATTTTCATGTTCTCAAAGCTCTAGCACACCTTCTATCATTTATCTATCCCAGAAATTTGACTGAGTAGGGCACCACTGGTCTGAATGTCTGGATCATTTGTGACTTTACGACCAGTTTACATGTGAAGTCACAGAACTTCCACTTGAAAGCATCCAGATATATTGTCCTTCTCTGGACTACTATCCTCCCTGTGATGGTTGAAGTGCGTTAGTCTGGGGTCTGACGATTTCCTTATCAAACAGCTGCTTTACTACACTGTACTTAACTTTACCTTCACGTCCATAAGATTTTTAAACGATACCTTTAAGAGGCTCGCAATAATAATGGTTTAGCTGATTGTTTACTCAAAATAAGTAGGAATAGGGCACAAAGTGGAAGTCACTATGCTGTTGTGATCCTACCTCCACATTGGAATATCTGTGACATTTGTGGTTGTTTCTATTTAATGTTAGCATCATTTAAAAACTACACACTGTACCCGCATGCACAGAGTACACTAAATCCTACAAGAATTAGCTTTAGGGATGCTGCTATCCAGTTTTTCTACATACTGATCCAGTCAGAGTATCCTAAACTACCATCGCAACGTTTTGTAAATAATGTCACTTTATGGGGCCTCTACTGTTTTTGAGGTAAATAAAAAAAATAATAATAAAAAAAATCAGGAAGAGACATACTTTACACCATATCTTATACCAGCACTGGATACACAATTCAGTGAAATACACCACAGTGAATAATGGACTGGATTAGGACATCCTTAATCCCTACATAAAACTTAATATACATTAGGGCTGCACAATATATCATTGTTGCTTTGTTGTTTAATTCCTTAAGGAAGTCCAATATAGGAGCTTGCCGAATGCCCTAAAGGAAAGCTACAGAAACGTACACTATTTCATATCGCAACAAAAGACTTACCATAGGCATTGTTACAGGTCTGCTTTCACACTGTCTGCAGCTTTAGGTAAAAAAAAAGTCCTCAGAGCAAAGAAGAGGCAACACTTGCTCTGCTTTTAACTCAATGAACTCTGTATGGAGGTTCAGGGCTACAGGGCAGTGGGAGAAAATGAGGGTTTTTAATCTCTCACACACACACACACACACACACACACACACACACACACACACACACACACAAACATTACCTCACTGTTGAACAGCAACCTCCCAAAGAGCTGCTTGGCCTCCTCTAACCCGCCTTCCAAGTACACTGCCCCTGGAGCGAGAGACAGAGTTGAAGAAAGAGAGGACAGTGGCAGAGGAGAAAGGAGAGAGAGAAAAGGAGAGATACAATTACATCCACAAAGTCTTGAGTTCCCATCAGATAGACGCTAATCTTCATGTAAGACTCGAAGTACTACGAAAGTGGTCTAAGGGGACGCTCACCCCCCCCCCACACACACACTTCTAAAACCAAGATTATGTAAAAGAGGACGTTGAGAGTAAAACATGAATATTAATCCTCTCCTGAGGTGAATTTACATTAATGAATTAATTTACCTGGAGACAGCAGAGACACGCTCTCGCACTCGCGGGGGAGTCAAATTTAGCATAACAAACTCCACAGTACAACTGGTGTGATCATGCACTCCTCTCTCTGACAGAAAACTTTGAGAAATTGATTTGCACCCGAAATGAGCCGTAATTGCTTCATTAGCGTCCAAAAGTGAATTTTTTTTTTTCAAATTACATTTTTAAGCAAAGTGACCCCAGGGGGGTGCTACCCCCCCACCACCGACCCAAGAGCTCAGATAGAAATGAAAAATGACTCTCAAGGTCACTTGGCATAGAAAAAGAAAAAGTAAAAATAACAAAAGAAATACAGAAATCCACCTCTGGATCACATGGTTCTCTCAAACACGTAGTCTGACAAAATACTGAATCTGATTTATTACTACAGATTGAGTCAATCGGGCAAAATGTTTGGATTCTGTAGTTCAGAACAGAAAATTACAGGCCAGCGCTGCTTCATGTGTGTACACCTTCAGCCATAGATTATGACCTTGGTTCTATGCTTGGTACACATTTTATCAGCTCCTCTTATCGCACAGCACTCTGTAGCTCTAAAATGACAGACTGTAGTCCATCTGATTCTGTAGTCCTCTTTAAACCTCTCAGTGTCACTGCTGGACAGAGACCCAACAAGAAATGCATTCTGTGGGCAGAAATAGATAGGAGTATCAAAAGTGGACAGGCAGTGGACACTGTATTTAAAAACTCCGGCAGCACTGCTGTGTCTGATCCACTCACACATGTCAGTGTTAATGCAGTGCTAAGAATGACCTTTCACCCTGACCACTGAAGAATAAACTGAAAAGTATAATAAAGTATGCAGAGAAACAGATGGACGACAGTCTGTAATTATAGAGCTACAACATGCTTGTGGACATTATAAGGAGCTGATAAAATGGGCTGTGGTTGTAGGAGGTGGTCATAACATTACGACTGACTGGTTTATACATGTCAAAACATCTCTTAACCCCTTTTTTATTTGGCTTAGACAAATCATTTGTTTTAGACACTTGCTTAGGTCCACAAATCTGAACCTAAGCCTAACTGAAAGGGGGAGCTGTTCTGAGTAAGCAGTCCAATATAAACTTCAATAAAACATGCTATACAGGCAAAAATGTATTTTAAAATCTAGCTTAAGCCTACAGTATGGGGCTATTTATTTTGGACCTCAGCATTATTTCCCAGTGTTTCCTTAGAAACTGCTTACAGAAAAAGGGCTCTATACTATTTGTATACATAATAAATGACATTCTGCTTTGATGTATCTACAGGGTTTGGTCTGCATTTTTATTTGTTTTCGATGACCAAATATCATGACGTCAATGAACATATGTACAATAATAGCAGCATCACAATCAAAATCACTTAAAAACACAAATGCATTATGGATGGAAAAATTCCACACCTTCTGTGCATGTACTATGGGCAGCAACCATCCTCGAGCATATTGTACCTATTTCCATTTAGGCCTGTTTGTTTTATTAGCTGCAATATAGAAACGATCTGCAGCAGTTCAGGCTGCGACTACTCACGCAGTCCATTCCATTCTCAAATCAATAAGCAGCGGGCAAATTGAGCGTGGTGTCGCATGCGGCCCTTTTATTTCCGCTAATGGGCCATTTTGCTCCGGGGCGCGCCCAAACTGGCCTGTCTAAATGTGAGGCGAAGCTTTTATGGACAACAGCACATACTGATGTACTAGAGATTTAGGCTAGGAGAGCAGAGCACTCTCAGATTGGAACATACAAGGCACGGCCAACCCATGTCAGTGGAAGATTCAGAAAATGCCAATGTGCTGAATGTATAGCTATATTCAAGGTTGAGTCCAAAAGTCTGAGACCATGCTGAAAATCTAGAATTGTTTTAATCCTTTAATCCTGGAAATATGAAAAATGTTTGGAATTTTAAATTTTGCAGCTGTCAAAGCGTCAGTCTAATCATTGGGAGATCACTGGTTGGATTTCCAGATCTCTAGTGATGCACAGCCATCCATGGTCTTGAATCCAAATGAGAGCAAAACTGGCTCTTTTCAGGGTACGTTGGAGTAGGATGACCTCCCCCATCACACTGTGGGACTGTGATTAATAATAATAATAATAATAATAATAATAATAATAAAAAAGAAAGAAGAAGAAGAAGAAGAAGAAGAAGAAGAAGAAGAAGAAGAAGAAGAAGAAGAAGAAGAAAGCAAAAACTAAAGTATCAAGATTCAAAATTTCCAGGTAACTGCTTAAACAAAATACATAGTTGCTCCACCCTGTAGATGTAAGAGACAGAAGCTCATTGTTTCAGCACAGTGTCTAGTCTTTCATTAGTGCTCACAGGACGCTGCTGCCTGGATACTTCTGGTTAGTGGAATATTCTCAATGTCACTGAGTGGTTTAAACACTCCAGCAGCACTGCTGTTGCAATGAACACTGTATGCGAGATGGAAACCGCAGTTTTACTCTCAGACCGCACTGTACGTTGGTGAAAAAGGGTGAATTTTCTGTAGCTTTATAGAGATAAGGATGTTAAGTATGACTTGTCTATGTTGTCAGTAACAAACAGACGCAGATAGAAATGCTTTCTTTTCGGGCACTGCATTGTGCAGATGAGAGACAAAGGCAGAGCTTCTTTCTTTCAGGGCACTCAATGATGAAATGACGGCGAACTAAATGCAATCAAACGGAAATGCATATTCTTGTGCAGGAACACTCGGCAACAGTCTGACATCAACAGTAACCGGTAGGCAAAGTGTGAATTCAAATATATAAAGAACACTTCTTAAGAATCCCCCAAAGGACCTTTTGTTAGCAGTCGGTAACCAAATAGTGCTTGCAGTCAATCAATTGATTCTTTCTTTGTTTTGTCCCACGGAGACTAAAACACATCCACTCCCTCTAGGCAGCCATCAATCCGTCAATTCACCAGCAGTAGGTCATCAGGCAAATGGGTCAATCAGGGATCAGGACAGCCCACATTGTGGACTTCAGCTCCAGCCACCTTTAGAAAAGAAACTCAGATTGGACAGCAACCCCAGGATAAAAGATTTAGATCACGTTTCATCTTCTTAATTTTTTCCCCCACAGTTAAACTTGGCCGCTTGTTTCTGTGATGGTTTAATATAAAAGCGGCCAGTATACCCCAAGGGGGCAGCCAGCAAATGTGCTCGTCGTCAGAGCACAGGTGCACCCTCCAGTCTCCCGTTAGAATTCCAGCTGGCCCATGTGTGCTCTGTGCCTAAGGATACAGCTGGCTGCGTTTTCATTGGGTGGAGAGAAGGAGCCTGGACCCTGCTTTCCCTCAAAGGCAATCGTTTGTTTGCGAGCTTGTAAATACTCACTGGAGATATTACAACTGCACACACGCTTACCCACCTCGCCCATCTCCTTACAACAGAACTGCAATTGTCTCATGGTTATCTTCTTTTGTAAAAGGTACAGAATTTCACATTTCAATGACTGACATCAAAATGTCCTGTAACAGAAGCTGTGGATCATCTCCAGCTCTTCCTGCAGAGAAGATAACACACCCGTCACATGGCTCATAAAAGGTCGCTGTGCCATTAGGGGTACTATTAGGTCTGTGATAGAAGTTCAAAAGTAGGAAAGACATCATTTTTGGTATAGAGGAGGGTGGAACAATGAGAACCTAATACAGAGTAGAAAAAGTTTTACAATCCCTGTGCAATCTACATGTTCCCATGGCAACGCCAGCAGCAAATGACAGAAACTGAACAGGTGTTTCTGAAGAGTCACCCTGAAGCCTGTTTTTGTGTGATTAAAGTGTTTTTGCGCTAAACGGATGACACCACACCGGCTATAAATTCTCGTGTATCTCTTGAATAAACGAAAGTCTACAGCGGCAGTCATCTATGTCACACTACAGCGACTGTATTCCAGACTACTTTGGCTAAACTTTGGGAGTTTATCCACTATTCCCTTGTTTGTCGAACTGCAGGGTGGCGGTGTTGGTCTGCTTTGTGTGTATGGAAAGACCCACTGCACTTGTTTCCTACGTGATTAATTCAAATATATACTGAACGAACAGAACAGCTCGACGGGCACAAACAAGCAAAAATAATATCATCGCAGTCATCAAAAGGTCATGTCCACTTACTGTACGATAAAGTTAACATCGTAATTATCATATCATATTATCAATGGTCAAAACTCGAGCTGCACCAAGAGCCCTTCGAGCTTCAAGTACAGCTCGGCTTGACCCACCATCCCTCAGGATGCAAGGTAAACATGCATCCAGACTCTTTTCTGTTCTGGCACCAAAATGGTGGAACGAACTTCCCCTGGGAGTCCGAACAGCCGAGTCCCTCAATGTCTTCAAACGCAGACTGAAGACTCATCTGTTTCAGGAGTACTTAACTCCATAAAGACTTGTTTCAACACGGTCTAAATGTGTGGAATCTCTAGATTCCAGCCTTATCTACTAGCTAAGGATGTTCTAAGTAAACAGCAAAGCACTTTTGTAAGTCGCTCTGGATAAGGGCGTCTGCTAAATGCCACAAATGTAAATGTAAATGTAAATATCACAGTGTACAAACCACAGTTTACAAACTGTAGGTGTTCAAAACAAACTTTACTTTGATACCTTTATAGGAGAAACACAGCTTTCTTACATATCCAGCCCTCTCCTAGATATTGACTTTTTAACAAACTCCAAACCTCCCAGTGTTCCAGATCCTTCAAACATATAGGCTCATTCATCTAGGGCCAGACACAATTAGCACAGTGTAAGCAGCAGCTCGCTTGTGACTGCAAAACAGTGTAGTTAGCTCAATATAGAGAACCTCATCCTCATTCAATGAACCATCACGTTCAATTACCTCGCCCGCTCACTACAGTGTCCTGCACATCATGAGTCAGCAGAAAATTATTGCTAGCTCATTGTGTTTCTTTAAGGTCGATGGGGCTTTAATTCAGTCAGATTGGGGCAAGCTAGTGAGGCCGAGAGACCCATTCGCATCAAACACATTACAGGCAAAAGCTAACTGCTGGCTCAAAGTCAACTTCAGATACAGCTCAAAAGGGTGGTGAGCTTTGGGCTGGAGTGGCCTTTAAAATGGTCAGTTTCTAGCAAGCACACAGCCTGCAGTTGGGCATGCGTTAGCTTTCTGCAATACCGTCTCTCCAAGGGGTCCAACAGTATGATGCTCAAATGTCCGGTCCTGACATGCTTCAATTAATCATCAACTGAACAGACTTTTGACACTTCCATATTTGGTATTCTGTCTTTCAGAAAGACGCCAAACAAATCCTTTCAAACTGATCAGAATTATTCAGACCAGTATCTTTAACTCTTAGAACTCCAGATCAGCACTTCACGGACATGTTGTTTTCTTGGCTTCATGACTCAGGATCAGAGTAATCTACAGATGTGGTACACATATGATAATCTAGCAATCACACTTGTTTCTAGCTGAATTAAATAACAATTTAAACACCAAAGGACACCAAGGAGCTTCCAGTGCATGTTTACTGCTCTGCCAACATGTACATGCTCAGTCAGCATGCTGACACTGATGGGTCAGAGAGAGAGGGGAGGGGCTAATGATGTCACTGACCCAGATGTTGAGTTATAGAGGAAAATGAAAAAGGGGGGCTGCTTGCTTTCTTTTTTTGCTCACATATTGTTCAAATTTCAGAATAAAAGTCCTAAGAAGGAATAATACTGATACATAAATAACAAAATAAAAATGGATATTAAGGTTTTTGTTTTCTTTATTACTGTCAATTATTTTGAAGAACTGATTATAAAAGTCATTGTCAACCTAATAATCTACAAATAACTATTATTGCATTTTCAGCTCTCAATAAATATTCCATTAAATTATGATTTTAATCCTCATGAACAAATAAAACCCAAAAAACGTTTAGGTGCAAGTAAATGTTCGCCAAAACAAGGTCAAATTCATACAAATTACATCTCAAATGAAGATAAATTGAAATATCCTAAGATCTCCAGAAAATAATAGCTGGCATGTGTGACTGTCTCCTATAAATACTTTTCTAAATTTTGGTGTATAAAAGTATGTCAAACTACAGAAAAACACCAAAAATTGGCATAGGGTTGTAAAGGTTAAATGCAACAAATCATCACCTAGGTCTGGTCAAACAACAAAAAACAAAAGGCAAGCATACAGAAATGCATATGGCATACAGCTATCGGTGTATGTAAATGAATGCATAACTAAATAATCCATAAAGGAACGGAAGAGGAGAGGGAAGAACTGAAGAATCCTTTTGCTTCCATCATGGTGGCAGCAATTAACAAAAGAGCCTGGCTTTCACACAATAACCACAGTAAGACCATTGTAAAAAAGCAGATATTCAATGAATCAAAGATAATCCTTTCTCTCTTCAGCTTCTAATAGGAGAAGCTTTAAGCTACTTCACAAAGCCCCCCATCTGCCTGCTGCTGGCTGCAAGCTGCGTTAATCCACACATTGCCTCCACGTGGAATTTAGGGCCATCAAACAGGCCTTCTTGCTGGGCTTTCTTCCTCTTCTTTTCCCACCATTCCACTTGGTCTCTGTCAAGTCCACGAAATAAACAAAAGTTGTAAAGTCCTGCCCGAGAAGGTGACAGTGGCTGAACGGAGAAACCTTCACGATTATGGCAGGCACGTGATTCTTTATTACAAGGGGCTATTCGGAAAGGCATGCTTTGCACCACGGTAGGCTCAAAGACTGATGAATAAAGCTGGTGGAAGTGGAAAAAAAGAGAAAAGTGAAAAAGTTTTGGATTTCCATTCAACTCCTTGAATAATGCAGGGTTGTAGGCGTTCATTTGCAATGTAGATTCCCCTTACTCCAGACACCCCCCACCCTTCAACGCTCCACACTCTCTATCGCTCTCACACTCTCACTTCCACTGCCCT
The DNA here is from genome assembly GCA_034509495.1 of Acestrorhynchus altus. Lineage (NCBI taxonomy): Eukaryota > Metazoa > Chordata > Actinopteri > Characiformes > Acestrorhynchidae > Acestrorhynchus > Acestrorhynchus altus. Next base: position 26,383,223 of record CM067510.1, read on the forward strand.
CAGGTTAATAAATGTAGACGAGATATATTTTTCATACAGGCCGCCAGGTCAAAGCGTGCTAACTGAGGATCACTCCATGGCTGTGAACGGCTCCCCAACAAAGGCAAAAAGGTCAAACCAGCCTTAGAGATTTACGATCTGTTGTGGAATGATTACTGTGTTCTCCAACTTTCCTCAGCTATGAAACGAGGACCATACAGACACATAACGTTAGAACTGGAAGTCTTCACTAACTAATAACCAGCACATGCTTGCACACGCAAAGGCACGAGTGAGGATGTCTCTTAGCAGAACAGAAGACAAGGTACTGACTGACAGGAAGAGAGGTCATGTCTGATGTGGAGCATAGTGGGGAAAAAAAAAAAAAAAAAAAAAAAAAAAAAAAAAAAAAAAAGAGTAGAGTATTCATCTTGGCAGAAATTGCTGACAAGCGTGCAGAGATGTGCTGTCTTTCTGCATGATAGACGTACGGTCCCTCCATCACCAGCTTTCTCTCTCATGTCCTTTCTCGCACTCTTTCTTTTTCTCTGTCACTCTCAGCTTGAGATCGAAAATAGTTGAAGACGACAAGTGGGCAAAGGAGGCAAGGAAAGAGGCACGCAGGGAAGACACAAGGAAGGAAAGACGACAACGAGAGCTGCAGTGCCATCGCTTCACTGCTGAAAATGAAGCGATCATGATCCCAACTGACAACCTTTCTAGAGTATACTGTTCCTTAGGTTCTGATGGTACGTCTCGGATGATATACCTTTTGGAAAGCCTCAAATCTCATGATCAAAATATGCCCAAAATTGGATGTAATCTTACAGACTTACATAATCGTCAACTGTCAATTAGTGCTACAGCAGTCTCTAGACTGTTCACCTTATATACCCAGCCTCAAAAGTATGATCTATTTGAGTCATTTAGATAAACAAGAAGAGTCGGCCCTGTTATATATTTCTTGTTAACATAGGGCTGAGGCAATATATCAATATTTATATCTATATTGGGATATAAAAAGAGCGGGATATGAGTGATATTGCAATATATTAATATCTTACGTTTTTGGAAAAAAGTCATGTGGTCCAATGAGGTTAACATAGACCTCTTTGGCTGCAATGAATAGCAAGAATTTCAGGAAAAGTACACGTCTCCAACTGTTAAGGGTGGATCAATGATGCTTTTAGGGTTGTGTTGTTGCCAATGGCACGTGGAACATTTCACAGATCCACAGAATGGATTCAATGAGATTCCAGTAAATTCTGGAAGCAAGCATGACAGCATTTGTTAAAAGGCTGATGTTGATGGTGGGGTGGCTGATGCTGGTGTTCTACATATGGATAATGATCCTAAACACACTTCAAAATCTGCAATAGACCACCTCTAAAGGCACAGCCGAAGGTTTTATTAGGTTTCACAGTCCTCTGATATGAACATCATTGACAACTTGTGGATAGACCTCAAAAGGGCAGTGCATGACGGCCCAGGAATCTCACATAACTAGAAGACTTTTGAGAGAAATAATGCATGAAAATCCCCCAAAGAAGAACTAAAAGACTCTTGGCTACAAAAATATATTTACAAGCTGTGATACTTGCCAAGCTACTAGCTACTAATTATGCAGGGCACTCAAAGTTTGCTTCAGACCCTTTATCTATTGAAAATGTAAATAAAAAGACGTAAATAAAAAATACAAAAGGAAGGCGTCATCTTTAACTTGCTTAGTAACAGTCGGTTTGACCAGGGGTGCCCAAACATTTGCATGCCACTGTATAAGGCCCAGAGTTTACTTCTGTAGAAGCATATTTATGAAACTTGGGCAAGACCTCCACAAGTTCCCATAAGGATTTTTTTTTTCTAAAAATCATTTGATGTTGATTTTCCTTAAATGTTCCTCAACTGTTTGAAACCCATTTGGAAATTAAACCATGTATTTAAAATGTGTTTAACATTTACAGAAAAACGTGCCCACATATTTCTTTCCTTATGGGCTGTAAGGCAGTGTTACCTAGTGTTCTGCTACAAAAATATCACAGTAGAGCCCTGTCGCCATGTCACTGGGCCTGTACGGACTCTCATTCTTACATTCCAGATCAATTTGAATGATAACAGAGCAGCTATGAAATGGATCGCTAAAGCAACGCTCCTTGTCTTTAATGAGCCGGTCACTGCTAGCGGTACCCCAGGCAACATTTGCAGTGTCAGCAATTTGTAATCTTCCCAACAGACACTTCGACTGGAAAACTAGTGATGAGAAACTTGCTGATTTTGCACTTCTCCATCTCTGACACTATTCCTACCATTCCTCTCAAGCCCTGGACCTTCAGGACGGCCCTTTCCCCTCATTCCGTGGGAGTGATGGAAGAATTAAAGGGCCTATGAGGACTGTGAGTGCGATCACAAAGCTACCTATTAATACCCCTGATTTTAGAAGCAGCCAAGGGTGAGCAGGTGTCATCAAACTTCTAAGTGAGCAGAAGATGGACTGATCTTCAAAAGATAAAGCTGAACAATCCTTTTCTGTGGGGGAAAAAAAAAAAACAAGGAAAAGAGCTCCATGCAAAGTTTTGGGCTGATATTTTGGATCTCAATTAACATTTAGCAACCCCTCAGACCTTAATTATCCAGCCAGGGCTGTGGTTTGTTAACACTCATTATATAAAACTGATGTATATATATTTTTTTAGAAATATACACATTTCCTGACTCATTAAAATCCCAATAATCAGCGGCCATGGGCTCTTATATGTAGTTGTCTAGCACAGTGTTTTTTAACCCTGGTCCTTGAGGCACCCCTACCCTGCATATTTCAGAGCTTTCCCTGCTCCCACTACAACCGATTAAACTAATCAGCTCATTAACAAGCCCTTCATGCATGGGGTGTGTGAAAGCTAAAATGTGCAGGGCAGGGTTGCCTCTAGGACCAGGATTGAGAAACACTAGCACACTGAAAATTAAAATAATTGAGGCTCAGCAAGCAGAAGAAGACTATACAGAGATACCAGCTACTGTTACCTGCAATGAACTAATAGCCCAGCTTCATTTACTAATCATGTCTAATATTACATAGACTATAACTATTTACTACTACTACTGTTAATACTACTACTATCAGTACTACTAATTACAATGTAATTCTACATCTACTTTCACAACTTATTACTACTACCAGTAGAACTCCTATTACAGTTAATACTACTACTGCTGCTGCTACTACTGCTGCTGCTACTACTGTTACTACTATTAGCACCACCTTTAACCATTACCATACTCATTTATTTACTACTATGACTACATCAGGAAATGTATTTGGTGGTGCAGCGACATTTATCAATCATGACAATTAATAAATGGTTTTAAACAGATACCAGCTAAACAGGTTCCTCCCAAGGTTTATTCTTCTAGCTTTGAGGGAGGTTTTCCTTGCTACTGTCACCTTTGGCTTGCTCTCCAGGGGGTTAATGTGTTGTTACTCTCTTATTTAATAAATGCTGGTTTATACTGGAAAAGGCTGGTTTGTGACATTAGAATTATACAAATATGATTTAATTGACAAATTGTAACATTTGCTCAGTTGTAATGATATAATGGCAATGTAATGGGAGTTATGAGGAACAGTGGAGGCTAAGGTGAGGTATGGAAGACCATCATTGGAGAGGAGTGTTTATTTGGGGTGCTAGAAAGGTAAATTTGACTGAAAAAGAAGATTTGGTGGGAATGTAGTGTTCTAGTGTGCAGCAATGCATGCATAGGTATGACCTTCATCAGAAGAAAGTTTTCCCACATCTGCACTATAAACTCAGTGTTTTCAAAGAAACATCTAAACAAGCCTGACACTTTTTTTATAGCAAATCCTGTGGAACCTTTAGGGTGTAATGAACAAAATATCTTCAAAAATTCTGGATAGGCCTCAAAAGAGTTCACAGAACAAAATGCATTTCATAGAAAAATCTCCCCAAAATAAGAACTGAAAGACTTAAGCTTTTATAAAGTATGTACCAGCTGTGATGCTTGCCAAAGAGAGTTTGCTCCAGGCACTTTTTTTCTCCTCCTGTTATTTTTTTAATTTAATTTTCCTTAAACTTTCAAAAATGTGTCATCTTTAATTTCACACCTTTTTTGGAATCTGGTCATCATTTACCGTACTCACTGAGCTGTTTACAGTAACATATTTTGATGACAGATGCCCTAACTTTGGCACAATACTGTATATATGCAGGTTCTTGTGGTATTAATTACATTTGAAACATTTAACAAATGAAGAGGTAACACTGGTATTACTGGGCCCCTCCATGTCGGCATCACACACACCAAAACCAAACTTGCCAAACTAAGTTCTCTTATTGCAACTCATTTGATATTTATATTGCAAGTAGAAACTGCAATACAATCCACGATTTATCAAACAAACAAACAAACAAATAAATAAATAAAATCCAGGATCAGATAATAATGTTTCAGATCGCACACCTGAGGTGCAGAGAACACTGCTCAAATTATTCTCTTTCTGACTTCAGGCTGTTGACCTGACATCTGCAGCACATACACATTAGACTGATTCAGCTGAGTGGAGACAAGCAAACTGGACCCTGAAATAAGTGGGCAGTAACCCACAGAAGAATTTCTGATTGTTGAAATTCAACCATCCAGGAGAGGAATAATAACATAAAACAATCCACACAAAAAACACACAAAACAACATGTACAAAAGCTCTTTCAAAGCTTTGGACTCTGGTGGAACCATCTCTAGAATGATAGTGCTCCATCCAATACTTTAGGGATGAGTTGGGAGTTGGGAATGAGGTGGGGTGGCAATAATTCATCATCCTGATCTCACTAAAATCTAGTAGAAAGTAGAGTAGACAGCTGATTTTCAGAACAATGAATGAAGAGCTGTCCCAATACTTCTGTCCAGCTGACATAGCTAGCTAACTTAACAGGCTGTTCCATGAAAATGCACTTCAGACATTCCTCATTTTCATTCTTTGGTCCCTGATCAGAATCCTGTAATGCTGAAAACCTTGACTGGATCTTTGTTTTCAAAGATTCAAAATTCCTACGTGCTTCTAAATAATACTTATCAAAACAAATCAAAGTTTGTGATGTACAGTCATTCTGTTACGTTACAGCATAATTCCAAAATGGATTCAATTCAATTTTCCTCAGAATTCTACACACAGAACCCCACGATGATGGAGAGAAAAGTATAGATTTTTTTTGCAAATGTATTAAAAATAAACACAAATATAACATGTACATAAGTATTCACAGCTGTTGCCATGACACAAAATTGAGCTCAGGTGCATCTTGTTTTACTGATCGTCCTTCAGATGTTTCTTCAGCTTGATTGGACACCTGTGGTAAATTCAGTTGATTGGACATGATTTGGAAAAGCACACACCTGTTTATATAAAATCCCACAGTAGACAGTGCATGTTGGAGCACAAACCAAGCCATGAGGTCTAAGGAAATGTCTGTAGACCTCTAGACACAGATCTGGGGAAGGGTACAGACAAATGTCTGCTGCATTGAAGGTCCCAGTGGCCTGTCTGACATATCATGTCTGGAGGAAACCAGCCACTGCTTATCACACAGCCAATACCATTCCTACAGTGAAACATGGTGGTGGCAGCATAATGCTGTGGAGATGTATTCCTGCATCAGGAACTGGGAGACTGTGCACTGTAAACACACACAGCAGTCCCGCTGGAGTGTTTAAACATTGTGTCCGCTGCTGTCCACTCTATTAGTCACCCCCACATAGTTGCTCCACCTTGTAGATGTAAAGTCAGAGACAGAAGCTCATCTGTTTCTGCACAGTTTGTGTTGATCATCCTCTAGTCCTTCATCACTCTTCACAGGATGCTGCCTACAGTGGTGGCTGGATATTTCTGGGTGGTGGACTATTCTCAGTCCAGCACTAACATTAAGGGGTTTAAACACTCCAGCAGCACAGCTGCGTCTGATCCATGTCAGTATCCAACACCATGTCAGTGTCACTGAGGTGCTGAGAATAATCCACCACCCAAAATAATAACTGCTCTGTGGTGGTTCTGTGGGGTCCCAACCATTGAAGATCAGGGTGAAAGGAGGATAAAATATGCAGAGAGACAGATGGCCTACATTACAGAACTACAAAGTGCTCCTGTGTGGTCAGAGGACAAACCAAACTACATCTGAAAGTTTGCAATGCAGTATTTGTGATTTAATAACAGAATTATAAAATAAAATTATATTATACAATGTCGATTTGCTAATAAGGAAGTTCTTTACTCTGATGCAACGTTGATTTGTCCAAAAGGCCTTCGCTGTTCTGACATCACAAAAAGACTAAATACGCAAAGGAACCCTTGAACCCAGAGGTTCTTTATTCTGCTCCTGGAGTACCACTGCCCTGCATGTTTTAGAGTTCTCACTAATTCTAGCACACCCAATCCAACTAATCAACTAACTGACGAGCTCTTGCCGAGAGGACCTGGGTTTGTACTGGCAGGAAAACTCAAACAAGCAGGGCAGTGGTGCTCCAGGACCAGGATTGAGAGCCACTGCTCTAACCAATCACAGATGTTTGTGTACTGGGAGGATCACAGATGTCTGATGAGTGTTCTCTGGACTTTGATGAAGGAATTCGTGTGACCCAACAGGTGTTAATAATCTTGGCCAAAATAATGAATCAATGTGATATATCTGATATATCATGAAGCATATACAAAGAGATAGAATGGAAGCATGATGAGCCACTTTGGCCATATGGCACAGACCTGCTATTTTATGTTTCATGAGAAAGCAACTGTTTCTTGTGCCACAAGGGACTATACAACCAGTCCTTACAAAGAGATGAAGAGCAGATGAACTGCTCCGAGGGACAGCAGGAAAAGAGAACGCCCACAAGAGAACAGGGGGAAGGAAAGGTGGAGACATCTGACAAACCTTGCTCTGCCTCCAGATTCACGTAGGCAACAGACATTATGTTATCCAACTGGACGAGCACATGGTGGTGCCGAGCGTTTGCCAAAACTTGCTGGCAAAGGTGCACAGAGATCCAGGACCAAAGACATCATCTGAGCCCACCTGTCACTGATGCCCCGGTCCTGTCCCCATGCCACGAGTGATTATGAGCGATATGCCTGTCATTACTGCATCTCCATGATGAGGGCCCACTCATCACAAGGCTGGGGAGAGTCTGTGTTTTAATTTGGTTCAAACCAAGATGCCAGGACGGTCACATGTCAGTGGGATGTGAGAACGACATGCCGCAACGGTCCAGATGGATGGCCTGTAATCCAAACCTGGACAAGTGACAAGTCTATAAGTCCCAGAGGGATGTCAGGAAGGACGGCACTGAGTGCAGCCAAGAATTTGATAGAAGTGTGTTGTCTACACCAGTGCTCCGCATGATATTTCGACAGAGGGCAAGACCTCAACCTCGTCCTTGTCTGACAGGAAAAAGATTTAAAATCATTTCCTGTTAACAGCATACAATCTTTGAGTGCTATCTAACAGCAAAGTGTGTGTTACCTGAGACTGAAGTGCAGGGAAGTGGCAATAAACTGAACACACTATCCTGGTGTGAGAACAACACTGAGCCAAGACTAACAGTGAGAATCGGGTCGACACCATGGCAAACAAGCAAAAGGTGAGCAAAGTGACATGAATAGTGTGCCCTCACTCCCAGTTGGACACTGAGATGGAGTGTGGTCTTTGCAAGGTGCTATAACTGCAATTACCCTGCTTTCAAGTGCAACTCTGGTGGTATTTTTTCTCCAAACAGAAACTCATTCAAGGGGTTTATGTGGAAGTTAAATTAAACATGAGACACAGGGAATGTTGTTTTAGTTCATTTAAAGCTAATGGTTTAAGGCTCTGATTTACCTTTCTAGCAATCTTACAAGCAACTATCTCTGAAAAATGTCTTGGTCTTCTAGACCTTCCAGATCTTGAACTCCACTGTTCCTGGTAACTGCAATTTCTTAATAACTTTACATACTGAGGAAATGGCAAATGGCTTCTACTGCTTTGTGGGCCTCAATCATTTTGATTTTCAAAGTGCTAGGCAGCTGCTTAGAAGAACCCATGGCTGTTTTTTTATGGGACAAGGTTGGATGAGTATTTACAAAGCTTTCAAATGTGCATCACCTGGCCTTTCTTAACAATGACTGAACAAGCCATAACCCTAACACACTAATTAAGGTCAGTCAAAGTTAAATCCCCTAGGCTTCCCCTACTTTTGCAAGGTATGCCTTTCACTTTTTTACATCACTAAACACACTAATACATTACTGGGCTCTGTAAAAACTGAAATATGTGATGACGTTGGGGCAAATTTGGTAAAATGATGAATTTGTGTAAATAAATGACAGTTTCTAAAAATTACTTTAACTCAAGTTACCTTATGCTCCTAATTAGTTATTGAGGACATTAATATGATTATAAGCATTTTTACCAGAACTGACAAATCAATGGAAGCCTGCTCTTACTGGCCAAACGAAACATCGACTGAGACCTAAAGGGAAAATGAAAATAAGCTTCCTCTAAGCGACCATTCGGGTGTGACTGATGAAGAAACTCTGCTGTGTGTTCTGAACGTGGCACTGTCAGGACCTGAGGTTCAGGCTCAGTAGGTGAGCCGTGCCTCAACTGAGCCTAAAGCAGGAGTGAAACTGAAGGGCTGTGGGGGGTCTGCAGTAGGAAACCAATTCCCTGCTGTGCAAAGAACTCTCATAATGATCTGCTTTTAGACAATGCAAAAGATAAAAGCAAAAGGCAGTAAATTAAGGCAGACAGCAAAACTTCTTTTTTATATGCTACTTTGAAGCCTAAACGGAAACTAAGCAACACTATGACTCTAACAAACAACAGACTAATTAAAACTGATCATTTTTCTGGTTATATTACCAGAAAATACTTGGTTGAGGGAACTACCTAGGCTATATTAGTGCCATTAGTGCCATCAACATAAAGACATGCAATTAATATGGAAACATTAATGTCTTATTATTTTACCACGTTTGGTTCCAACTTCCTCCCACAATTCACTCTATTAACAGAATTCATCATTAGTCTTATAAAGCAATACAAACACAGTGTCGCTGGTGGGGGCTGGGTTCAGTAGGTAGCTTACAGGTAGTTGGGTTCAGAAGGTAGATTCAATTTTATGTATGTAGATTTTGTAACTAATCATAGTAACTCATTTTCTTGCTCCTCCCACTATTACTATTACATTATATTACACACACACACACACACACACACACACACACACACACACATATATATATATATATATATATATATATATACAGTGGGGAAAATAAGTATTTAGTCAGTCACCAATTGTGCAAGTTCTCCCACTTAAAAAAGATGAGAGAAGGCCGTTAATTGACATCGCCGTTGAGCCTCAACTATGAGGAGACAATAAAATGAAAAAAAATTGAGAAAATAATTTTGTCTACGACTTTTAAAATTTATTTACCAAATATTAGTTGGAAAATAAGTATTTGGTCAATAACAAAGTTCATCTCAATACTTTGTTTGTATATCCTCTGTTGGCAATGACAGAAATTGGCTTGATTTACATAGTCTTCCACAAAGTTGCTTTACACTATTTTGGTATATTTGGCCCATTCTACTCTTATACAGATCTCCTCTAGAGCAATGATGATGTTTTTTTGTTTAATAAATGCTTTTTTTTCTGGTTTATCCTCAAAGGTTTCGATGGGGTTGAGATCGGAGACTGGCTAGGCCACTCCAGGACTTTGAAATGTTTCTTCGAAGCTCCTTTACTTACTCCTTTGTGCTGGCAGTGTGCTTGGGATCATTGTCACATGCTGAAAAAGGCCTTGCGTTTCATCTTCATTGCCCTTGCTGATGGAAGGAGGTTTACCCAAAATCTCTAATACATGGCCCCATTCATTCTTTCATGTACTGCGGATAGTCATCCTGGTCCTTTGCGAAAAACAGCCCCAAAGCATGATGTTGCCACCCCATGCTTCACAGTTGGTATCAGTGCTGGATGCAACTCCGCATTCCTGTCACCTCCAAACCTGACGAGTTGTGTTTTACCATCAGTTCTCTTTGGTTTCATCTGACCATATGACATTCTCCCAATACTCTTCTGGAACATCAAATGCTCTCTAGCAAACTGGATATGGATGAAAAACTAAGCAGGGGAGACCGATCTGGCACTGCAGATCTCTGGAGTCCCTGGCGTCGTAGTGTGTTGCTGATGGTGACAGCCTTTATAGCGTTGGTCCCCGCTTTCTGCAGAATCATTCACTAGATCCCCCCTTGTGGTTCTGGGATTTTTTCTCTACGTTCTTGATATTTTTGACCCCCCCACAGACTGAGATCTGCGTGGAGCCCCCAGATCGAGGGAGATTAATGAGTGGTCTTGTGGGTCTTCCATTTGCCTATTATTGCTCCCTGGAATTTCAGCTTCCCTGCTTCTTGCCCTATTGCAGATTCAGTGCCCAGCCTGGTGCAGGTCTACAGATGGGTTTCCTGTTGTCCTCGACCAGCTCTTCGTCTTCACCGTAGTGGGTTTAGATGTGACTGTTTGGGTTGGATTGTACAGAGCAGTGTCTTTTTATACTGTTAATGACTTCAAACAGGTGCCATTAATAGAGTATGGAGTGGGGAAGAGGCCTGTTAAAAAGTTACAGGTCTGCTTGACAGCCAGAAATCTTGTATTTGTAGGTGACCCATCTTTTATTTTCCACCATTATTTTACCATCGAATTCTTTAAAGTCAGACAAATTATTTTCTCCAATTTTTTTTTCATTTTGTCTCTCATAGTTGAGGTCTACCCTATGATGTCAAGTACAGGCCTCTCTCATCTTTAAAATTGGAGAACTTGCACAATTGGTGACTGACTAAATACTTATTTTCCCCACATATATATATATATATATATATATACTATATATATATATATATATATATATATATATATATATATATATATACACACATATATATATATACACACACACACACAAGGGTTGGACAATGAAACTGAAACACCTGTCATTGTAGTGTGGGGAGGTCAAAAGAGAACAAAGTGTTGGTGGCACATCTGTGACCAAGAGAGCAAGTCTTTGTGATGTATCAAGAGGCACGGTATCCAGGGTAATGCCAGCACCACCAGGACCAACCACATCCTTGGGATTAAATGTGGATGCAAAGAGGAAGCTGTCTGAAATGGATGTGTTGGGGTGTTAGCCTTGATTGTATCAAAAATGTCATTCCCAGAAGAATTGGCTGTATTGGCCACACAAGGAGGCCCTAGTTCACCATACTAATAAATTATTGTGGTCTAAAAACCCTGTGTATATATATACACACACATATATATATGGATGTTTGGTTTGATCAGCTTCAGATTTACTAGTGGTATATTATATTTACATCTCTTTCTCTCTCTCTCTTTAGGATACACCTGTCTCAACAGCTCTATAGTGCCACCTGTTTCAAATCTATAACACTCCTCAACACAATAAATTTTGGAACACTAAGTTCTAGGATTAGTTGTCTGCTACCACAGTTGCCCACAAAAACTGCTCTAGTGTTCATGAATTTTGGTATGAACATAGATCTCCAATACATGTTTTTACACATCGATTTGTTTTAGCTCCTGCCTACCAGTAAGTGGCATTTTTACTACAAACTCATTAAACTTCTAAAAGTTATCCAATTTCCTCAAAATTGGCTTAGGATATACGCCAGACACATTTAATGTTAAATTACAAGGAAACAGGTGATTGGCCAAACAATGTCATAATGGTGGACAACTGATTTATCAGATCCAACACTATAGCACATGGAAACATTAACATGAGTCGACACGCAGTAGATGATCCGCTGGTTCTAATGATATTTGGTGGGGAATAAACTTCCAGACTTAATGTTACATTGTGAACAAATGGGAAATACAGCAAACAAGGGCAAATAGCAGCTAGTTGGCGAGGCATACGCCAAAAAAAAAAAGTATATATCTTGCTGGTACCTGGTTTGATCAGCTTCAGATTTTCTAGTGGCATGTTGACCTCTCTCTATTTCACTAATCTACCTCATTTCATCTGTTTCTCTCTTAAAAAGTTGACAGGCTTGAATATGGAGGTGTTGTTGCGGTTTGGGCTGTAAGCTGTGCAACAGTGTGTTGAATTTCTCCCTAAAGGTTCTGGCCGCCGATTAGCCCTCAGGCTTAGAACTGTCATCTTGCCCAGAAGAAACAGGGATAGTAATGTTCTGTTCCTCAGTAAGATGATCAGTAAAAGGAAAAACCTGATTGTCCAGCATCCTAAATTAGACCCTATGCTTCAAATGTACTGTCACACAGTACACAGGAGGATGAACCACAGCTCATCTCCTCTGGTCAAACTTCTCATACATTACTGATGAGGGGAGACTAGACCACCATGACTGCTGTAATCAGGTTTGATGGGCGGTCATAATATTATTAACAGTAGAGATCTTCAGTTGTCATTTTGTGGAGCAGTGAAGGACATCAATTCAGCTGTTCAGACGCAGGAAAGTCTGTTCCCCCAAATGGAGTTACTTAAGACAGAACATTCTTCATGGCTATACATCTTGAATGATGCTGAACCAAGTTTTTGGGTTTGAATCATAACCCATCAAACTGAGACAGGTCCACCAATTTTGTTGTTGAGAGCTGCTAATCATTTTTAAATCTGAGCCCAAGTTGTGGAGAGTGAGAGGTTAAAAGAGATATATGCAGTCATTGGTTGGGACACATTGCACAATTCAGCTCTCACTGGACGTTGGTGATGAACAGTGTTTAGAAAGTATGTTCTGTGGAAATTGTGGCGATAGCCTTCATGATGCTGGGGATATCGTTTTCTTAAGTCTGTCACAGGTTTTTTTATTTTAAAAGTTTCTGTTTTCATCTTGCAAGAATTCTTTTTCTCTCAGCTCCTCCTTTTTTTTATCAGGTCCGTGGTGCGCCAGTGTCCTGCCTACACTGTGGAGTGCTCAGGGGGGACAACATGTCCAAGAAGGACACACACAGGCTAGACAAACTGATCAGACGGGCTGGCTCTGTGGTTGGCACAAAGCTGGATTCTTTGGTGTCGGTGGCAGAGAAGAGGACTCTGAAGAAGCTACTGGACATTATGGACAATGCCAGTCATCCTCTACACACTGTCATCAGCCACCAGAGGAGCTACCAATTTCAGTGAAGACTGCTCCTTCCCATGTGCAGGGCAACCAGACTTAAAACTCTTTGTCCATACGCCATCAGACTGTGCGACTCCTCATCTCTGGGGAGGAATGCTAACAGGAGGATGGGAATGAGTGAGAACAACCAGTACCTCACTCACAACCCACAACCTAACCACTGGACTTGGTGCAATATACATTTCAAGTGCAATAATAACAGTAACAATGCAATACACAGTTTCAATTGCAATAACAATAATAATGTGCATTACCCCCTCCTACTGGACTCTTTTTCTCCTTTTCTACTTTTTCATGCACTATTTATATATATTGAAATATTGTCTTTATATTATATATTCTTTATATTTATATAGTGTTTTCTTTTACTAAATTATCTCTTTCAACCTTTCTATACTGTACTTATGTTGTGGCTGGAACCTTAATTTCCCTGAGGGAACCCTCCCAAGGGATCAATAAAGTTCTATCCTATCTCTCCTCTCCTCTCCTCTGCCCCCATTCGCACTCTCTCATATACATTATGGAGGGGACATACACTGCCTTCTGAAAGCATTCACATCCCTTTGTTTTTACAGAATTTCTTACAGCCAAACAACACCATGAAGATCTTCTCATGAAAGATCTCAAACAGGCTTTCAAGTTATTTGAAAGTACACAAATCATGGTTGGGTTATAAAAAAATACACAGATGTCTGATTATCATTATCATCCAATTGAAAGAACATGGTACCACAACAAACCTGCCAAAAGAGGGCAGTCCACCAAAACTCTCGGATGGCCGGAGCAGGAGGGCATTAATCAGAGAGGCAGCACAGAAACCAAAGTAACCCTGAAGGAACCGCAGAATTCCCAAGCAGAGACTAGAATATATGTCTAAACATCCACAATAAGTTGTTCACATATACAGCAAAGGATGTTTGTGGCCTTACAGACAAAAATAGTTGGGGTTTTTTTGAGTTTGCCCAAAAATGCATGTGGCAGACTCCCCAAAATGTATGGAAGGAGAAGCTTCTCTGGTCAGATGAGACTAAAATTGAACTTTTTTTGTACACCAATAGAAACAATATGTCTGGTGCAAATCAACATCTCATCTCCCAAGAACTATAATGCTGTGAAACACTTGCAGGTGGTGGCAGCATCTGTTTTCAGCAGCAGGGCCTGGGAAACTAGTCCGAGTCGAGGGGGAGATGGATGGTGCTCAATGCAGCAATATTCTTGAGCAAAACCTGTTTTGGTCTGTCAGTGATTTGCGCCTGGGATGTGGGTTCACCTTCCAACAGGACACTGACCTAAAGCATTCTGCTAAAGAAACACATGAGTGGTGTAAGGGGAAACATGTAAATGTATTGCCCAGACCAGAACTGAGAATCTGTGGTCAGACTTGAAATTTGCTAACTTGAAGGTGCTGGAGCAGTTTTGCCTTTGAGGAATGCATGCGATTTGTTGTTTGCTTCAAAAGAAAAAAAATCAAAATTTTTCAAAGTTGTTTTGTAAACTAAATGATGCAAACCCCACAAATAATCCATTTTAATTCCAGGTTGTGAGAGTAGCAAAACACAAAAAAATGCCGAAAGGCGGGTGGGAGAATAACAAGGGCACTGTAAAATGATTTAGTGAGTATAATGAAGAAATGAAGATCAAATTAAAGACAAAGGATTTCATGGTGTGTCCTAAATTTTCACAGTTGATGTTTTTCACACCGCCATCATATATCACCATTCTGCTGAAAATATATTTATTTATTTTTTATCTATATCGCAAAGCCCTACTATTAACACACACAGCTTCTGTAAACAAATGATTCTTTACAGAACCAAAAGTGGTTCTTCTAAGGCACTGAACCTTACTTTTAGAAAGCCAATATATATATATATATATATATATATATATATATTATATATATATATATATATATATATATATATAACATTGCTGCTGGAATAAAAGCTTGTCTCCAAAAAGGTAACTTTACAGAAAATGATGTAATCATTTCTATTTCAATTTCAGTACAATTATTTCATTTTACACTGGTCCACACATCATTCATTTTTAAAACATCTGGCTAAAAAAACAGCATAGAGGAGCATAAATTCCACTTCAGTGTAAACATTCTAAACTGGTTTATGCTGGTCAGATTTAAGAGCAGTGACTCTGTTTAAGCTCTAATCACACTATTTTTAAAATGAACTTGTGATTGTATTACCGTATATTCTGCACTATAAGCCGCTACTTTTTTTCCACGCTTTAAACCATGCGGCTTATAATGAGGTGCGGCTTTTTCTTCACCCGCCAGGGGGCACCAAAATCAAAAGTTGGAAATCACAGAAGACGACTTTAATTTTCAGTTAGCACATGCAAGCAGCCGCCACCACGGAGAATTTTGTTTTGATACATCCTTTACAAAAACTGGCTCCATGCGCAGAGCATCATTTTCTGATGTCTGTCATTGGATCCTAACAGCGTGGAGCAGCATGAAGGAATCTACCATCACCAATGGGTTCCGAAAGGCTGGACTGCTGTGTGAAGAGGGCACCACAGCTTCAGAGCCAGCTTCACCCTGGGATCACAACGACACGGAGCGCAACACTGACATCGAGACAGAGAAAGTACCGGTATGTGACGAAGCTCTTCTAAGGCTGTTCAACTCCGACACTGAAGGAGATGACTTCAGTGGTTTCACTGAGCAGGAGGACGATGAATAAACCAATCAATAACGTTTCTGTTTTCAGCACTTTTACTTTTATGCTACAGACACCGTTCGGAAATGAATCAGTTCATTTATGTTCAGTTAAACTACGTTATCAGTTCAATAGATATCAGCGGCTGTTAGCCTGGTGCGGCTTATATGTTATTTTCCAGGTTTTTTTTTTTTTTTAGCTGGTGCGGCTTATATTCAGGTGCACTCTTTAGTCTGGAAAATACGGTAATTGGTTTTACACTGTTGCATCCCAATTTCATAATGCTGTTACATCATTCCTTTACTACCCTCATGTCAGAAGGACACAGATCAGGTGACTTCGACAGTCAAGATTTAGTCACGTTTTAACTTTGAAAAATTCCTCACATTGACGGTGTATTTTTCATTATTCATTATTCTGCTACTGACACCAACAGTTATATCAGAGATGATGTTTTAGCCAGCATCTGGGAAAGCTAGATAGATATACAAATCCTGAACACCTCCTCCACCACGTTTTACAGGTAAGGCGATATGGTTCAGATATATGGCGATGTCTTTTCACCTCCGCTGTGCTCTTCTTAACCTGTGTACAAAACCTACTGCATTATACTACACCTACTACATCTGACTGTTTAGTGGGTAACTAGGGGATTGCATTTTGCACTTGTATTTACAGAGTTCACTTTAATGAACTCTGCTGCAGACAGTGCTCACTGGTAAAGCTGCGTGTGCTGCAGAGTTCCTGATCTGTTAAGAGTTTTCAATTTTGTGAGAATTCTTCTGCCATTTGTAGTGGAGGTCTTCCTTTGCCTACCAGCAAACTATATCACATCATCTGCCAATTTGTGGGTATTTCAATAAGAATGTGCCAAGAGAGCTGTTTATTCCCATATAATAAAGTTAACAAATCAGAGATAATAAACTTGGGTTGAATCTCAATGCAATTAAATAAACAAATCATTGTAGACAGTTCTGTTTCAGGAAGAACATTTGATTTACCACAGATGTTCTGCATGCTGCACTTAAATTTCACACTTAAGGAAATACATATTCAGGAAGATCAATTTAGGCCCACATGAACCCACAGCAGTACACGCAGCTGTGCAGTTAGACAGACAATTTTAACAGCATACCAAGCTGTCACTCGGAGTTACAGGAAAGGACGGAAGGCGAAGAAACGACTTTAGCGAACTGTCCTGAGGATATCAAACTGTGGACAAAAACAAGATGTTGATCAATGTTGGACGTTTATTTCCCCCGAGAGAAAATACATAGAATTTGGAAAACAAATTGTACAGAAAACATCTGCTGTGCATCAGAATAACTGGAAAGAGAGAGTGGATATGAGATACTCCAACTCCAAAAATCATTCCTGATAATACAGTGCTTCTGAAGCTCTGTTCATGTTTACAATGTCCCTGAGATATATATATATATATATGTCCATGTAATATATATTTTCCTGTAACTAAACCATTTCTTTATTACTGAAAACAACAGACTCATCAGTATCAAATTAGTGGTGTAGAGCGCAGACCACAATTGACGATTTATTTCATGCAAATGAAAAACAAACATCTCCTCTTGTGTTTTGCACACACTGTCCAGCTTATCTGCTTTTCTGATGCCTGAGGGCTGCTTACCCAGAATGTGGGCAACTTCTAGAGCTGGACAGCTGCAGCGCCCACCAACAGCCAGTGTCAAATTGCAGAAATCCCCTCCCTGTGTGGGACAGCTACTTTCAGCTACCCACAATCTGCTGTCCAAGAGGAAAGAAATCCATTCTTTCATAGAACAGCTCAAATACTGCTTGTTCTTCTACTGAATTAAAAATCATCAGATGTGTGAGAGGGTGGAATTTAGAGCTGATAGTTCATGTGAACACCACCAACCAGATTTGCATCCAATCTCCATCCAAACATCCTTGCTGTAGAGCTGTAAATTACTGATCACAATAAAATGATTTAATTTCTCAATACACGAATAGCAGTGCACCTCAAGAAAGGTTTTTGATCATAATTCAACAACTGAACTTCCATATATTTAGTAATGTAATTAGTATTGTAGATTTACATTTTTTTAATAGTGAGATCAACAGCAGGCCAAAAAAAGACTTGAAATATAATTTTACATGTAATAAATAAAATAAGTGTTCTCAAACTCTGTTAATGTTTAAAATCTTGTCCTCATTCTCATTTCCTCAAATTTTAGATGTAGATATTAACTGAAAGAAAATCAAGTTGAACATTTAGATATTTTTTCTTTAACAAAAAATAAATACTACCAGAAATCCTTTTGGAAGAATTTTGATGAATTATTTGTTACGATTAGACAAAGATTTTTATAATAATATTAAAAACATTAATATTATCAATATTATTTTAAATAATAACATCATTATTGTTGTTAATAATAATAATAATAATAACAAAAATAATAATTTCTTCAAAATATTAGCTAGTTGTCCAAATTAAAAAATCAACCTTAATAGCCACTATTCTTTTAGTTATTGATAAACAGTGCATCCAGAAAGTATTCACAGCTTTACATTTAGCATATTTTATGTAACAGCTTTACTCCAAAATGGATTCAATTCATTTTTCCCCTCAAAATTCTATTCACAATAAGCCACAATGACAAATTGAGAAGTTTTGTTTTTTTTTAATCTTTGCAAATTTATCAAATAAATCAATAAATAAAACACAAAAATGTAACAAGTACATAAGTATTTACAGCCTTTGCTCAGTACTATGTTAAATTACCTTAGGCAGCAATTACAGCCTCAAGTCTTTTTGCGTATGATCCCACAAGCTTGACCCACCTGTTTTTGAGACGTTTCTCTCATTCTTCTCTGTGTGCTTTGGGTCACTATCCTAATGGAAGATAAATCTTTGTCCCAGTCTGAAGTCCAGAGTGCACTGGAACAGGTTATCATCAAGGATGTCTCTGTACATCACTGCAGCCATTTTTCCCTTGACCCTGACTAGTCCCCTAGTTCCTGCTGCAGAAAAACATCCCCCACGGCATGATGCTGCCACCACCAGGCTTTACTGTAGGAATGGTATGGGCTAGGTGATGAGCAGTGCCTTCGTTCCTCCAGACAAAACCCTTGGCATTCAGCCCAAGAAGTTCAAGCACTGTTTCAATAGACGAGACAATTTTGCTTCTCATGGTCCTTTAGGTGCCTTTAACTAAAAAAGTCTGACCACTCTACCATATAGGACTGATTGGTGGAGTGCTGCAGAAATGGTTCCAGGTGTCCAATCAAGCAATAGAAACATCTGAAGGTTGAACAGTGGAAACAAGACACACCTGAGCTCAATTTTGAGGGTCATGGCAACGGCTGTGAATACTATTGTATGTTACTTATGTACCTAATTATTATCATTATTATAAGTTTTCAAACAAACTGTGAATACTGTCTGAAGGCACATCAGTGTTATCCCTTCTCTTTTATTATGAAATTTGAACACTGTGTGAGCAAAATACAAAATGAGCAAAAAGCCCCTCCCTTCTCATTTTCTTCTATAGTCCAGTACCTGGCCAGTGACACAATTATCCCAGTCCCTCTAACAGATCAGTCTTAACAGATTATTTATTCCATTTTCCAGGCTGGATTACTCATGTCTGTAGATTAATCTGATCCTGAGTTATGAAGCCTAGAATACAGCCTGTACCTGCTCGAAAATCTGGATCTCAGGTCTAGAGTTAAGGCAGCTGCCACTCTTCAACATGGTTAAACCAGCCAAAACTGAAACAAGTTCATGTTAGAGAACATTTGAATGGCCTATGCATTTACTTTACAAACTAATAGAAATCAAAATAACAGTTGAGGATACTGCTGGAATCAGATACTGAGGTTTCCTACAAATCTTATACATATCTTGCAATGGATTTTTCAGTGCAGATGAGACAATGCATTTAAACGCTTGCCTGCTGCAAGGACGTGGTATAAAGTGGTAACATAAAAGATGAAGCTTACAAATGACCTCTTTATGCTTCTAGGAAGCACAGATACTGTCAGACTGCACAACAATCCCTTAAAGCACCACTCGCCCCACAGTCATCTTACTGAATGGCCTGTGGAAATGTCCCACGTATGCATTCATATCTAGAAGCAGCCAAACATCTTCAGCCATCACAGGGAAAGGTTAGCTGATTATCGCTTGCTTGTTTTATACTTGCTTGTTTTATATAACAAAGGAAAATTAATCACTTATTAGAGACTGTGCAATCACAGTGTCCACTAATGAAAAAAGCTTTCTGGTTTACAGATGAAAGTGCAGAAACGGAGTGTGGGGAACAGCCTGGATTTGACCTGTTGGCACGATATAAACGCCTCAGATGCTAAACGTTCACAATGCTTATGCATCGCCAAGCAACTTTTGCGGTACGTGTTTGGAAAATCGGTTTATGTGGATCTGAAAAGGTTCCTTTCACAATGCAGTCACACAGAGCACAAAAAAATCCACCACTGCTTTCCATCAGCGCAGGATGGAGCAGCTTATGAATTTCTTATTCCTCAGGCCTGGCTTGTTTTAGCTCTCTGAATGTAATGTTTGTGAAAATTGCAGCTGTGGCTCAAAGCGGGGGAAAAAAAAAATACAAATTCAGTGCATCACTTGAACAACTGTGCACCCTGAAGCATGGCAAAGAGAACATTCAGCACGGAGGAGGCTGTCTTTAGCAGAAGCAGAGTAGGAGTAAAGCGAGAGGTTGTAAAACATATGGAGTCAGGGTGGGGGTGGGAGGTGTCCAAGACCTGACCTGATCAGACCCCACTGGTAGAACTTAATTTAAAACCTGAACTCGATCCAAAACGGCTACTCAGAGTGCAGCTATAGGCTACACCGTGTGAGAGAGAGAGAGAGAGAGAGAAAAAGAGAGAGCGAGAGAGAGAGGGAGAGGGATAAAGCATATGCATGAGAAATGAAGGAACTGAGGGAGGGAGTGGGAGAGCGCAAGATAAAAGGAAGACATGCAGAAGAAAGAAGACAACATCCAGATGAAAACACACTGCACTATAAACCCAAGGCTCCATCCTAAACCCAGTCCCAACTAACCCAATAACCCCTACCACAACACAGCCTCAGACCAGCACTGCTGACCAGCATCCAATCAGAGTGAACCAAATGATCAAACACACCAAGTCAAAAGGGACCTAGACAGACCATATGAATTAGCTGAGTATCTCTTCACTGATGGAGAGAGAGATACAGAGACAGATCACTAACCGGTATCAGCTCAGTGACCACGGCCTGGCCATGGTGACACACAGGTATAAACAGTCCTGATGCCCAGAAAGGACCGAGTTTGTGGTCACGGTGAGGTTGAGACAGAGCTGCACTTCCTCCTCCAGTGTCCAATATTCAATATTAAACTAAAAACCATCCACCCAAATCTTAAAATTCATAATTCAATTAAAAAAGCCTTCATCCAAACCTGAAAATCCAATATTCAATTAATAATATCTACCTAAATCCGATCATTCAATATTCAAAATTAAACCCTACCCACCCATACAAAATGACTGTCAATAAGTCTTACTTCACTTAATAATAACTAATAATAACAATAACAATAACAATAATAATAATGACGATTGGTTGGCAATTTTTTGTAGCATTATACAATTATACAACTTGCACTGATACAATTTAAAAACATGTCAATAAAACAACCAAAACACAGGTATAATAGAGCAAGAGATGGAGAGACTGGAGAGCATGAAAGAGTAAGACAGACAAGGAGATAAAGTGCAGGATGCAAGTGAGAGACATGGAGAAAGTGAGAGAGACAGACGCGGAGAGTGAGCTCAGTGAGTTAATAAACAGGATCTCTGGGTGTGTGCATGTGTGGCTTTAGTACATATTTGAACCTCTCTGAGGATTACATGTTCAGCTGGAGGTCAGACCACAGTAATCAATACCACAGATAAATGTCTCTCTCTCTCTTTCTCTCTCTTTCACACACACACTGCAATATGACAATGTTCACATCCTTCTACGCTGTGACAATCATTTCAAACAGACTTACATGGTTTCTGACATGGTATTTAATTTTGTGACGCTGATATAAGGACTGTGCACAGCTACTCATGTACTCCATTATTTATTCAAACTACCCCATCTCAGGTGAGTTAGATATTAACCACTCCAACTGATGTTAGTTAGATGTTAACTGCTCCAGCTGATGTTAGCTAAATGTTAACTGCTCCAGCTGATGATAGTTAGATGTTAACTGCTCCAGCTGATGATAGTTAGATGTTAACTGCTCCAGCTGATGACAGCTAGAGGTAACCTGGGGAATTTTGTGGAATAACAATCACTAAACACAAATGCACAAACCAGTTGAGTGTGTTGGAGCACTAACCTATTAGAGCTTCAAAGCAATTGGCCATGGCATGCCTGAGGTCAGACTCTCTGCACAGGTCAGGGCCATGAGCATACAGCATAAACCGGTCCAGCTCCAGTTTCTAGGAAAAATAAATCAACAAACAAGAATATTATTGTCATCATTATCAAACAGATTGGGACACACACACATATGCTAAGACATATGCTAACACATCATTTCTGCATTAAACATCTGTGAAGCAAATATCAGGAATGCCAGGAAGCCACAGGCTTGGTGGATGGATTATTTCATACACTATTAATCACTGCAGAGTGGATTAAGACAAAGCTGTAGTCTTCCTCAAATGCTCACAGAGCCTCTGATATCTAAGCAGAGTTGATAAAACAAAAAAAGCTCTTTGTGTTCCTTGTTCAGAGGTAAACTTTTTTTCCAAACTGTTTTAACAGAAAGTAGCAGCTTAGCAGCAATTAAAAGTAGGAGTAACCTGAAAGTAACACAAAAAACACAGAGCACTAGCCAGTACAACCATTTGGAACGTCCTGAAGAAGAAAGTCATCATTTGTTTACTGAGAAACAAATGCCAAAGAGGTAGACCAAGGAAAGCAACAGCAGCTGATTTCAGAAACATTGTAAGTGCTGTAAATAAAGACCCTAAAACAACTGTGACATCATCAACAAACTCCAGAGGGCAGGAGTGAAGGCATTACAATCTAATGTTCATAGAAGACATCATGATCAAAAGTCCTGAGGCTTCACCAGAAGATGCAGACCACTAATTAGCAAGAAAAAAATATGAAGGCCCAGGCTGGAAAGAAGCCAAAAGTTTGAAAACCAGCCTCAGAAATTCTGCGACAGTTTTATTCACTGATGAGACAAAGATTAACCTTCACCAATGTGATGGCAATGCTAAAGTTAAGAAAAAGAAAAGATCGGCAACTAATCTGCAACTAAACATTAAGTCTTTCTCATTTGAAAAGATTTTAAGTTTCTGTTCCAATACTTAAGAGCTCACAAAAAATGGGTGGGATCTTCTGAACTGTGTATCAGATCTAGATGTAAATACCTGGAAATAAAAGCTGACATGTTGATTTTTGGATTAAGCTTTAATGTCAAACCCACATGTTTTCCAGTCTGCAGCAAAAATGGGATTGGTCTCACTCTTCCAATGAGAGAGGAGTGTATATTGACCAAAAAAAAAATGCTGCTACAAAAATCATAAAAAATAAATCACTGGTGGAAGTCTATTCAGCTTTATTCTGATGTCTGTCAGGCTTAGGGTTAAAGGCAGGTCAACCCTAATCCCTAATATTGGCAACAGCTTTAGAATGTGACATAAATAATGAGTAAGTTGGGCACAGTTTTCGGAGAAGAGAGTAAACTAATAAGCAAACCATTTCCTACAGATGTAGAAAATCAGAAGAAAAAGTGACCGTGACCGCCATCAATATAACACTAACAACAGCAAATACAGAACAAATCACGGCGCCACTCTGGGCTCTGTCTCTCTGTCATTATCCCTCTCTCTCTCCCTCAGTAAATGACAGATGTTCCCATGTGCTGTCCAGATGTGGCACACAGTCACGAATAGCCAGAGGGAAAGAGGGGACAGGCAAAAAATGAGATGAGATGAGCAATAATCTGGTGTGACCTTTGCTGCGATCTCATTGGCTGTGAGGTCATTTAGAGAGGGCAATGTGTTTCAACTATTAGGCTAAACTGAAATTAGGACATTTAAAAAAATATAAATAACTTAATTTATTTATGGTCTTATTTATCCTGACTCTCCTTACTCCCACGTTTCTTACAATATTTCACATTCATTATTCGTCCCGTGTTTCAGTGGAAACTGCATTGGTTAAAAGAGATTTGTGCCTGTTGAGACAGAGAGCACATCAAATCTAAATGAACTAAATCAATTACATAGATTTTTCCACTGAACCAAAACCTTAGTCTTGATTAGTGTCCTGATTGACCTGTTTATCCTTTAAAATATTACAGTGCGTTGAAAAATATGAATAGCCCTTGAACCTTTCCACTTTTATCAGGTGTCTTAAATGGATTTTATTTACAAGTATCAAGTTTTTATGACACTGATACTTTGTCGGACCACCTTTCACTACATTTACAGCAGCAAGTCATTTGGGGTATGTCTCTACCAGCTTTGCACATCTGAATTTTTGGCCCATTCTTCTCTGCAGAGTAGCTCACACTCAGTCAGGTTAGATACAAAGTGTCTGTGAACAGTAAGTCTTGCCACAGATTCTCCGTGGGATTTAGGTCTGGACTTTGACTGAGCCATTCTAACACATGAATATGCTTCGATCTAAAGTAATGTGCGAAACCTTCTTGCACGTTTGCTTTGTCCCCTACATGGTTTGAGACAAACAGCAAATGCGATTGTTTGTGGCTTGCTTTCAAAAATGACTTTCTTCTTGGAATTCTTCCAAGTTCCAGTCACACATGACTAATAGTTCTCTTGTGGACAGATTCTCCCACCTGAGCTGTGGATCTCAGCAGCTCCTCCAGAGTGACCATGGGCCTTTCTTGGCTGCTTCTCTAATTAGTGCTCTCCTTGCCTGGGCTGCCAATTTACATGGGCAACCATGTCTTGTTAGGTTTGCAGTTGCGCCATATTCCTTCGATTTGCGTATGATGGATTGAACAGTGCTCTATGGCAGTGGTCCCCAACCCCGGGCCGCAGACCGGTACTGGTCTGAGAGGAGAGGAGTGTAGCTTGTAGGTATTAACGGACGCCACCTAACCTAACCCTGCTTAACACTTCTCCAAAACTTTATCCCTGACCTGTCTGGTGTGTTTCTTAGTTTTCATGTTGTTGTTGTTTGACCGATAATGTTCTATTACAAGCATCTGTAGTTGTGCTGGGAATAAATTACACACAGCTGGACTCTACTTACTAATTTGGTGATTTCTGAAGGCAGTTAGTCAAACTGGATTTTATTTAGGGGTATGTGCAAAGCTGTATCTGCAGTGAAAGGTGGTCTCCTTTTTTGTATTAGACTTTTCATTTTTTTTTTTAGACTTTAGACACAAATACTTGCTACTTTGTGTTGGTTTATCACATAAAATACATCTCAATAAAATACATTCAATTGTGAGAGTAACATGAAAAAACATGTTGTTGAGCACCATATAACAATGTAAATATATCACCAAAAATACCTGGGATGGACTGGCCATCAGGAGAACCAACCAATGTCAAAGTTCCAGATTTTGAAACTGATGAAAAAGTGAGGGCCGACAAAACTAACCAATCACAAGTAGGCTGGCCTTTAAAAATCAGGGCTGACTAGAAATGTCACCCCACAACACTGAGTTTAATATCATAACTTACATTTCAATCCCTATTAAATTCAAGTAAACACATTTACATTTAAATAAACATGAACTCCATCATGACTTTAAACTATAATTATGCAGCTATTTACATATTAATGTACAACATCTCCAAAGACTTAAAAGTACAAAGTCTTATTGTGAGCGTTTCCTGCCAAATTAAGTACATAATTACATAGTTAATTACACAATTACATGCTATATGTTCATCGACTGGTGAAAAATATGTATAGTGCCAGACTTCACAGGGTTAAGCACATTGTGTTCGGCCCAGCCAGCACAAACTTAATTACAGAAATTTCAGCTCATCGTTTGATCTTGTCGAGCCACTTTGATGCTTAGTGCAAATTTTCAGAGGCAAGAGATTTATTACATTTCAATGTGTAACTTTCAAGCGACAGCAACAGAATGGGACCCGGGTGGGTTGAAGGGATGGGGGTGGGGTGTATGTTTGTTAAATCAGCAAAAGTCCACAGACATTAAATCACCCAAATCAAACCTTGTTCTCGCATGCAAAATTAAAACAAAACAAAACAACACAACAACAACAACAGATGAAAAAAAAAATCATAACAAATCCAAACCCATGGGGAACGATGAGTTTCACAGGGCCTAGCAGTGAAGTGGCGGATTATAGGCTCGTCTTCTGCGGATAGTTTTTGGAGAGATAATTACGAGGGTTCTTGCGCAGAGGGGCTTAGCGGAAGAGAGAAACAGACAGAGAGAGAAACAGATTGAGGGAGAGGGAAACAGTGAGAGTTAGACAGAGAGAGAGAGAGAGAGAGAGAGAGAGAGAGAGAGTAAACAACTCTTGTGAACACATTTATTGTACCTTTTTTTTTTTTCTTGTCGGCTAGCAAATTGAAACAAGGCAAAAACAGTGAGCTGCAGCTCATACAAATGCAGGGCAACGGCAGGCTGGTATTCAGAAGGGAATGACATGAAAGATTAAAGTTTTAATTGCTTTTCTCTACATAGCAAGATGATTATTGTAGCACTGTGCAACTTACAGAGGCTTTGGGAAAGGGAGGGAGAAATGGAGCAAGGTTTTCACAGCGGCGGTGAGGGGGCGTGGCTTTTCCCTCATGGGAAAATAATACACCACTGCTTTATAACACCAAAACAATAAGCTCTTAGCTTTAATTACAAAGGCACAGAGGAAACGCAAGGGGGTGTCAAGGCAAGGCGAGAGAGTAAGAGAAGATAGAGAGAGACCGTAGGGTAAAAGAAACGGGAAGGTGAGAGAGTTTCCCCTGTGAAGACTGCACGAACAAAAAAAATGCTAACAATGAAGTAGAAAAGATAAAGACAAAGATCCTTGAAACATTTTCATATGAAATGAGCTCCAGTCTCCATCTCCTCCACCCTCCATCCAATTTCCATTTGCCTTCAAGAAGACAAAACTTCCTAAACTATGCAAAATGTTCACACATCCTACTCTATCTTTCTACTGCCCACTTTATTAGAAACACCTACCGAGGGTTTCCTTGCCACTGTTGCTCACTGGTTTGCTCATAAGGGGCTTGGACCCAGATTTCTGTAAAGCTGCTTTGTGATTCCTTCATTGTTAAAAACTTTATATATAAACTTTCATTTGAAGTGATTTGTAGGCAAAAGTCACTGGGTAACCCTTCACACCCGTAACTCTGTGCATGTAAGAGAAATTTATAAAAACAAAAATAAAACGGTGAAGAATGTGAAAAAATATATTACTCCATGATAGCCTGGGTCCTGGGACTGCCTCATAGGCCCCAGTTTGTGCAGATGGTTACCAGTCAGTCTGAACTTCTTGGTCTGAGCACTGGAGCACCTCAGGGAACTGTACTCTCCCCCTGTTCCTCTTCACCCTGTACACCATGGACATCCAGTACAGGTCAGACCTCTGCCACCTTCAGAAATTTCCTGATGACTCAGACATAGTGGGCAGCTTTGTGGAGATGGTGGTGCACTTCAGAAGGAAGACCACCACAGTCAGTCTTGTTACCATTATGGGTTAGAATTTTAACCTAGTTACAAATAGCTGGTTCTTCTTGACAGCAAATTCGAATGAAGGGCTAACACTGAGCAGACTCTAATTTCTGAGGAAGCTATGGTCCTTCAACGTGTGCAGCAAAAGGTTGGCCATTTTCTCTCAGTCTGTTGTTGTGGGTGCTGTCTTCTTCACAACAGTCTGCTGGGGAGGCTGCATCAAGGGGGAGATGCCAAGAAGATCAACAAACTGATCAAGAAGACCGGCTCTGTTCTTGGATGCTCGCTGGAGAGTTTTGAGGCGGTGGTGGAAAAGGGAACGCCCAAAAAACTGACCGTTATCTCACCCCCTCCACGACTAACTGGTCAGGCAGCAGAGCACTTTCAGCAACAGACTCATTCAGCTCCGCTGTAGCAAGGACAGGTACAGGAGGACATTTGTACCAACAGCGATCACACTGTACATCCCCTCTTCACTGTGTTGGACATTATCACACACTGAGCCACTGACAGGACAGGCTCAATGAATATGGCTGGACATTATTAGTCCTTCTATCCAATCACTGCACTGATACTTTATCTACACATGTACATAACTGACGGACTCACTGAATGGATGGACACCCCTCTTCTATTCATACCTCTTTGCACAGACAATATTCAGATCTTCTGTTAATATTTTTTGACAGACACTACCCGTACATCTACACAACAGTCAGAGGTTTACTGAGCCTTCATTTGTACTGTTTATACTGTTACATAATGTTTATGCAAATACATATTACCTGCTTATTACTCATTACCGCACATTATTTGTTCTGTTGCTCAGTAGTTGTATTTTTTTTTTAATCATTTTTCTATTTTTTAATCTATCTAAAAAATAGCTTGTTGGTAATGCCACATTTGCAGTTAATTACAGAAATCCACAGCACACAACATTTGTTAGAAAGTATTGATTTTCCATTAAGACACAGATCCGCGTTTTATGGCGAGCTGGAAGTAGGATTATATTTGTCTGCTGCGCCGTTTGCCTGTGCTGTTCAATAAAACTTGGTTAAATGATTTCAGTTTGTGGTTTGGTATTTATGGAACTGTTCAGCACATTTGAACAGAACCTCAATAAAAACGGCCAATAGAATTATGAACTAAACTACTAAATTTTAATTTTGTTTAATCTATAGTTTCAACCCAAATATGCAATTATTTAAGTGACCTCTGAACCTTCTAAACAATCAATCTAATCAAACTTGGAAATGCTGTGTTTCATTTCATGGTTAAAGAACCTCAAAGTTTACAAGTGCAAACCAAAGAACCACAACCTTAGTGACTGCTCAGGCTGTTCAGGTGTCTCGCATAGACACAGCAGTACTGACATACAACAGCAATAAGCAACAAAACCCAAAGCATTACAGTGTTTTTTTCTTGATTAAGTGAGGTCAGAATGCACTGCCTCGAATGGTTACTGCTTTAATAAAATGCTGATATGACAAAGCATTAAAATGTAATCCAAAAATACACTGGACCAATGATTAACACCACAATTTACAGTTTAATAGACTAACGTTTAAAGCTCTTAACCTGGCTCAGCTCTGTTATGTGACCAATTTGAACAACAATATCCAAAAATCAGTGTTATATACATGTGGGGTCTGAGTTCTGGAGGAGTTGTTGCGTAAACAGAAAGTGGTCTAAAATCTCACTGATGTTCAGGTGGAGAGGAAAAAGAACTGAACCATCTGTAGAGTTCACTTACAGCATGAACACAAAGATTTGTTTCTGCTTTGACAAAAACAGAACAGCCAGAAGTTAGAATTTCGGTACATTCCCAAATATGGAATGAATTCTTCTCACTGCTACATTTTGTAACCAAACTTTTGTAACAAAAATGACAATCTAGTCACTTGTGTACCAATTATAGTCCGTTTTCACAGTGGACAGGCATTAGCATGGGCATCCTGACTGGTCTACAGCTCCCCGTTGGCTGCGATGCACTGTTTGTTGTGAGGTATTCCTCCTGTAACCATCATTATAAATTTCAGAGACTTGTGGCACAGATGGGATGGCCTCGGGCACTCAAAACCCTGTCACCAGTTTTTGACTTGTCCTTCTTCAGACCACTGTCAGCAGTCACTTCCCAGGAGCACCCAACAAGCCTTGGCATATTGGAGATCAATCCAGCCAGTTGGACATGACAATATGACCTGCTAAAGTCACTCAGGTCTTCACACCTGTCCAAGCCTGACCACCCTATATCTCACTGATGTTGAAGTGGACAGGAAAGAGAATTGAACCCACTGCAGGGTTCACTTACAGTGTGAACACAAAGTTGGTTCCCTTTCAGATTCACTTTAACAGAACTATATGGGAAAACATACCATTGTCTTTTTGCAATACATATATTTATATGACAAAATCAGAACATCTAGCTTTACACACAGCACAGGCCTCAGTCCAGATTATGCTACAAGACTTAGCTCTAGCTCCACCTTAGAAACAGACGGTTCTTCCCTCCAGGGTCTGGCAGAACGGATCAAAACATAAGGCTCTAAAACAGCTTTTACCTCCAGGCAGTGTGCTCCAGAAACAGCTAATAACAACAACAACTGTCCTTTAATCCTATGTGCTTTAATTAGATGCAGTCACATCAACGGACAATGAACATTCATCATTTCACTCAGCTGCTGTTTAACTAATTAAATAATCAAATACATGAAATTAGATCACAAAGAGCTCCCGAGCAGGTGACCGGTGGTGTCTCGTGGGCGCTCAAACACCTGTAGCAAGCTTATGGCTGGATATTTCTGGGGAGATGTCTGGTAGATGTCTCTAAAGGTAGCTCTGTTTGTACAAACTAAGCTCAGGAGATGTACTGTTGGAACAATAATTATGAGTCAATGTTAAAAGGAAACTACTGATTTTTAAGAATTTGGAATCTACATTTGGAATGATTTTTGATATTTGGCATCTAAAATTATTCCTCTGAAAATGGCACAAAAAAACCTTGGTATTCTACCAAATAAGTGAAAAGACTTGTAAGTAAACAGCATGGAAATATGAGCTCTTTGTAAATGCAGTAAACATGCTGGCTGTGTGGAATTGTGCAGACAAGATCAGATCAAGAATGCTGTGGTACTTTTACATATTTAGCATATTTTTAACTTGTAGAATCCAAGATCCTACAAACATTAAGTTATAATAAACTATAAGACTTAATCTATCTACCCATGGCTCATTATTATGTGATGAATAATCAGTGAATAATTCAGCTCAGAAAACTGCTAAAACACTCGTGTCCAACTGAATTAAATCTCAGTTTAAACACTAAAGCAGCTTCCAGTGCATGTTTAATGCTCTGTCCGTATGTACATGCTCAATCTGAATGCTGACTCTGACTGATCAGCGAGAAGGGGCGGGGCTGATTATGTCACTGACACAGAAATTGGGTTACAGAGGAAAACAAGAAGGAAGGGGCTGTTTGCTCTGTTTCTTTGCTCACAGTTTTTTTCTGAATAAAATGATTTTTTTTTCTACTGTCAAGCATTTTGATTATTTAATAAAGATCCTCACCAGTGTAATCATTACAAATTAATATTGTCTTCTCAGTTCAAAAACATTCTGCATGATCAATTTGTACATTTTTACATCTCAAATAAAGACCAATTTGAGCAGCCTAGGATACGGGTAAATACAAATATATTCAAATTCTATTCATATATACAAATTTCATTAGCCTAGGATCTCCAGAAAATACCACGTGTGACTGTCTCCTATAAATACTTTTATTAATTTTCTGATTAATACAAGAACTTCAAACTATAAAAACATTCTACAAAATTAGCCTAGAGTTCTAAAGGTTAATACAGTAGTGACACAATGACACTGCTTCAGGTATTCAGGTACTGGATTTGACTGACGCAACTGAAATCGTAGTGATATTTAAAAACAACAATGGCTATTTGCAGACATTGCTTTGCTAATTTGACAAGACGGGCTTTGATTGTATGTCTGCTGGAATATTACAAATGTTCAATGTTCAATCAATACTTTTAATGGGAAATTAAATGAATGAAAGGTGCTGTGAATTTTGCACAGAATTTTCATATATTACCCTTATGATGAATTCCACTCTGTTCAATCTGCAGGCATATGTAATATATAAGCAGGACACTCAGACAGGGTGTTTATATCCTCACACATAATCAGTGCACATTTGCTACTCCCCATTCTCTCTACATAACGGAGGTAATAGATCCCAGCCTTTCGAACCTAGAATCTCAGTCTAATGGCACCTCTCTTGGATGTAATTAAATGTGATGAGAGTTGATAGCACCGTCTACATCCAAATTGTGTTTGTCAAGTTCAGGATGTGACCTTTGTGGATGGAACAGTAATTCACCAATTAACATGGACATATGAAGCTGGCAGAGTGGTTTGGTCTAAAGGAATTGGCAGGATTCATAAATTTATGCAAAGCAACACGGGCTGTGTGACTCAGTGTCAGCTTCAGGTATGTATGGTTTATGAGCAATGCACTCAGACAGGTGTTAATTTATACAACATAAACTGCAAATTATCAGTGAACACTTGGAAGAGTTAACCCATTTGGAATTGAAATGTATTCGTCTTGGCAAAGCAGTTTTATTTTGGGAGTTCAATACTATAATAGTGATAGTAGTAGAACATGGTGAAATGCAAAAATTACATTTCAGATTCAA
Organism: Acestrorhynchus altus; assembly: GCA_034509495.1. Classification (NCBI taxonomy): domain Eukaryota; kingdom Metazoa; phylum Chordata; class Actinopteri; order Characiformes; family Acestrorhynchidae; genus Acestrorhynchus; species Acestrorhynchus altus. The sequence goes on from CM067510.1 coordinate 26,415,473, forward strand.
CCAATGAACCTTAACTTATGGTAAAAAATAGAGAATAACTAATGGAGGAATGTTACTTTATAAAAATGATTATATTAAACGTTTAAATGTTATAATGTTCAATGTTGAGACTTTCATATTATAATTAAAAGTAGTATTAAAGTGAAATCACTTAAATTTACCATATAGGAGTTCATTTGCAGCTCAATAATTCAACCAGTATTCTCAATCAAGTATTCAGCATTGCACTGTATGGAGAAAACACAGCTACATGAACTACACCTGTGTCATTTTGACAGCAAAACACCATTCAATATTAAAACACTGATGAAGACAATATCTTAATGTTGTTGGAACACCTAGAGACTCAAAAGGCTATGTGTATACAGCTGGTAAACTGGCCTAATTCTGTCCAAATTCAATTTATTCATTAGTCTGTTAAAACATCTGTGTAATGTGACCTACACAGATCAGCCCCAACATTATGCCCTTGTTTCTACCTTCACTGTCCATTTGATAAGCTCCTCTTCTATAATTATAGACTGTAGATCATCTGTTTCTCTGAATACTTTATAATCCTCATTTCACCCTGATCTTGACTGGCCAGGACCCCACAGGACCACCATAGAGCAGATATCATTTGGCTGGTGGGTCATTCACAGCACTGCAGTGACGATGGCGATGATAACGAGTGGATCAGGAGTGTTTAAACAGTGTCAGGAGGCTACAGAGCAGGCTGCAAAAGCAGGTCATTCTGTGCAGTGACACTTATATGGTGGTGGTGTGTTAGTGTGTGTTGCAGGTGCTGGTACGAGTAGATCAGACAGTATTTTCTTTTTATGTACTACTAAATGTTTTAGGCCATAAAAAATGAGCAGGAAGGATTTTTGGCCTGGTGTTTTTTATGGATATCAGTTCATTAACTCTTGTGGACAGTGAAAACCTAATTTATTTGCGAGGCATGTCCCAGCACTGGCATTCCAAAACACCTTATACACAATACATTTTTATTTTCATCATGTAAAAAGGCTCACCTTGGCTAGCATTGCTAGATGCTGATTCTGAACAATGGCAGTGCGATAAGTAGCTAACCCACCCTCCTCCAGGTTTGGAAACAGGTAATACAGATGAACACTGCAGAAAGTAAAAACAAACAAGGGGCATTAGACATGGAAGTGTATCATCTGATTTACATTTGTATTTATTTTAAATTAGCAGGCTGGTCTTTTTTACTGGTCTTCCTAAAACAACAGTCAATTCTATTTACTAAAGAATTACCCAACTTTGTTAGTACCTCCCCCACCCATCACATATGATGCTCCTGACACTAGGAGGCTGAACACAAGCATATGCCTCCTCCGATACATGTGAAGCCACTCACCACCTTTTTTTGAACTGCCGCTTGGGAGTGTGATGTAGGAAAAGAGCACCATCTACCCCCCAAAGACCAACAGAGCACAAAGAGAAAGTTGATAACGGAAAGGAATAACAGATTTTCAGAATCAGGAATGCCTCATGGAGCCATGCTTTTAAAAATGTAAATTCAAATTGTTGTAAGTATAACTCCATGTCATTGAGAGGTGTGTCACCTTCAGTTCACAGGAAATTTGTTTAGTTGGTGAGGAGCAATCCAAGAACCACCAAGGCAAAGGCCTGCTGTTAACAAGAGCTTTAACCCCAACAGCTTTGTACCAAGTAACATGTTCTAGGCTGTTATGGAACTTTGCACAACACAGATGAATAATGAAGAAAGAGCTCACGGTTTGAGGTTAGCTTGTAGAAGGCTCACGCAGGTTTTAAGAATGGCATTTTTATTGTGTTGAACTGTACATAAAAATTGGGTTTGTTCCAGGAAACCAACAAATTTAATTGAACTATCAATTCAACCTAGAAGGGCAGTCAAATATCCAAGCAGAATTCTGCTAGAGGCTTGTTTATGGCTGCAAAATGTGCCTCAAAAAATGAAAACTTGTGTGCCATGTACTATTTTCCTATTAAAGATATATTTTGTACACTCATTCTGCCTTGGATAAAGACTAGTGCAGGCCTGCCACCACTGCTGAAAAACCTCCAGGAAACACGGATTCCTTACTGATGTAAGCTTCCAACAATAACTGCATCTACATTAGACAGCAATTTTATTCTTCAGAAGATTATAAAGAAGGAGGGTACGCCAATAACATTGGCAAAAAATAACTCCACTACCATTTACACAAAGACTCACTTGTGCCAAGAATTCCATTAGTTTATGACTCATTGTCAGTCTTTCAGCGTTGGTACATGTTATGTGTTCAAGGAAAGAATTTGACCTTTCATTCATTACCAGCACTGTAATACAGTAACAGAACAAACTTGTGTGATACAGATTGAAGGTAAGGCAGTGAAGGACATGGACTGGGGGCCTTGTGAGGGAAAACTTGTTTAAAATGAGTGCTTTTTGGTAGTGGAGGTCACTTTAACAGCACTTTTCTAATATGATGATTATATATATATATATATATATATATATATANTTGGTTATATTAAGCAAGCAAACCTCCCCATCCCCTCCCGCCTGTTGCATATTTATTTTTGATGAACAGGTTGGATTGTGTTCACCACATTCTGGATTTTCTCTCTCTGGGTTGAACAGTGTAACAAACTGATTAACTAGTTTAATTCACCAAAGTTGCATCAATTCACAACATTAAAACTACCTGCCTCATATTGAGTCGGTCCTCACAAGACCTCTGAAGGTGTCCTGTGGTCTCTCATGCCACAACTTAAGTTACAACAAATCCTTTAAGTCCTGTAAGCTCCACGAGCCTTGGGCCCAATAACCCTGTTGGTAGGTACTGATTACTGCATATCGGGAACACCCCATTAATAATAATAATAAAAAATATATATATATATTCACCAATATATATATATATATATATATATATATATATATATATATATATATATATACACACACACACACACACGTAAAATTATTAAAACCTTTGTCTTAACTGTGTTTAATCTACTGAAATCTCCATTTCTTCTTTATACACACCAAGTTGTCTTCATGCCAGAGCTCTTTCTTATGCCTTTATCATGGTGTCAAAGTGACAATGAGAGGGGGGGGCAGAAGGGGGCAGAGTAGAGTAGGAGCTGAGAGCAGGGGGTGGAGCAGAGGGAGCAAAAAAAAAAAAAAAAAAAAAGGTTTTCCGCAAGGTTGAAACAAAACATTATTTAGAAAATGTAAAACTTGATATACATAAATAAATAAAATAAAAACCTTGCCCCCAGAAAGAAGTGTGAGACTGCAGTGTTACTGGGAACGTAGATAAAGAATACCAGGAACAATAAATGATTAAAAATCTAGACCTTAGAGCTTAATTTATTAATTTATTATTTATTGAGCTACACATACAGAATTAGCGTCTGTAAGTATGGCATCGGGTATAATGCAATGTCAGACATCAAGGCATGGAGTTGAAGAGCTTCCTAATGGTGTCCTGTGAATATCCATCCCATGCAGCTTGAATATTCTCACTCAGTTCTTGCAGTTTTTGCAGTAGGGGTGTTGATAGCATATCTAATAGCATCCCGCACATCCCCACCAAGACAAAATCATCACGAGATGAGCAGCGTCCTTTCAGAGTGACTCCAAAACAGCCTGGCACGACACCATTGCAGTCTTTGGTGATTGGTGTTCACAGCAGTTGTTGCAATGATCTGCATGCATGTATTCATACATTATACAGCCACCTGCCAATGGTGCTGGCACTAACAGGGTGACCCGTGAAGGGCATCACTTCCCACTGAATGTCTGCAATCGTGGATGTTGTGTCAGTCCCTGCACAATCCCTCTCCATGGTTCGGTTCTGTCTCCCAGTCGGTCGGTACGTGACTTAATTTGTCCCCGTAATTTGTTACATAGTTTGCTATTGCAAAAGCTGCACAAGCAGTATGACCTGCAATATGTCAATAAGACAACCCCATTTTGACCCACGTCAAACTGTTTCAACTGCTCTCAGTTGCTTTCAAACTCTTCCCCAAGGCATTCTTCACATGCAGTGGACACTACCAACATAACAGCATGAGTCAGAACGTAAAGCACAGACAGCAGGATGACCAAAGTCAGTCAGGCACAGCAAAATGCTCATCCTTGCTCACATCACAATGTGAAACCAGCAAGTTCCAATCCTGTCAGATGATTCCTTTTGGGTGCAACTATGTTTTTCTGATGATGTCTCAGCATGGATTCGCAAAGGTTTCTAATGGTGTCCTGTGATAATCCATCCCATGCTGCTCCATTCTTTATATAGAAGCCTTCTCACTACTGCAGAATCTCTGAAGAGCCCATTTTCAACGTTAAAAAAAAATAAAATAAAAATTAGTCAAGAAAAATGTATCAATTTTCAATTCAGTTTTACACATGCAAAATCCTCAACCCCTCAAACCCCTCAGTGCTTACTGTTGTTAAAGGTTCATATAACACAGTCTACAGGCTCAGCATTTCACCAAGTCTCTCAAAGGGAGAAAGCCAATTAGACTCTCTTGCAACTAGTGTATCAAGGATAGTAGCAGTTCCACTCCCCATAAATGGCACTTTATTAGACTAATGTGGAATATAAATTCGATACAGTCACAATCACTCCTACTAATACAATTTATCAGATTTTGCTCCTAATTGCACAATCCAAACGTTCCAAAATATGACTTTAACTGTGGCAGCACAGGCCTGTTTTGTGGTTTATCTAGCCGTAAAATCAAAGCAATCCATTCAAGAGGAGCTAAGCATTAAGGAGTGCAAGGGGTATTTAACAAAATTTACACACTACAACATTATCTCTGATGCAGCCCCTCAAAGTTAGGGGTTAGAGTGAGTGCTACATGTAGAGCTGGGGAAAGTTTACAGAAAAAAAGTGTTACAAGATGTTCTGGTTGTGAGTGTTGCTTTGCGGCAATAAATAACACCGAGGACTTGGACAAATCGAACTGGACTGAAAAAAGGAAAAATGAACACCCACTTATTTCGCAAAAGCTTCCATTGAGACAGAGCTGCAAAGAAGCTTGTATCAGTTTGAGAAGACCAGCATTGCAACATGCACATCTGCATCTCATCTAAAGAGCATATAAACACACGCCAGTGCCAATACTGCACAGAGTGGCGATGGACTAATTCATTTCACAGCTTAGAGGAAGTGGCCTCTCAGTAGATCATTCCAGCTGTTGAGGGGCATGTTGGACATGCTAACTGGACAAGATGGTGATGTATTATTCACAAGCTTGGGGAGGGCAGCACAGGCACTGACTGGCCAAGTCCAGCTGAACAGCAGTAGCCATTATCCCAGAGCGGAACAGCCTAACAGACAAACAGAACTGGGTTCTCTAACCTCTTTTTACTTACCGAGTTTATACTTCTACTCACCGGCCCTTTTACACAGTACATCTGGAAATTATTCACAGCGCTTCACTTTTTGCACATTTTGTTATGTTACAACCGTATTTCAAAAATAAATTCAATTCACTGTTTCCCTAAACATTCTACTCACAATACCCCACAACGACAAAGTGAGAAAGGTTTGTTTGAAATTGTAGCAAATTAATAAAAATAAAACAAAAATATACGATGTTCATAAGTGTTCACAGCTTTTCCTCAATACTTGACCAGGCCCTTCAAGTGGCTGGTATGTGACTTCATTTGTCCACGTAATTTGTTGTATAGTTTGTTATTGTAAAAGCTGCACAAGCAGTATGACCAGCAATATGTCAATAAGGCAACCTCATTTTGACCCACGTCAGACTGTTCCCCAAGGCATTCTTCACATGCAGTGGACACAACCAACACAACAGCATGAGTCAGAATGTAAAGCACAGACAGCAGGATGACCATAGTCAGTCAGGAACAGCAAAAGGCTCATCCTTGCTCACATCACAATGTGAAACCAGCAAGTTTCAATCATGTCAGATGATTCCTTTTGGGTGCAACTATGTTTTTCTAATGATGTCTCGCCATGAATTCGCAAAGCTTTTGCTTAATACTTTATTGAAGCACCTTTGGCAGCAATTACAGTCTCAAGTCTTTTTGAGTATGGTCCCACAAGCTTGGCACACTTGTTTTTCACATTCTTCTTTGCAGAACCTCTCAAGATCCATCGGAGCGTTAGATGGGGTGCGTCAGTGCACAGCCATTTTTAGATATCTCAAAAAATTCACATTTTCACATTCACACATTCTCCCAAAACCACTCCATTGTTATCTTGGCTGTATGCTTAGGGTCTTTGTCCTGTTGGAAGATAAACCTTCATTCCAAGTTGAGGTCCAGAGTGCTCTGGAGCAGGTTATCATCAAGGATGTCTCAGTGCATCTCTGCACCCATCTTTCCCTTGACCCTGACTAGTCTCCCATGTCCTGCTGCAGAAAGACATCCCCACAGGACGATGCTTCCACCACCATGCTTCACTGTAAGGTACTGGCTAGATGTTGAGTAGTATTTCTTCTAGACATGATGCTTGGCACTCATTTGTCATGGTCTGAGAGACCTTTTGGTGCATTTTGGCAAACTCCATACGGGCTGTCAAGTGCCTTTTACTGTGGAGTGGCTTCCATCTGGCCACTCTACCATACAGGCCTGATTGGTGGAGTTCTGCAGAAATGGTTGTCTCCTCTCTCCAAAGAACAAAGTTGGAGCTCTGTCAGAGTGGGTCTGACCATTGGGTTCATGGTCACCTTGCTAACAAAGGACCTCCTACCATGATCACTCAGTATGGCTGAGCAACCAGCTCTATGAAGAGTCCTGGTGGTTCCAAAAATCTTCCATTTATGGATGATGGAGACTACTGTGCTCATTGAGACCTTTAATGCAGCAGAAATGTTTCTGTACCATTCACCAGATTTGTGTCTGGATACAAACCTGTCTCAGATGTCTACAGACTCTGATATGCACGGTCTACTGTGGGACCTTATAGAAACAGGTGTGTACCTGTCCAATCAACTGAATTTAACACAGGTGTCCAAACAAGCTGAAGAAACATCTGAAGAATCATCAGTGGAAACAAGATGCACCTGAGGTCAATTTTGTGTGAATACTTATGTTCTATTTTCGTGTTTGAATTGTTTTTAATTTGCAAAACTTCCAAGCAAACTTTTCTCACTTGGGTATCTATGGGGTATTCTGTGTATAATTTTGAGATAAAAATGATAATTGAGATAAAAAATTTTGTTATAAGGCTATTACATAAAATGTATAAAAAATGAAGCGCTTTCCAGATGCACTGCACATAACCTCTAGTGTACAAACCCTGACTGGGACTGGAAACCCCTACCTAACACTTTTACTCACTGGCCACTTTAATGCCCCTTTAATGCCCTTCCAATCACTGGCCACTTTATTTGAAACCCCCACCATGTACTTCCAACCACTGACCACTGTTTTTAGCAACGCTAAACGCTTTTTTACTAAGGTAAAAAATGTCCAAACTTTTATAGTATGAAAATGACGCAGATGATAAATATTTTATTTTAAAGTCTTTCTGTTGCCTCACAGATTCATCAGTGTTTGAAAAGTGGCTGTTATCTTCGTACGAACAGCAGTCTCTACCAGCCCATTCCCCCTCCCCATCTGGCCCCACCATTCGTTATTCAGGATAATGAGGTCTGTGCTCAGCCACTCAGCATGATCTCTATCCCCATATGGCTCTGACATATTTAACACTGGTTTATACCAGCTGAGGGACACAACCTATAACACCCATTTACTTTTGTTTGTGTCCGATTCACTTAGTAGTTAATAGTACTTACAGGATTTAAAATGAGGAGCAAGAAATCACATAAGACGTATTGTGCTTCAACATTATGATCATATTTTCATATTTCAAAGAGCCTATATATCAGCCATTTGTCTGATTTTAGAATTACAGTAGCATACAGATTAATTATTCACACAGAACAAAATGTTTCTTAATGTCAGAACCTCAGACCAACTGTGAAGTATGGTGGTGGTAGTGAAGGGACTTAAGGACTTTCCTGAATGCATTGTTGCAACCTGCTACTATTCATCAAAAGAATGTCAGAAGCTCTGCTGTCTCATGCAACAAGACAATGACCCAGAGTCTAGTTTGGTTTGCAAGCAAGAGAAAAAAAGAACAAATCAGGACTTTGAGCTGAAGCACTTCACTTGAGTCAATTAAAAAAAAAAGATAGATAGATAGATAGATAGATAGATAGATAGATAGATAGATAGATAGATAGATAGATTTATATATTCAGTGTTACAAATTAATGAATGTCAAATTACTGTATATAGCCAGGTTCCCCATTCACAAACATTATTGGATGTGCATGCAATACATACATAGCCAGTTATAAGACTATAACTAGGGATGCTGCAATTTGTCGATTTAACTCGTTATGTTGAGTTTTACTTTTTATTTTAAGTCAACATATTATTTTCTTTATTATTTTTAGGAATTTACTTCAACAAATTCAAATAAAATGTTTTACATTAATATCTGTACATAATTCCTGTGTTCGTGAAGTCAGTTGTCCATGGAGAGTATGGGATTACTCAAAAAGTGTGGAGAGTATGGGATTACTCAAAAAGTGTGGAGAGTATGGGATTATTTGAAATTACCACAAAACAAAGGAGCATGGTTCCAAGGGCAGACCAAAGCAGCACCGTGCAATGCAGCACCTGCGGAGAACCCAATCACTTCACTGATTCCATGGGTTAGATCATTTTTGCTAAACTAAAACATTGTTAAGCAGCAGTGTTTTGGATTCCAGAAAAAGAACAGCAGTTGATCTGACTGCCTTTCAACAACAGGGGGCAACTAATTCAGAAATGAATTGTGAAGTGAATTTATTGCACAGTTGTGTGGTTGGTTTTTCTGTTAAGAGTGTTTGGGTGGTGGTCTCTGGTCTTTAGACCTGATGGGACGTTACCATAGTGAAAGAAATCGCACTTCTTTGTGTAGGGAACTCCATAAATACACTTTTATATAGAAACTTGGGTTTCGTCTGGAGATGATCTATGGAATATAAAAGTGCCTTTAAATTTTCTGCCCTTCAGTCTGTAAACCCGTGTTTACATGTTGCTGAGCTACATTATATGATGACAGTTTGTCGTTGACAAAATAAAAGCAACATGCACTAAAAATGAAATGCATTGATATGATGAAGGAAAATTATTCATAAATATGTGAACTGATTAATCGTTAGAAAAATGGTCGTTAGTGGCAGCCCTATAATCAGCATATATTTCATATGGTTTCTAAAAACTTGTTGGTGTGTATTAAAATACAACTTAAGTATTATAATACACTATTATATTAATATAACTTGAAATGTTAGCTAACAATAGACTGTCAGGTCTGGGACGGTGAGGAAATGGGCGGCAGATTCTATGCTGGAAGCCTCAGTAGCTCCGACCATGACAAATACCTCAATAAATTAGTTTTCATCCATCCATTTACTGCAAAACAATGTCTTGCCATTGTTATTTTGTAGCATGAGAAGTGATGCTTTCTGACCCATGGTTGCACATGCACGTTGTACATGTCTATAAATACAATCCACTTACACTTAGTGCTCCATGTTTATGGTCTCTTTCAAGAGTATTTAACTCCATAATGATTTATTCTGAATCTTGTTACTCCCCAGCCTGACATTTGTTTTCAACAGCATCTAAGTGTGTGGAATCTCTGGATTCTAGCCTCGTCTACTAGCTAAGGATATCTGAGAGCACTTTTGTAAGTCACTCTGGATAAAGGCGTCTGCTAAATGCCATAAATGTAATTGTAAAGCTGACAGACATTCTCTAGTTTGTTAATGAAATACTAAAGAAATATTAAGTTTTACATACATGACATCTCTTTACAACACTATGCCACTACAAAAAACACATCACCAGGTTTTAGAAGGAAAAATGAAAGAAACATACAAAAACCTGTGACTTTGTGCCTACTGGAGCATTTGGGAAATGTTTGATATTGCACACACATCTACAGATCACAAATTACAGCTGACTACAACTTCCATGAGGACTGTGTATTTTTTTCCTTCTGAATATTTTTAGCAGAGGCGTTATTTTGCACATTCTAACACACACATTCTAACACATGGAACAATATCATCAGGCTGGGAGACGGAGGAAGGCTGGTTCAATCTATCTAAAGTCTTGCATCTTATTACAATTTGTTCAATTCTGGTGGTTTCAAAGTCGAATAATTTATCACTATTGTCAGGTTGTTCAAGCAGGATCCAAAATAGACTTCAGTTAGTTCAAAAATGCTGCAGCCAGGGTCTGTCAATACTATCAACACTGCATTGGCTTCCAGTTAAATTCCGTATTGATTACAAAATTCTTTTACTTACATATAAAGCCCTACACGGGCTCGCTCCTGAATACTTACAGGATCTAATTTACCTGTATGAGCCACCACAATCACTCAGATCACAGGGTGCTGGCTTCCTATTAGTTCCCAGAATTCAGAAGGCTTCAGCAGGGGGAAGAGCCTTTTCACACAAAGCCCCCCAGCTCTGGAATAACCTTCCAGATAATGTTCAGGACTCAGACACTGTCTCAATCTTCAAGTCTAGGCTGAAAAATTACTTGTTCAGTGTAGCATTTGGTCATTAATGTATTAGATTAGTTACAGGCTGCAGATCCAGGGGTTCATGGACACTGTGATTTATGGTAAACTGGGATGTTGGTGCTGCTGTCTGACTCCTTCTCGCGATCACTCTGGTTTGTGACGGTGGAGCAGTTAGATGCCAATGTTTCAGGATGCTCCCATGTTTATGTTACCTTCTGGTTCTCTCCTTAGTTACGCTGTTATAGTCAGATCTGCCGGAGTCACTCGCCACACTCTGGTAATGTTTACATTGTCTATTATCTTTTTAAACATCAAACTAATTCAGCTGACGATGACCCACCGGCCTGAACTGATTATGTCCTAACCACAAACTCTTCTGAGAAGGACGCCAAGCTCCCCTGATACATCTTTACATTAGATTTCCACCTTGTTTCCCACCCTGCCATGGACTAGCTGCCCACCATCACCAACTGTGTAGAAATCTACTGTTAATATGAAGTCCACCAGCGAACTAACATTACTTCAGTACCCGAGTATTAGAACAGAGGTTTAGGGGTCCAGTGTCCCCTAACTGTGTATAAGTAGTTTGACCAGAGGAGGATGGGTCCTCCCCTTGTGAGCCTGGTTCCTCCCAAGGTTTCCTCCTCCAGCTCTCTTTTTCTTGCCACTGTCACCATTTGGCTTGCTCACTAGGGGATCTGTCTCTTAACTTTTGTTCCTGTTTTAACCTTTTTATTTATTTATTTATTTATTTATTTTATTTCTGTGAAGCTGCTCTGTGACAACTTCAGTTGTGAAGAGCGCTATACAAATAAATGTTGATTTGATTTGATTAAATGCATAAAAAATCAGTTCACTAAAGCTATAGATTTGAGATGGCTAATTATTTTTACAGTGTAAGACAGGAATTGGAATAAAAACTACTGAAGAAGAATATCAATAAAGCTGCCAATCTCCAGTGGCTCAGTCTAACCGGTCATTCAGCAAATGAAAATATGAAATCCAGCACCCTGTTCTTTCTGTGTTTCTTTGTGCGTCTGGGCCTCCATGCTCGTTTAATAATAGCAATATGTAATTAGTGTAGCGGCGGGCTGAGCACTCAGAGGCATGGGGAGCCTTCACCTACAAGTCAATACTACTGGCAGCATCCAGCCAGCTAATTACCAGTTGTCATGGAGAATTCCAGCCTTTAAATGAGGGAATGGGGAAAATGTGGAGGGAGGAAAGAAAATATCAGAATACAAATTACCAATAAATTAGGGAGAGCATGTTCAGGAAACAGAAAGAGAGAGCATGAGAGAAACAGACAGAAAAAGGAAGGAGGCGGGGGTGACAGACAGAGAGAGGTTTTTGATAAACATCATATGTCCATCAGGACTCTGACCTGGTGAGGAACTCCACCACTGCATCACCGAGGAACTCTAAGCGCTCATTATGATTAATCCTGTCAGAGAGATGGAGACAGACTTATAATAACAAAACACACTCACATTCATCCTGCAATATTAGGAGGGGCATGACAAGGTCTTTAGAATTAGGGGATCCTTAAATTTTGAGTAGTATATTTATTAAAAATACACCATCAGCACCCCGTTTCCAGCATCCAGCATTTCATTGTGTTATTTCAAAATGTTAATTAACTTGTTCATATTTTATCGCTGAACAGAAGATATTAAGATCACGTTCTATACAAAAGAAAGTGATATAAGTATAAGTAAGATAAGATAAGTAAGATAAGTATATATATATACACACACACGCAATTTATTTTGTATAGAACGTGAGCTTAATATCTCCTGTTCAATGATTCAGTATGTGAAGTCAGCCACTGCCTCTTTTCATTGCTGGCCAGCTAACACTGTCAGAGGAAAACACTGGGTCCCCAGTGCCGATACAATGATTAACAGATGCCTGTGCCCACCAGCATTGCACTGAGATTAATGTGAAGAGAGAGCGCCATCTACCCACCCAGAGAGTATGACCAATTTTAAATTATTATTCAATATATTTGAAACAAACAAGTCATTTTGCATATTTAACTGCAACCAAAATTATTTTATATTTTTTAACACATTCATTCCATTTTTTATAATAATATAATATATATCATTTTAAATTTTATGAGCTATATGCTGGAGAAGAAGTCATTTAATTATTTATTTACTGCAGCATGTTCAAATGAACAAACAAACAATAGTGAGGCTTAAGAATGTGCAGAACTGTGTTTTCTATTAAAAAAAAAACAAAACTGAAAACTTATTAAAAATTAGAACACCAAAATCATGTGTAATTTGACCAGAGGTGCCCAAACATATAGGAAGTGTAGTTCTTTCCTGGATGTTAATAAACTGGAATCTGTTTCCTGCTTATTTTCACCATGAAAGAATTACTTGATTACTGAATAAATTAGACAAATGTGCTTGTGATTAACCACACAAACAAAGACAATTACCATCTTAATCCTGACAGCACTATCAAAAACACAGCTGTAGTGTAGAAATATACAACACTCACCTGGAAGGTGTTGGGTCATCCTGGCCCAAACGTGACATGATGTTAATGAGAGTGTTAATACCTGACAAGAATGACACAAAAGAAACAAGGATAAACCAAAAATCAACTCAAAAATCAAGTAAAAATGATATCCACCGAACTCAGTGGAACTGTTTGACTAATTAAAATAAAGAATAACTTTATTAACAGGCTTATATTACCAATTATATATGATTTAATACCAGAATTAAATATTATTTCTTCTTGCTTAGACAACTATAGTATAAAACAGAAAAGCTTATCTTGCTGCTGTGAATTAATATCCAGCATAATTAGCTGATACACAGATCAACCATCCTTGTTTCTACACAAATTGTCCATTTCATCAGCTCCTCTATAATTACAGACTGTAGTTCATCTGTTTCTCTGCATACTTCGTTAGACCCCACAGAGTGGTACGAGTGGATCAGAGACAGCAGTGATGCTGGAGTGTTTTAACACTGTGTCCACTCTATTAAACACTCCTACTTCGTTGCTCCACCTTGTAGACGTAAAGTCAGAGCCAGAAGCTCATCTGTTTCTGCACAGTTTGTGTTGGACATCCACATCCTTCATCAGTTCTCACAGGATGTTGCCCATGTGATGCTGTTGACTGGCTTTGACAGGTTGGTGGACTGTTCTCAGTGCAGCAGTGACACTGACGGTTAAACACTCTAAAGCACAGCTGTGTCTGATCCACTCCACCAGTGCAACACACAATAATACACCGCCACTGAGTCACTGTCACTGCAATGCTGAAGATGACCCTCAGTCCACATAATAGCTGCTCTGTGGTGGTTCTGCGGGGTCCTGATCATTAAAGAACTGGGTAAAAGGAGGCTAACAGTATGTATGAGCCTACAGTCTTATTATAGAACTACAAAGTGCTCCAGTATGGTGAGAGGAGCTGACACAATGGATTAGTGTCGACCTAGGGAGGTGGTCTTAATGTTATGGTTGATTGTTGTATATGTAATAAGCAGTGCGCTGGCAGGGTTCATTAGCTAACAGAATGTCAGTGCGTGCTTACCTTTCTTCCTCATGTACATATGATGGACCTTCCTGTCTCCGTATTTGGGCTGGCGGATGCCACAGTTTGACAGAGAGTTGCGGGCGTGGTCAGGGTTCATGCCAAAATTCAGGTGATGACTGGGGTGGGTCATAGCCAGCTGGGAGACAGAGAAGATGAGAAGTGAGAAGAAATGCTTGAACAGCTCGGGATTCATCCAGCATGTCTTTTTTGTACCAGACATGTATTTTTAATGAAAATCTTCAATTGCTTTTTGAACAAACAGATTCACCCATTTATATCAACCTTTTTAAGAATCAACACCAAAAACATGGCCAAGATTTACTCCCAGCTTTCAAAACGCTGTTCAGACCTGTACTTCATCAATACCTGCATCTTACAAAGACTGGAATCATTCGGTTTACTGAAAGCACTGCCAGTTCCAACAACGTCAGCGGACAAACCAGTGTGTGTTGATATACACGGATAGTTCACAGCTCATTTGAATTTTATATTCATGTTTTCCACAAAATTTCCAAGTGCATTCAATCAATATTGTCTTTGTTTCTTGGTTTTATGGTAAGACATTTAAAATATGCCTCCAGTAATGAAAACTGTTTGAATACGTCACATCTGCATCAATAAATGGATTTTTTCTGTTGACCCGAGATTTTAATTATTATTTTGCATGTGAAGTTTGATGTCAGACAGTAGTTAGGTTTAAACCCTGACTGCAAAGACAACTGTGTTGACAACTGTGTTGACAACTCTGTGCCTTTCGAATCCCACTGTTCTGACCTCATAAATAGTAAAATGTTATTTTACTCAGATTTGCATAAGGCAGCGTGTTTTTTTTGTACTATTTATAGTTTTTTCCAAAATCTTTTAAAAAGTAGGATATACTGCATTGCAATTCCAACAATGTATTGAATCATATATATGATTGTATATACATATAAAAACAAAAGCACTTGAGAGAGCATAAGCCATTGAATGCATGTTAGTATTTGCTGCCTTCTGCCCAGCATACTGCCTAGAAAAGTTCCTCATCATTGTAAAAAAAATCCTGCACAACCTTTCAGCCTGCTCTGATCAGCACAAACCAGTTTTAAAATATCATGCTAATTGCAGTGGAGGAGGAAAGGCCAGATGCACAGTCAAAAAATACATTTTAGATAGGTCTAACAATTTAACAACATATTTTCCAATTTCTTCTGCTGAGAAATCAAATTATAGTCTATCGCACACAGTCGCGCACCTGCGGTTTGTGAGCATGCCGTTTATGAACACTTGTGTGATGCATTTCCTAAATGAGAAGTGCACAGCCACCTGTTAAGACAGGCAGTTAGTGTGTGTGTGAGACATTTTGGTGCATTTGGTAAAGTTTACAAACCCCTGGGTACACCACAGCATCCAAGTATACTTCACATATCGTTACTGGCCAATGAAAAAACACTTTCTGGATTATTACCATTTGTGTGCCTAATTAAAACATATTAAAACAGTCATGAAAAATATCATTTTGCTTTTGATTAAAAGTGACCTTGATCAGGTTACCAATTTCCTCTCCAGTTCCTATAGTCCAAACAGTGCTGTGAAAAACTATTGGAATGTCATCTCTTCAGTCTGTGAGCTAAAGTTCAAAGTTGGGTTATGCAGCAAGACAAAAAGTCCACCTCAAAGTCCTGAACTGAATCAGTTAATGTTCCAAAACCCTCCAATGGAACTATATTAAAATAAGAGTGGGCTGGAATTTGTCCACAACATATGTAAAAGACTCACTGCTGGTTATCAAAAATGGATGATTGTAGATGTTACTCCAAAGAGTGCTACAAGCAGATAACCCTTTCATGCACAAATGATGACAACCTGAATCAGCCACCCCACTACTGAATTGCGTGCTGTGTTTTTTTTATGTATTTGTTTAAGACTCATTTGTTCACTCTCCAGTGTGCATCTTATTTACAAATTAATGAAGAAAAATGACAACTTTAAGGCTATAGAACAAATATTCTGCCAAATATTATACTTTAACATGGACTGACCTGTGTTTTCAAATAAATACTAACTTAATGAGTGAGGGAGTGTCCAAAAACACACACATAAAAAACAAAATGCTCATTAAATAGCTGTCCACTGTAGTGACCATGCGTGGAAAGGGTTACTAGGTTTTGGGGGAAATAATTACTTCACCTTTGAGATGTAGGCTTTCAAAAATCTTCATTTTCAACAAATGGAACTGTCATTTTACAGGTGCATTATGTGTTTATTTATTAAAAGTTAGTTGAATGATCTAAATCAGTGGTTCTCAGATCTGATTTTAGAGTTTTCCCTAATTCCAGCACACCTGATCCAACTAATGAACTAACTGACAAGTCCTTGCTGAGCCATAATGGGTGTGCAACATCAGGAAAACTCTAAAACAAACAGGGCATTGGTGTTCCAGGGCCAGGATTAAGAATCACTGATCTAAATCTTTAAAATACGACAAATATGCAAAAATTGGAGAAAACAGGAAGGGCCATCACAAAACATGCCACAAAACCAATGCATTTACAGTCCTCTGTTTATTCAGTCTACAGCAGGTGAGCTCCAACCATTCATTAGAAAAGATGTCAGTTACATAAACCAGTCTTAAAGGCACAGCACCAAAAATCAGCCTGCGTTTGAGATGAAGAATGGTTGAACAATGGTTAAAAAAAAGACTGTTTCTGGTACATGAAACCCTACATAAGTGGATCTCAGAGGAAAAAAAGGATGAAATGCAGAGGATGTGAGCCCTTTATCTGACTGCACAACACTGCTTGACCTCAAATAAATCTCACATACATTCAGGACATAATTTAAGGAGCACTGGCAGCATCTGTGTTCACGATGTGCTTGTGTGTTGAAATGTGGATGCAGGTCAGGTCACTTCTCCAGAGGTAACTGAATATAATAAAACTGCAATGGGTTTCAACTCTCCTCGACTTTCTTTCACATGTCCAGTGTCTGTGGACGCTGGAATTGAACCGGACACCCAGGGAGGGGTGGAAACCTCGTTACTAATCCAACTCCCTCTGCTGCCACACACCTTCAAACCTGTTCTTTTTTATTTTTATGACACTGTACACTAAAATCAATTTCAAGCTCCAGTGAAATATTCATTTTAAAAAAATGTCAGCATTTAATACTTATAAAAATGACATATGATTTTTTTTCTTCAAAGGGGCACTCTCTCATACTGTGACATTTATGGGGCCCTGTGAAAGCATCCAACCTACTTGAGAGTCATGGGTATTTTCTACATTATGAACTACAAACACTTTTTTTTTTTTTTTTTTACACTTTTATTTGTTATATACATTTTAACCTGTTTTTGTGTCTTTGTTGTCTGACAGGAACATAAACTAATGAATCGAAACAATATGCTGTTGACATATTCATGTTCAGAGATCTTTGACATACAGCCTCCATCAGAGCTGTAATATAACAACACTGACTCTCAGCTCTACATACAGCCTCCATCAGAGCTGTAATATAACAAACCTCATTAAATCTGATCATGAAAAGCATCAGTGTTCAGTGTCCATTTTAGTCCTGAAGGTTGACATAAATCTGTGTGCTGGGTAACATTTCTGAAGAACATAAGGTCCTATTGTAGTGAGGTAGAACTAAATAAATGTGTGATAAACATTTAACAGAAATGGAGCAGTTCCTTCACTGAATCAGAATTTGTGCTGGATTTACATTAGGGTTTACAATTTGATTGGTTCTGTCTGAGTTTGACTCCGTTGTCCCACCCACAGCTTAAAATGATTGGTTCTGCAGTGGAGTTTGACTAACTCGTCGCTTGTGTCTATATGTCAGTGTAGTTCAGAGATTGGACAGTGGATTTCTTTAAATAAGTGACTGAACCCCAAAGTCACTGATGAGAACATGGATTCTGATTTCATTTTGAATGCCTGAATGAGACGTTATACGTTTCCCTGGCCTTTAAGTGAGACTGTTTATCCATTTATAATATATAAATATCATCACACTGGGATGAAAACACAAAACATGATATGTTTGTATCAGTATGTCCACAGATCTGTAATCTTGTGCAATTGTGCAAATCCTGACCGTGTCTGACAGGGCTCACAAATTATCACATTATTTCTGCACTAAGCGTGTACAAAACCTCTGAAGCATATTCACAATTAATTATTCTAATGTGCCTAGAAGCCATAGGCTGCACTCACAACCATACACTACTAGTATGTTAAACATACTATGATGAATATGATGCTACTTTCATGCACTGTTAAGCATGGTCATATGCAGTTATGAACACAGTTCCACCCTGACGGTCTATTCACACGTCATACTTTACACTGTGTTGACCGATGAAAAGCATATTAGCTGCTGGTTATTTTGTCAAATTTCTATTTAGAAAACATGTTCAGAGTATATGAGTGACACATCAGTGACCACTTCATTTTAGGCAATTTCCATTGCTTCATCTTTTATAAACGCTCTTGTTAGGGACTTCAAAAGCATTATAATGAGCCGGTTGATTCGCATGTTCTTGGGTTTATGAGGTACACTTCACATCCTATATTTTTTAGAAAAGAACAAAGTAAAAACAAGCTCGGTCCTCATATTTCTACATTAAATATCATACTTCAAATTATTGTCAAAATCAAGCACTTCAGTAAGCACTGATCAAAAAAAGGGTACAACATCCTGGTCAATCTGAGATGCGTTAATTAAGAACTATATTAGCAAGACTACACCGAGTAGGGCCTCCCTTTGCTCTCAAAACTGCGGATGGATTGCACAAGACACATTCCTGTGAGATGCATGTTTATATGACTCCCCAGGACCAACTTCATGGTGGAAATCACATTTTTATTTGATATTTGGTTAAGATCCAGTGACTGGAAAGGCCAATGAAGAACACCAAACTTATTGTCATGTTCAACAATGAACTGAAGAGACTGAAAATTTCCCTGACATTACTGCCTTTTTTCCTTTCTATTTCAACTGAGAAAGGCCTGTCTGCACAGCCACAGAGCTGCAGTTTCATGCCAGCATCAGTTTCAGGCTGGCATAGGACAGCGTCATTCAGAGTGTCTGTCTGGAGAAGAGTGATTGCTGACTATTCATATGTTGCCATGCATATTACTGTTCAGGAATCAACATCAAATTTTAATAAAATATTATGCTCGGTTTAAGCCTCTCTGAAGCAGTTCTTTTCATCCACACATGTAAGTGTAAAATAAAGCTCACATTATTAACGTCTTATATAATACTTTCAGCCTTGAGGTTAAATTCAGTCATAATTAAGTGACATTTTGTGCTGATAATTATTTTTAGTTAATTAATGTATTAAGCTTTTAGGCCTGTTTATCTCTGATTTGGGAGTGTCTATATTAGCCATTATGCTTACACAGGCCAACTAATCTGAAGTTAGTGTTACTCTGTGAATGTGTATAACTGATACTTTCAAAAACAAAAGACTATTTTAGCCTTAATCTTAATATTATGCTCATTTTAAGCCTGTTTGGGGCAAAGCTTTATTTCTTAACATATAATAAGTGTACATACAACATATTAGTAAAGCCAACCATCAGCTTTGAGGTAAAATTCAGTGGTAACTGAGTGATATGTCTTGCTAGTAATAGAAATCTACATACACTAGTGAAAAAGCTAACTAATAATGTTGATGGCGAAAGTCTATATGAGTTCAAATAAAACTAGTCTAAATCTTAAAATACAAAATTTGCTGAAAGTAAATTTATCACACATATTGGAATCTCATACTGAGTTTTGCTAATACTGATTTCCTTAACACAAAAAAATAAAAAATAAAAAAAAAATAAATAAATAAATCAGCCGATGCCTCTGGCTTGAAACTACAGACATGAAACTGCTGCTGGAATGAAAATGTGGCTCTGCAGTCAGATATTATTGTTTCAACTTGTGAAATCATAGTGGATTAGAAGAGGACGGCACATCAGAGCAGCACTGGGAACACTATACAACACTGTCCAAATCGTAGCGTGAACCAAACCATAACTTTTGTGAACTGTTAAACCCTTTCAAGTTGTTGGTCCCAAATCTGCCCCTGCCATCTGTGTCTCAGCAGAAGTCACATTTTTTGGACCAGGCTACGTTTCTCCAGTCTCTGGACTGTCCAATTTTGGTGACCCTGTGCCCACTGCCACCTCAGCCTTCTGCTCTTGGCTGACAGTGGATCCTGATTCTGATCATTTGTAATGATTAGATTGGTAAGATTATGTATGGTATAAGTTCTTCAAAATAATAAAAAAAATCCCCTGAATATTTTTGTTATGTATGTATCAGTTTTGTCCCTTCTCAGGACTTTTATTCTGAAATTTGAATACTGTGCGAGGGGAAAAAAAGACAGCAAACATCCCCTCCCTGCTCATTTTCCTCTGTAACCCAAAATCTAGGTCAGTGATCTGGTAAGAGTCTGCATGCAGGTTGAGCATGTCCATGTGGACACAGCAGTAAACATGTACTGGTACATTTAAACTGGGATTTAATTCCAGTGGAAATCAGGGTATTGTAGCCATTTTGTGTCACTCAATCAGTGATATTTTGGTTAGATAGGGTGAGTGTTGTAATTTGCTCTGATCTTAACATATGCCTGTGGAGTGCAGATCTTGTCAGAGTTTAATGATTTATTGTATGAATGTGTAGATATATTTCCTAATAAAGTGTATATTGGATGTCATGAGAAAAAACTTGCATCTAAAACTTGAATCTAAATCTTTGGTATGATTTCGGTCAATTCACCATGATATGCTTACATAATGAACAGGACAGATAGCATTTTAAATCATACAATAAAATCATACAATCATAAAATAAAGAAATAAATTTTACTCTGAGAAAAGTAGATTTGAGATTCTGGTCTGACTGCAAACAATAAAAGTTGATGGGGATTCAGGGCACAGATGAGTAAGTGGAGCAGAGGGACGATGTGTGCAGTATTAGCAGCTGGTGGGGGTTTTGTAACAGACCTGAGCTGGAGTCATGATCAAGCATGGGGTGGGGGTACTGACAGTAAAGAAATTTTGCAGACTTATTGCATCAGCCGTTTGGAACCCGTCACTGCAGTTAGACTTTCACAAAGGACAACCGCTGCCTGAGATAATACGATTTAATGAAGCCCTGCTTAGAACTCATAGCCTCTCGCAAAGATCGTTTCTTTTGCAATTTCGGCTCAAGACGTTATTAGTGAACAAACATGTTAGACTGACATACTGAGAGAAAAACACATTGACAATTTGCCCCTTACCCTGAATGTAGTCAATCAATGCATATTTGGTGTGTGAAGTGTGAAATATTTCACATTATTTATGTGTCTAAAGCAGCAGAAAAGGCATATTTAAAACTGCAAAGCTGAGTACAGTTTAGTACAGTGAAGTTCAAACACTGCACTAATAAATCTAATAAGATGTAACCGAGCAGGATCTGATTAGTCGCTTTAGTTATCCAAATCTGAATGCATAACAACCACCAATGGCACAATGACACAAATGCAGAGAGATTGAGAGCAAAGGACAGAGATCAAAAGAACATAAGTGAGAAAGTCTGCTATCTAAACAGGCTTTATTCAGGATTTGTATTATTATTATTATTATTATTATTATTATTATTATTATTATGTTACAATTATTAGCATATCAAACATTATTAATATTAAAAATAATAAATGTTATTACCAATCATTACAAAGATGCTAAGCATTGTAACAAAAATAATTATGCGGAATTATGATAATATAATAACAATAATAATTTTAATTATTATCATTATTATTGTTAATTACTATTATTATTTATTTTATACATTAACACAATTATGAGTTCAGATTTCATCTTGACCTCCACTATTCCTGTAAACTGTCATTTAATTACATTTCAAACTGAGAAAATTAAAACATATAGCCTTCTTCTGCTTTGTGGGCCTCAACATTTTTCATTTTCAGAGTGCTAGGCAGCTGCTTAGAAAAGTCCATGGCTCCTGTTTCTTGGCACAAGGTTAGAGGAGTCTGGATATTTATAGTAATTTTCATCACCTAGCCTTTCCTAATGAAGACTTTAGGAAACCTACCAGACTAATTTAGGAGCCCTCTGTCAAAGCTATCCTAAGGTTCCCATTTGGCAAGGTACACCTTTCAATTTTTCACTCTAAAATTGTATAAAACCAAAATAACACACTGGTATTACTTAAAATATATTACATTTATGCCTTGTGCTTAACTTGATAAACTGTTCCCAGTAACATTTTAACCAGGGGTCCCAAACGTTTGCACGCCACTGTATCTTCAGCCAGAAATTCAGTATTATAACATGCAGATGTTGTCATGCTTGGGTCCGGTTCCAAACCTCTACCTCTGAGGGGTGAAAGCTTTATTCCTCCCCACCCAGACTACCCTTATGGACAGAGGATATGTCTGCTTCCAGACACAGACACACACACACACAGTGAAGGTATGTGAAAGTGTCACACTTTCAGAAGCAAATTATTCAGATTCTGTAGTGTGCATCAATGCATGCGTTTCACGTCTTCTGTCGCCACTAAAGCTCTAAGCAGGATTTTTGCTTTGTGGTGCAGAGAACAGAGATCCATTCATGCAGTGTGTGTGTGTGTGTGTGTGTGTGTGTGTGTGTGTGTGTGTGTGTGTGTGTGTGTGTGTGTGTGTGTGTTGAAAGATTACCATGTTAATCTGTATTTACCAGCTTCTTCTACTCTTAAAATCAGCACCTTACCAGGAGATTTTACACACACACACACTCTATGGGTCATCCAGCCGTCATGTTGGGGTGAATCCACATTGATTTTTCAGCTATCAGGACACAACAGGCTGCTTGAGTCTCCAGTTCCACACCCCTTTATTTCAACTCCCTCGACTTCACCTCAGGTTCTCCTCATGCTCTAACTATTACAATTAGACTTGTAGAGCATCTATGACTTGACACTCAGTAAGAACCGCTGGGTGAATGTTACTTAAAGCATTATTCATTAATGTCTGTCAAAAATATGAATTTGCATAATATTAAAATGTTTAATCTATTATTAATAACCTTTTAGTTCATTGTTATCAAAATTAGTCATCTAACATTGTAAAACTATGTAAAAAAAGTATTTATAGGAGACTATAAAAAGACCATCTTTAGTTATTTAGTTATAGTTATAGTTATTCATTATAGTAAGTTGTTCTAAATAATAAAAGTTGTTCAAGTTGAGGTAATTAAAATAGAAGAATATTTTGAATATCCTTTACTATTTTTTATATATATGCATCAGTATTATCGCTTCTCAGGACTTTTAATCTGAAATTCTGAGCATGAGCAAAAAAAGAGAGCAAACAGCCTCTCCTTTCTCATTTTTCTCTATAATCCAATATCTGCACAGAGTACTAAACATCCAGTGGAAGCTCCATTAGCATTTAAACTGGGATTTAATTCAGTTGGAAATTAGTGAGTATTAGAGTTTTTATATGTTTTCCAAGCTGAAATATTTTTGCCTTCTGCAAGTTAATATTTTTGAGACTGGAATTTAAGAGGTAAAAAAAAAACGTTTTGTTGCTACCTGCTAAAAATATACCCGAAGTGCCGAAGTGCAATGTTTTTAGAGGCTTTATAATGTATGTGTACTTTCTGTACATGGAAAGTTAAAGGGTTAAAACCTAATATTTATACTGGTTTTGGTGGGAAAACCTACTTTGCGCCAAGTATCAAAACAGCCTGAAATACAAGCAGCACAGAGGGAATTTTCTGGAAGAGGTCAAGCAGCAATACTGTACAACTGGGGCTTCTGTAGGAGTTGCAACATTTAGCTAAATAATGGGGCCCAGAAGAAAACCATGAATAGTGAACTTGTTCTGCAATATCTGTTCTGTCGTCATGCTTCTTCGGGTAACATGCCTCAATTATTTGAACTTGTGGCAAAAAAAGGATTCAAACACAACACATGGCAAGTAGTGTTCAGAGGATAGGTGACGTACGGTAGTAATGCTAGCTTATGGAAGCTTTAATGTGATGGATCTTCATAAAAGTCTCTTCTAAAAGTGATTCATGCAGACAGGGCTGAAGTTTGAACAGCTGTGCTCATTCGTATTGTGATCATTTCCAATACGGCACCATCAGGCCACACATCTGTCCTGCTCTACCTTCCCTGAAAACACAGCTGGCCCTCATACCTAACTCTCTCCATCCACCTGCCTGTAGGTAGCATGTCTTGCCTTCCAATTTTAACAAACCTTCAGTCGAAGCATAACATACATATATATATATATATACATATATATATATATATACATATATATATATATATATATATATATATATATATATATATATATATATATATATATATATAAAATGAACTCTGATGTATCCTGTTTCATCCTTTAAATGTTTCAACAACCTGATTTGAGTCCAGCAGTAGATTAATTTGATTGGAAAAAGTTGTCAGAACATGTGCAACATACACGTATACATACACTTCCTTGTTTCTACATTCACTGTCCATTTTATCAGCTCCACTGTTCATACAGAAGCACTTCGTAGTTATATTATAAGAGACTGTAGTTCATCTGTCTCTGCGTACTTTCTTAACCTCCGTTCACCCTTATCTTCAATAGTCAGGACCCCAGAGGACCACCACAAAGCAGGTACTATGTGGGTGGTGAGTCATTCTCATACCACCACCATGACAGTGTCACTGCAGTGCTATTACTGTGTGTTGCACTGGTATTTTTTTTACACATAAAATAATAATCGTAACATTACATATTTCATTGCAGCAACAATAATTAAATAGTTAAATATATAAAAAGGTCACATTAAATAAGTGATTTTTTATTATAATCTACATTAATCTATAATCTACATTTTGGGATATACAAAATAAATAGCCACACTAAACTATATGGAAAAATATAAGATTTTTGGTGATTTTGAAATGTGTGCTTCATTGTTTACCTGCAGCAGGCAGCGCTCCTTGAAGATATATCCGATGAGCTTATCAAGGTGCATCAGACACTGGTGGTAACGGATATGGTGTGTAAGGACTGGGAGCATCATGGCATGCTACACACACACACACACACACACACACAGTGAGAGAAAGAGAACACAGAAAATAGTGAAAATCACACTTACTGAACAGACAAATTGCAACAACCCCCAAAGAACAAGCTGGAACCACACTCGTGAGAAAGCCATGGAGGCAGAAATCAATCAGCTCGTCATTATTTATTAAGAGCACTTCTGACAGAGACAAAGATCAAAGCATGAAACACAATCTGGGTGTCATCAGCAAGGAGGGAGTGAAAAGGAAAAAAAGGGGGAAAGTGACCGGGGGCTGGAGATGGTCTTTCAGAAAACACTGCAAAAAAATCATTTTCATTTGAAGTTGTGCATCCCATCTGTCTTCATATACTGGATTCACGTTAACTAACAGAACAAATTCACCCTTGTCTTACAATTTGGCAACTTATTTGAGGTAAAAAAAAAAAATCTGAAAACCAAAACAACCAAAACAAACCAGGCTACGTACCACATGTAGATTTCCTACTATTTCCTACATTTCACCCTGCTTTTATTTTTCAGCTGTATAGGAATCATGTGCTGTGCTATATTGAGAAAGTCAGGAGATAATAACACTATTTTGCAGAAATACGTTTTTGTAGATAAAGGTTGTGGTTGGATTTTTTTTCCAAATGATCTTTGCAGAAGGCCTCTAGTTCAGACATACAGGACATCCATAAAGTATTCACAGAGCTTCACTTTTCCCACATTTTGTCAGGTTACAGCTCTATTCCACAATTCATTAATTTCACCCCTCAATATTCTACACAAAACACCCCCAAAGTGAAAGGCTTGTGTTTTTGTCATATGTTTGCAAATGTATTTAAAATAAATTAGTATGGAGACAGTGATGATAACCCTGCTACAGAGAGCTCTGGACCTCAGACTGGGGTGAAGGTTCATCTTCCAACAGGACAACGACCCTATGCACACAGCCAATATAAAAAGGAGTGGCTTCGGGACAACTATGTGAATGTCCGTGAGTTCTGAGAGATCTGAAAATGGCTGTGCACCAACACTCCCCATCCAACCTGATGGAGCTGGAGAGGTTCTGCAAAGAGGAAGTGGAGAAACTTCCCAAAAAAGTTGGGCCAAGCTTGTAAAAATCTGAGTCCCAAAGCTGAGCAGCCAGTGTTTGATAAACACAAAGTTTAAAAAGTCAACAGAATTTTAGAATTAGTTGGAACTACAGTGCTAAAAAATCTGAACACTTGAAACATCCTAGTATACAACCAAGTCAATTAAACTTCAGGGAGTTGAACTTGCCCAGTTAGGAAACAAATGCAATTGTGAATCAAGTTCACCTGCTTCTGTGCAAATGAAAGTGATAATAGATACACCAGGGAGGCAACATCAAGTCAACCCCCACCAGTGGCACCCGTCTCTTAACAAATGAGAGCAAGTTCACACAGAGCACATTTAACAGATGTGAAACAACCTGGGGATGGTGTGGTGAACATTGTGCTACTTGCTACATCATTCAGCATAACTGGTTTGCTGGTGGATCAGTGATGTACTAGAGATGCATATCCTTGAAGGGTCTCACAACCTTCCAACGCTACCATGAATGCTGTTAGGTACCAAGATAAAATCTGCCATTGTCAGAGCTTGCACTGGTGCAATGGGCCCTGGGCTCCTCCTGGTGTAGGACAATACTCAGCCTCATGTGGGCAGAGTGTGTGGGCAGTTAGTGGACAATGAAGGTACAGATGCTACTGATTGGCCCTCACATTCCCAAGACCAGAATCCAACTGAACTTCTGGGACTTTATGTATCAGTGTATCTGAGGCCACAAAGTCATGCCAGACTGTCCAGGAATTCAGTGGACTATTCATTTACTTTGATTTTAAGCATAATTTTTGTCCATATGATTTTGGTTTCCATTGACTTATAAAAAGTGTAATTAAGTGATGAAATGACATATTAGATTTTCAACATGAACCTTTTTTTCACGGAGATCTGATGTGTGATTTAAGTGTTATATGCATCCCTTAATTATCTTGAGCAGTTTCTAGGCCTGAAAAAAAGGGAATACCACATTGATGAAGTTTGAATATGGGACTAAACGTGTACATTATATCAAATATAATAACGTTAATTGTGTCATTACTTTTAGAATCTCTGACTTTATTTAATGTATAGAAGTTGTAAAGACAGATCAGGATTCAATTCAGGATTCTTTCCTAAATTATAGGTTAAATGATTCTCAAATGATTAGCAAATCATATTAGTTTGGCTCATGTCTAGACAATGAAAACGTGTGTGTGTGTGTGTGTGTGTGTGTGTGTGTGTGTGTGTGTGTGTGTGTGTGTGTGTGTGTACCTGGCACACATCAGAGCGGATCCCAGTTTTCCAGAAACCCTGGCTGCTGAGCTCCACTGTAACCTCCCTCCTCATTGAGTTCTTCTGCCTAATCTTCTGCAGAGCCTCCTGCAAATTACATTACAGCTTATTAGAATGCACACACACACACACACACACACACACACACACACACACAGCCATCTTTACAGGGAGTTGCATCAAACAATGTACGTGTATAGTTAAAACTATACAGTTATGTTAAAATGTGTCTTGAGCTATCCAAAATGGCATTCTGGCACTTTCTAAAGAACTTCCTACAGGTTAACATACTTTTGGTGCAGATATGTAATATGGGCTAGTTTTTCTCAATATATTTTCCTCATTTGTTTGGTTTGGTTCTCCAAATCTACACTTAGGAATGATTCATTTTAGATCAAATTAAGCAGATATATAGAGAATTCTAAAGGGTTTGCAAACCTTCAAGCATTGCTCTGTATGTGTGTGTATAAATATAAGAATACGTAAAATGGCATTTGTTGTGTAGCAACGACAGCAGAGAAAGCATAGAAGTCTACTTCACCGAAAAATATATGAAATCTTTAAAACACTAAAGTGGTTACTTCAAAAAAACTTATTCTACAAAGACGAGCTGTGACCTCAACCCAAAGATCACCTTTGGGCTCTTATTTTTGTACAAAGCCCTTCATGGAACATCAATAACAATACGAGGAGAAAAAGGCAACACAACAAGAAATGTAATAGAGATAACAGAAAGAGAGATAAGCCCTTTAATGCTTCAGTTCATTTGTCATCGAGACAGTCATGCCAAACAAAGCCTCACGAATTGAATCCAATTGCACCAATAAACATCAGCAGAAAGGCTGTGATGGAAAGAAGGCCTCAGACAAGAAGCAGCAGGGCCTATAAAGCGGCTAATTGGACAATTGTGATGACAGCGGGCTGTCAGCATGCCAGTTGATTGGTTTAGATGTGTGAGAGGAGGACCAATCAGGACAGACGTGTGCACAAGCACCCGTCTGTCTATTAGTAGTTAAGATGGGCACACACAGTCACCATCAAGTCGTGAGGAATTAGGAGTGTGTGAAAGTATGTGTGTGTGGCATTTTGTCTTCTTTCTTTTAAAAGTGAAACTCTGCAGTTTGTGTTCCTGTCATTGCTCGTTGGGCTCTAAGCCTCATACCACAATTTCAGATTTATTTACATTGTGCTTTTCCGGACAAACATCCAAAGTTGCCATATAAATGCAGAACCAGAGATCCACACTGTGGGTAGTTACCCAAACGATGATTCTGATTATTGAGTGATGAATTATCAGTGAGTAATCCAGCTCAGAAAAACAGCTAAAACTCACTCATTTTTCCAACTCAGTTATAATCCCAGTTTAATGCCAGATGAGCTCCCATTGCATGTTTATTGGTCTGTTCACATTTTCATGCTCAACCTGCATGCAGACTCTGACTGATCTGCTATAGAGAGGCGGGGCTAATGGTGCCACTGACCCAGATAATGGGTTGCTGAGAAAAACAAAGGGAGAGGCTGATTGCTCTCTTTGCTCAGACAGTGCATGTTTCAGAAGAAAAGTCCTGAGAATGGATAATACTGATACATAAATAAAAATGATAAAGGAAATAATTTTTCTATTATCATATTTTTTTCTATTTTATTTGGAGCACTGTCAAGTATTTTAAGCTTATTATAAATTTCATCACTAATAATTCATAACTAATAATAATCTGAATGATCATGATTTCATTATATATATATATATATATATATATATATATATATATATATTATATATATATATATATATATATATATATGTGTGTGTGTGTGTGTGTGTGTGTGTGTGTGTTTTCACTCCTCAAAATAAGCAAAATAATCACTGTAGGCCCAACTGAATTTTTGATCAAAACAAAATATGTAAATTCTCTTAATTTAAAATAAATTTGAGTAGCATAGGAAAAGAA
Source organism: Acestrorhynchus altus (assembly GCA_034509495.1). NCBI lineage: Eukaryota > Metazoa > Chordata > Actinopteri > Characiformes > Acestrorhynchidae > Acestrorhynchus > Acestrorhynchus altus. The sequence goes on from CM067510.1 coordinate 26,444,952, forward strand.
CATCTGACATGAGTGACTAACTTCTTTTGGTGAAACAAAGTGAATAAAAAATCCCATAAAATTAGCCAAGGGTTCTTAAGTGTAATACCTCAACACAGGCTGAAACAATTACAGTCAGATCTATAAATACCTGGACAGTTAAAAATTTTCACTTATTATACTGTGTCAACTTTAATACCGATCTGAGAACAACTTCAGTGATCCTATACTACTGTGAATTTATCAACTCATGGTGATATGCATATCACCATTAATACACAGTAGCATTTCATAGAGCCACAAAAAATAAAGACATGGATAATACAAAAAAATTGGAACCATCCATCATCTGCTGCTTTACCCTGCTGGATGACTAAACTCCTCCCCCTCTCTAATGGAAAGACGGAAAATATTTAATTATTATTCAGCCACTCACTACCCAAAACTTGTGGCCGGAGGTGAGTGCTGTAACCTGAAAGATAAATTGAAAGATAAATTAAGAGCTCTCTCCTCACCACAACAGACCAGCTCAGAGTCTGCACTGCAGACATTGCACCAACCCTCCAGTCAAACTCTTGTTGAATCAATAAAATAAAAGGAAATACAAAAAAAAAATACTATTTTAGTTTTTGAGCATGAAACGAAAAAAAGTATTAAATTAATTTTTTTTTATGAATATTCTTTTCTGAAAACAGAAATAAATTTAGAAAGGGAGATACAAAGAAAAAGTAAAAAAATCAAGGTATTATGGTATCCACACACAACTGGTTTTTTGAAGGGGCGAGACTGCAGTAAGGAGATTCTGATTGGTTGAAGGGATTGAAATCCAACACTTTTTTCCTAGAAATGACCAACACCTTTATTTGGTGTTCAGCAGCACATTCCTGCAGGAGATTACAGTTAAAAGCATGAATACATTAACACTCTTTATTAAGTATTAAAGTATATTCTTTCAGCTATGGCCTTTTTTCACCTTCTACATCAGAGCTTCTCTTCTCTGTGCATTTTCGTCTTCCCCCTGCACTCCAAGTCTCATTTTTTTGTAGTAGCCTTCTGTGCTTTCCTCTCCATTTCCCCCTCACTCACTCACTCCCTCCATCCATCCCCATATCATTTCTCTCTCTCCCCTTCGGAGGAGATGTGTCATTCTCAGGCTGGCGCGAAAAAGTTGGAGGGTCTAAATTACCCATGAGCGGCAGGATTGTGACACTGCGAGGAAATAAGAACAACAAAGGCATGAATAAATAACGCCGTCCCACTTTGAACTGTGCATCAAAGAGAAGCATCACAGAGAGGCGCAAGGGCTCCGGAGACGAACCTGCAACCAGCATGCATCTGCAGAGCTTCAGCGAACAGAAGTCTCTGAAATGAGTACAAGCTCCCATCCCAGCGTAGTCCCACAAGAAAGCAGAGGTGCAGAATGGAGGGAGGAACGACTGGGTTTAAACGAAATACATGGGACACATCTGGCACAGGGACTTCCAAGCGGGAGGCGGGGTGACAATCTAATGTGACATTTGTCCCATTTGCAAATATGGGTATTACATAATTATATATGAAACATGCAGCAACAAGCAATAATCTACTCCTGCATCAAATATATGCAGAAACTGGTCAAATATTTATTGATTTATTTATTTATCACAAATATTGATTTTGGTCCTGTTCTGAAAGTAATCCAAAATGGCAAAATTCATAAAAAAAAACGTTCCACACAACGTTCCTGGTTTAATAAGTAAAACCACCAATTTTTCATTACTCTAGAAACCTGGTGGTCCTGTGAGGGTCTGACCACTGAAGAACAGGGTGAAAGGAGGATAAAGCATACAGAGAAACAGATGGATTACAGTCACTAATTATAGAACTACAGAGTGCTGTATGGTCAGACAAGCTGATTAAATGAAGATTTATATACGTTGTTTACACACAGAGAAAAACAGTCAAAATTATGTTGAACCTTCATTTTAATGTGACATAAACCCTACTATACTAAATAGGATTCCAGTAGTGTTATGAGTAAAACCACCCTTTTTTTTCTTTTTCTATTTTTTTTTTGCAGAAGGCTTAGAGAAAGACAGACACCATGGAAGACTGTATATATATATATATATATATATATATATATATATATATATATATATATATATGTGTGGGCAGCTTTGAGTCTCTGTAAGACTGGAGAACGCACTAATTAAAGTCAAAGTGTCTCCGTGTCTGAGTGAGATTTCCAGAAGGTCAGCAAGAACTAACGCTTTCACCGGCTTTGCAGTGGCCTAATAGAGCAGGGAGCGCACACACAGAGACAATACTTCTTATACAACAGAAACAGTGTTTGTGTATACACACACACACACACACACACACACACACACACACACACACACACAGAGCAGGTACTATGTGGGTGTTGGGTCATTCTCAGCACTGCAAGTGACACTGACAAGATGGTGGTGTGTTAGTGTGTGTTATGCTGGTATGAGTGGATCAGACAGCAGTGCTGCTGGAGTGTTTAAACCACTGAGAAATATCCAGCCAACAGTGTCCTGTGCGCAGTGTCCTGTGAGCACTGATGAAGGACTAGAGAATGACCAACACATACTGTGCAGGAACAGATAAGCTTCTGTCTCTGACGTTACATCTACAAAGTGGAAAAACTAGGTAGGAATAGAGTGGACAGTGAGTGGACACAGTTTTAAAACACTCCAGAAGCAATGCTGTGTCTGATCCGCTCATACCAGCACAACACACAAATACACTCCTCTGTAGTGCTGAGAATGACCCACCACCCATATAATACCTGCTTTATTGTGGTCCTTTGGGGTCCTGAATAATGAAGATCAGGATGAAAGAATTCAGAAACAGGTGCAGTACAGTCTATAATTATAGAACAGCAAAGTGCCCCTGTATGGTAGGAGAAACTGCTAAAATGGACAGTGATAGTAGAAACATGGTCCTAATGTTATGGCTGACTGGTGGAAGTGTTTTTCCAGGTCTACATACCTCTCTTTGTGTCAGCTTCTGCTTATCGATTTGCTTCACCTTGGGGCTGTTGGCCAGCAGATGCCGCAACTTCACGTAACTCTTCCACAGCTTTTGATACCTGTAAAATACGACATATTCTAGTAAGAAATGGTGAAGTGTCAATAATACAATGGGAAAAATAAGTATTCATACACTTCAGATTTTGCATGTTTTCCCACATACAAAAATGGAGAGGTCTGTCATTTTTATTTTTATTAATATGTCTTATTATTAAAGACAGAATCTAAAAAAAAAAATCCAATAATTAATTAGCATGAAATACGTATTTGATATAATAAAAACACAGAAGTCAATATTTAGTACAGAAACCTTTGTTTGCAATTACAGAAGTCAGGCCTTTCCTGTAGTTCTTGACCAAGTTTGCAGCAGGGATTTTGGTTCACTCCTCCATACAGATCTTCTCCAGATCATTCATGTTTCGGGGCTGTTGCTGGACAACACTGAGTTTCAGCTCCCTCCAAAGTTTTTCTAGTGGGTTCAAATGCTTCTTACGGAGCCACTCATGAGTTGCCTTGGCTGTATGTTTTGGGTCACTGTCATGCTGGAGGACCCAGCTACGACTCATATTGAATGCTCTTACTGAGGGAAGGAAGTTGTTGGCCAAAATCTCACAATATATGGCCCCATTCATCCTCCCTTCAATATGGTGCAGTCGCCCTGAAAAATCACTCACAAAATAGGATGTTTCCACCCCCACGTTTCATGGTTGTGACAGTGTTCTTTGGGTTGTACTCATCCTTCTTCTTCCTCCAAATATGGCAAGTGGAGTTGATACCAAAATGTTTAATTTTGGTCTGAACTGACCACACGTCCTTCTCCCGTGCCTCCTCTGGATCATCCAGATGGTCGCTGGTGAACTTCAAATAGGCCTGGACATGTGCTGGCATGAGCAGGGGGACCTTGCGTTCCCTGCAGGATTTTAATCCATGAAGGTGTAGTGTGTTACTAATGGTAATCTTTGAGCCTGTTGTCCCAGCTCTCTTCAGGTCATCGAAAAGGTCCTCTCACACAATGTGTACCTACAATAAAAATTACAGCCCACTCCATTCTTTGTAGGTGGGAGAACTTGCAAAACCAGATACTTAATTTCCCATCTCCAAAAAGTAGATTATGTTAAAAAAGTCCATTTGTGATCACAATTTCATTCAAAAATGTCAACTAATATTTTTATATTCATTACACATAGAGTGACATTTCATGTGTTTCTTTTTTTGTTTTACTGTTGATCAGTATGGTTTACAGCACATGAAGACCTGAAATACAGAAAAGGCTTTATTCAAATTTGAATATTGTGGGGCAACTGTGGCCTGGTGGTTAGGGAATCAGCCTTGTGACTAGAAGATTGCCAGTTCAAATCCCAAGACTTTATTTACATTTGAACAAAAATTATTCATTTTCATTTGTTACTGCAGCAAAGTCTTCCTATAATTGCTGACCACCTTTTTGCATGTCTCCGCTGGTATTTTTGTTCATTCATCATTAGCAATGAGCTCCAACTCTTTCAGGATGGAGGGTCTCCTTGCCATCACCCTGATCTTAGGAACCATCCACCGATTCTCAATTGGATTCAAGTCAGGACACTGAGGCCACTGCAAAACGTGAATGTTTTTGTCTTTTTATGCCAAATTAAGGATTCATGGTTGTGGCCAAACAACTACATTTTTGTTTCATCTGACCTTAAAACAAAAGACCAGAAGTTGCAAAAGTGCCTTTTCTGGAGAGGTGGTGCCTTTCCCTGGTCTGCATCCTTAGAACAAAGCAATGTGCAGTGTCCACTGGATGGTCTGCCTTGAGACTGTTGCAACCAGCAGAGCCTAGATTCACCAGGATGGCCTTGGTGATGATCCTTGGATTCTGTTCTTCTCTCTCACTATCCTCCTGGCAGCACAGGTGTCACCTTAGGCTTTTTAAATAATTTTTTAATAATACTTTGCACTGTAGCCACTTGAACTTGAAAACATTTTGATATGACTTTATAGCCGTTTCCTGACATGAGCAGCTGCAGGTCCTTAGTGAGCTCTTTTGTCTTGGCCATGACTGTCCATAAACACAAACAACTGCAGAGAGCTGCTGTTTTTCACCTGTTGATTAAAACAGCTGTTCCCAATGAATCAGGGTAGTTAGGATGCTTTAGAACAGCTTGGACTATTTGGAGTGGTACAGAACTTTCGATTTTCCCATAGACTATGACAGTTTGCAAAGGCTTTGAAAAATCTGACATGCTACTTTTTGTTAAAATGTCAATAAAGGCCAGAGAAATATTTTTCCACAATGATGCCTCTGGTACATAATCTTATGTTCTTTCAGACTTCACTGTATATAGCCTTTGTTTGCAGAGGTGTTAAACAGGAACTACTTTTAAAGACATGAACAATATGACAACATAAAAGACAATGTCAGAAAAAACAGGGAAAACCAGAGTTAGAGATTGCATGCGGGGGTCCATCCACGTCAAACATAGCAAACAACCTGCATCTTTTGCTCCAATACCTTGTCAATTACTTTTATCTCTCTCTCTCTGTCCATCAGGTTGTTCTCGCTACCCTTTCCTTCTGTCTGGAGTGTTATAGCTACAGTAATATAATAACCACACTGTTAGAAAGGCCAAAAATCAAAAGCTGAATCCTAGAGGGAATTGTGGAATGTCATATTTAAATGAAGAGGAGGAAATTAAAATTGCTTTTATATTGTAAAATATAATTATATATTAAGAATGTAATTCAATACAAATACAGAATTCTCATTCTCACATTAAGTTGTGTTTACCAAGTTCTAAACAGCAGTTTTTAACCTTTCCATAGCTTGCTAGCTACCTTGTTAATGAGTTGCTTCATGCCTGTTCATCTAGACAAGCCCAGGTTTCAAACTGAAAGTATGTATGCTATTATTAGTAAACCATTAGCACTGTGGAACATGTGTGATGTGAGCTTGTTGGTGGTTGGGGTTACTGGTGTGCCATGAGTTTTTATTTTTTTTTTAAATGTGCCATGACAGAAAATAGTTTGGGAAACACTGAGTGCACCATTTTGGGGTTCCACTATTATGTAGTGGTGTCTGCAGCAAATACCTGCAGGGTGTGAAATGTGATTCATAGATTCAAGATGTGGATAATGGGTCACACAGCTCATGTTAATGACTGGCAAAACAGAGTGATTGCATTTGGGTGTACCAAAGGCCACAGTGTGAAGGAAGGAGATGAATTTGCAGGTGTATTGAATAGACCTCATATCGGTCTACCAGTGAAGATAATACTTGTATGTGTAACTGCACAGTAGAATAGTCCTCAAGGTTTTTACAGTCTAAAGTGGGCCTTGCCTTACTAACATCCCTATGAGCAGGTCTGTCAGATGGTTCTTGGTCTTCCAAACTTCAGCTTGACCATGTTAACTTTCAATTCTTAACTGGCAGCTTTTATTTATAGACAGAGGAACCAACTACCTATAAAAAAATGACACTATTCTAACTGTTCAAAACCATGAAAATGTTGAAACGTTGAGGGGGAATTGTGAACCACTGTACACCTGTAATATCCAATGCAACTGTTAAACACATTCATTTAATTGAACCGAAATCTTTTTTGCCAGTGAGGTATTGCAGAATTCATTAGCACAGGGGTTACATACATTTTCTAGCCTGAATGAAATGACTGGATGTTTACTCATTTTGAATAAAAAATATTGAACGTGCATAACTGAACGCGGATAAGTACAACTGCTTATTTTACTTTAGTTAAACTGTGTTGGTTTATAATTGAGACTTAGGCTGTATTTTCTATTGTAATTCTATTAGGCTTGCATATTTTTTCTTGCAACTGTTGACTGTTTAATGCTGCAACTGTTCACAATTTAAAATGTCTGTGTTAAAAAAAAAAAAAGAAATTGAATCAATCAAAAGCGAGGTATGATGTCATTGTTCTCTTAGCCTCGTCATCTACCTTTACTTGCAATGCATTGTTTAATGCCAATTTAAAACCAGAGAAGGGGCAGATTTGATTTCAGCATTTACAGTGTATATTTCTCTTAAAGGTATGTTTAAGTGTTGTTTATCTGATCAGTTTTGGCAGGTTTGCATGGTTATCAGCAAGTTGATTGCCTGAATCCTCACAAACATCTCATGACCATGTGCTTAATGGCAGTTGATTGAAATCTCAATACTTGAAGGGGGTTCGCTGGCATTTGCACAGTAATGGCTACACACAGAGCACTGGATGTGCACTAGTACATTCACAGAACATACCCTGTATTCAGCACAACAAACTTCAGATCTTCTCCAAAGTCTTCTATAGGAGGCTTTTGGAACTCTGTAACATGGATTTTCACATGTATGGGATAGTGATTGGGGCAAACTTTTCAAGCACAGCTCAAGCCAAATTCAACACATTAAGAAAAATGGATGTTCTGGTACATTTCTTTTTCCACAGAAAGTTAAATATGCCACAACAGCACAGCAGGGCTTATTTCACTTGATTAGTGACATTTCTTTGATCTAATTTGTGGTATATAAATGAATTGCTGTTATTACCTTTGACTGCAACATACACAGACCCTCAGAGCTTAAAACAATGTTGACTAATTTATTCATAAATATTTTCCCTGGTGTAGGATTGAATGCAGAAAACAGAGTAAAAATACAAATATTTTAACAGGAGTGTCCAAACTTTTGCAGACAACTGTACCTTTATATAAAAAAAACCTTCATTACAGAAATCTCATAATTGGAAACTAATTATATTTCACTTGTCAAAACATCATTTTCTCCCAAGTAATATATGCATCGTGTTGTGGAATCTCAGGGGTTATAATTAAACGAGGCAACCGACGTGTTCTTATCTCTCATTCTATCTACTCCTCTGTCTTCTGGTCTCCCTCCACATTACTCTCTCTCTTTCTCTTGCTCTCTCTTTAGGCCATATAATGAAGTCCCTGTCCATCTAGACATTTGTCATCTCTGCCTCATTGAGAAGAAACTTTGTGGGAGGGACATGGGGACCCCTCCAGGTGTGTGTGAACACACACACACACATTTTAATTAAATTTCTCCCTTATGCACACTTCCACGATTGAGAATGCATGAAACACACACTCACACATGCTATTTATGCAAACCTATGGAGAGTCATTGTGTATAATGAAGCAGGACACATATCAGCGTCATTCATTTCCCCTCGAGTCATTAGCAATGTGACCATGTGCTCATGAAACTTCATCCAATAGCGCCTCCTATAGAAGACTTGGGAGAAGATGAGAACTCTCAGATCAGATCTGAGGATCTCATGACCAACTGTACAGCTAAATACAGGATATGTGCTCTGACTTACTAGTGCACATCCAGAGCTCTGCATATAGCCAGTACAGTGCAAATGCCAGGGAACCCCCTTCATGCACTGAATATTCAGTCAACTACAGTTAACCATATGGTCATGATACATTTCTGGAGATTCAGACAATCGACGTGCATAAAGGCAACCAAAGCAAAAATGTTTCCAGAACTGGGCCAATCAGATAAACACATAAATATATATTTAACAGAAAGTCAAAGGGTGGAAGAAATTAACAATGTAAAAGTCAAAATCTGATCTGCCTTTCTCAGGACCAGGCTAAAAGAAAAATGACACTCACTCAAATTTTGGATAAAATATATATATATAAAATTGTATATTGTAATTCTATTTATATATAAAATTGTACACTTATGTATGCTTTAAATTCTGAAAATTGTCAACAGTTGAAAAAAAGTATGTAAACGTTATGAAATGACCTGGATTTTTGCATTGATTGCTAGTAAAATGAAATATGACCCTTATTCAAGTCTCAATTCCAGACTAATGTAATTGAGACTTGATATTGATCAAAATGAGTGCAGACTAGAAAAAGCAAATTAACCTCTGTGCTAATAAGTTTTCCAGGTGCTAAATGGCAAATGTTGTTTCAGTTCAATTAGATGAGATGGCTGAAGTGTTTTTGACAGTTGAATCAGCTATTAAAGACACACAGTGATTAAAAAAAACCCTCATTGTGCAAACCTGTTTTGCAGCCATAGAAAATGTCTTGGTTCTATTGAACATTTAAAGATAGACTAGTCTGTTATTTTTCCAGGTAGCTGGTTCCTCAGTGTGTAATTTCAAAATGCCAGTGGAGGTCAAGCTGAGATCTGAAAAACAAAAGAACCATTGGCAAGAACTGCTCATATGATTGTTAGAAAGGCAAGTAAAACCCAGTTGGACTGTAAAAAACCTTGATGTAGAAGTAGGGCACTATTCCACTGTGCAGCAAAGCATCCAAGTATCATCTTCATTGCTGAGTGACAATTCTGATTAAAGTGTCCTGTAAACTGAGATTTTTGCCACTCCTGGTAGACCTGCATGAGCATATGCTTCAAAACACCTGCAAATTCATCTCCTTCCTTCACATTATGGCCTTTGGCACACACATATGCATTCACTCCTTTAGCCAATCATTAACGTCTGTTTTGTGATCCATTTTCACACATCCAATGAAACATTCGCTGCATCGTACCACCTCTCCCTACTGGATCCCCACAATGATCCTAAACACACCACAAAATCCACCATGGACTATCTTAAGAGTTGCAAGGTAAAGGTCATCATAGCCTTCACTGTCCTATCACCCAAACATCAGGAGTCTGTGGACAGGCCTCTAAAGAAAATGAAGATTGCATTTTTCTTTGGTACAGTTCTCCTCCATGCTGCTTCTATACAGTGCCTTGAAAAAGGGGTATTCATACCCCTTGAACTTCACATTTTTTTCCACAAACTTCAAGATTAAGTGTTAAGTGCAAAGTATTTGTATTCAGCTCCCATCAGTCAATACTTTTTAGGACCACCTTTCACAGCACAGTTTTTTGGGTTATGTCTCTACCAGCTTTGTACATCTAGAAACTGAAATTGTTACTCATTCTCCTTTGCAAAATATATGCTTTGATCTAAACAATTGCATTATAGCTCTGGCTCTACGTTTAGGGTCGTTGTCCTGCTGAAAGGTGAACCTCTGCCCAGTCTTCTGCAGCCTCAACAGGTTTTCCTCCAGGATTGCCATGTATTCAACTCCACCCATATTCCCATCAACTCTGACCAGCTTCATTGACCCTGCTGAAGAAAAGCATGCCCACAGCATAATGCTGCCACTACCATATTTCATGGTGGGGATGATGTGTTCAGGATGATGTGATGATGGGTTAGATTTCTGCATTTAGCCCAAAAATCTCAGCTTTGGTCTCATCTAACCAGAGCACGTACTTCCACCTGTTTGCTGTGTTCATGTATTGTGGTAAACTGCAAAGAGGACGTCTTATGACTTGCTTTCAAAATTGTCTTCCTTCTTGCCAGATTTGTGGAGTACATGATTAATGGTTGTCCTGTGGACAGATTCTCTCAGCTGAGATGTAGATCTCTGTAGATCCTCCATAGTGACCCCCACTCCAGAATATTACCTTCTACTTTGTGTTTGTCAAATAAAATCCCAATAAAACACAGAAGTCTGTGGGTGTAATGTGAAAAAATGTGAAAGTTCAAGGGGTAAGAATACTTTTTCAAGGCACTGTATGCAAACCTACATGCACACCTGCTGTGGCCAATTTTAGCTCAAGAATGCTCAGTTAAATTTTAAGAGGCAGATATTTTACAGAATGTCCTACTTCATCCGCTCAACACTCAAGCAGAGCCATTCAAATGGCAGCCTGTGAAATTTCAAAGTGTGAAAGGCTAAATCATGCAATCTTCCAGAACACAGCCAGACAGCAAGGACACGTCAGTATGTGATTGGCAAATGTAATGGGCTGAATCAAGTGTGTTACAGAAGGGTAAACACTAAAAATGTGCAACGCCCTGGCACTTCAAACTGAAAGGCATAACCTGAATGACAATTCCATTAAAGGAATAGCACAGCCTAAAATCCCATTTAAATAATTTTCTCCTTACCCCAAAATTATGTCATTCAGCCAAGACAAGTTTGGTACCTAAAGTTTATTCCTTTAGTTCTGCATCATCACTACAAGGCTAATGGTTCTGTACATTGTTTTTTGTTGTTTGTTTGTTTTATGAGTTCCCAAGATGGACCACTGGCTGAACAAACAGAACAGTCACGTTACATGGGAATGCCGAGTGTTCAAGGATTCAAGATTTATTGTCATCCACATCCCATGTGGTACATGAGGTGGAACAAAATAATGATCGCAAGGTCCAAGTTACACCCAAAAGCAATGTAGGTGAGGAGGTGAGGACTAAAATCCTTAGTCTGCACACCTCAACGGCCTGAGGAAATAGAGCTGTTTAAGTGCCTTCCTGAGCAGACTGGAAATGTTGCCCCAGGTGTGGTTGTTATTCAGGTGCACACCCAAGTACCTGTAACAGGAGACCACTTCCACCGCAGGTCCAGGGGTATGCCCTTCCTCAAATCCAAAATCATCTCTTTCGTCTTCACATTGATGCAGAGATTATTCTCCCTGCACCAACCCTCCAGGTGTTCCACCTCCTGCCTGTAGCCAGACTAATCACTGTTTGTGACGCATCCGCTGCTGAGGATGATGGTGGAGATGTGTTGTGGATCCTAACAGACTGCGGCCTGTTAGTTAGGAAGTCCAGGACCCAACTACAGAGGGAGGAGCTCAGTCCAAATGTAAGAGGTTTATGAGACAGTCTTGGGAATCAAGGTGTTAAAAGCAAATGTGAAGTCCACAAAGAACATGAGGACATAGGAATCCTTCTGCTCTAGATGTGTTAGGGCTCCTGTGTCTAGCCCTCCTGAGTTCCTGTGAATCTCCAGTCCTGAAGGCTGCATCCCTGGCTTCCAGCAGAGTCGTGACCTCTGCGTTCATCCAGGGTTTCCAATTCGGGTAGCAGGTAACAGTCCTGGTAGGGTGACGTCTTCAACACACGTTTGTGGATACTGATGTAGCCAAGGACAGCAGATGTGTAGTCCTCCAGATCCAGCTCCCGCTCATTCACAGCAGCATCCCTGAAGACCTACCAGTCTGTGCATTCAAAACAGTCCTGCAGTACAGCATCACCATTGCTGGTCCACACAGTGATGGTCTTCTGTGTGGTCTGGAGCATCTCAGTGGAGGGTGGTGGGCAGTAATTAGCATAATGCAGATGTGATCAGAGAAGCCCAGGTGTGGGAGGGGGGTGCCTCAGTATGAATCTTGTATGTTGGCATGCATCACATCTGGATGCGCATATATATATATATATATGTGTGTGGATGCTTTTTTATGTTTTTTTATGGTTTATGGTTATACTTCTGATAGCTTATGGCAGCATAATGAACTTTGAAATAAACTCAAATATCCTGCATAAATAAATCAAATAAAATACATTTACATTTTAAACAGTCCTTGTGGAAATGTGCTACCATAGTGTGGATTTAAAGGTAAAGTTACCTAAAGAAAACTGTTGGTTGGCTATTTTGATAGGCTAACAGCACCATATCAGAAAATGCTCACAGGTACAGTACAGGTAGGATGTTTTATGCCAAAATTACAAACATAAAGGTAAAAACATGGTAACTGAGGTCATAAACTGTTATTGCATTTATACAGAATATTAACAGTATGGTCTGATTGTACACTGCCCCTGAGGGAAAACAAAATTATCAGGGAAAAAAAAAAAAAAAAAAAAAAATTATATATATATATATATATATATATATATATATATATATATATATATATATATATATATATATATATAGTATAGCACAGTGCAATCATGCAAACATTGATAGACAGCATAACTGGACAGAACACCAGCTTAGTCACTTTACTGCACTCTCCTGACTCAATCAGAAAATGCTCCCACACCGGAGTTGGAATGCAGCTTTGAAACTAGTCCATTCTGGCACGCTTTTTCAAACATTCCTGGATGGGGGGACATGTTTTCTATTGGCACAGCGATATTTAGTCTCTTGTGACACAGGTTTGATCTAAAACAGACAACATGACAGACTGTAAATGCTCTTGTATCCCTTGAATAAATTATGTAATAGTCTACAGCGGCAGTAAACTATTGCAGACTATGGTAACTGTATTCCAGACAACTGTGTGAAAATAAGTTCACACTTGCCAAATCGTGGGGATGGCAAACATGCATTAATTCAGGTTGGTCTATCTCCAAATAAAAGCAACTAAAGTCCAAACATGTCAGCTTTAACTCCAAGTGGGTTTGCCCTCTCCAAAATGCATTGCTATAGTCAAATAGAAATATATGCAAAAAGTCTCTAATCCAGCAGGTTCCAAAAAGCAGTGCTAAATTTAACATGAAATCGAATCAGACAGCCAGACATTAAAAACAATTAATCTACAAAACACTACAGATTAATTAAAAAGTAATAAACTAAAAAAAAAAAAAAAAAAAAAATACACTACATAACCTTTCAGCATTACGTAGAGACCAAAGGGTCAACAGTAGCTTATACAGGTACAATTATCAGTGCACATCACTAATAGGGGTGCAACAACTCAAAACCCCCACTTAGTCAGGATGTCCATAATTAAAACACACTGTGACAAGAAGTGCCTCATTACCATAATACAACCTTTTGCGAGGTCACTCCTGCAAATGCCAACATCAGGATCGGATTTAGAAATAATACAGTATGTTGTGCAGTTCTAATGTTTACCTCATAACTGTTATCACAACAATAATTGTGGACTGAAAACGTCCTCTTGACCTTGAAAACTAAGTACTGGTGTTTCATGGAAACACTTTGTCTAAACCTTCCCCAGATCAGCATCTGACAATACAGCAATATAATAATAATAATAATAATAATAATAATAATAATAATAATAATAATAATAATAATAATAATAATAATAATAAATTATTGTTGTTGTTGTTGTTGTTGTTAAATATGTAAATGTAAAAATACTGTAAAACCTGGATTAGTGGTGCATTTCTGCCATTGAAATCAGAAAACCTGACTTCTTTTAATAAAGCACTGATTAGATAAACTGGATAATTACTGTAAATACGGAGCTTCCTCAAGGAGAGATTTTGCTGTCTTTTACAGACTGCATGACTAACATTGGCACAAACAACAAAGAAAAATATTGCTTATTTTTAAACTAGAACATAACAGTGAATACAGCATATATTAACCTCAAGCTGGAACCCTGAGTTTTATTTTTAACCATATCAGTGCACAAGACTTGTTTCCAAAATGCATCAGGCTTGATTAGATGTTCTTTCTCAAACGTCTGATGCTGAATTTTGTAGTGAGGATACAGGAAAGGTTTCCTTCTGAGAACTTTTCCATGATTTGTGCAGGTGTCACTGAAGAGTAGAACAATATAACACAACTCCAGAATCTGCTAAATCTTCCTGAAGGACTTTAGCAGTAAAGAAGGGGATGGTCCAGCAATCCTACATGCAGCAGTCTCTGAAAATAGTCTTGGTCTTCCAGACCATATTCTGACCTCCATGGTTCCTATTAACTGACATTTCTTAATTACATTCCAAACTGAGGAAATGGCAACCTGAAAATGCTTTGCCATCTTCTTATGGTCTTCTCCTGCTTTCTGGGCCACAAAATGTTTACTTTTCAGAGTGTTAGGCAGCTGCTTAGAAGAACCCATGGCTGCTGATTTTTGGGACAAGGTTAGATCAGTGTAAAGCTATAAGCTATAGGTATTTGCATTACATAGCCTTTCCTAATTATGACTGAACAAGCCATAACCCTAACAGGATAATTAAGGTCTGAGACCTTGGTCAAAGTTAGCTGAGCTCTCAAATGTCCTTGGATTCCCAAAGCTTAACAAGGTATTCTTTCCTTTTCGTTTACTCCAAAATTGTACAAAACCAAAATTATAGACTGGTGTTGCTTAAAATATTAAAAATTGTGTTTTATCTTTCAACTTTATTCCTTTTGGAGATCGTTTCATCTTTAACTTACTTAACTGTTCACAGTGACTAGGGATGACAACCCATTTGCATGCCAGTCCAAAACTTCCATTTGAATGTAAAGAATCTATAATGGCCTCAAATACACATCAATTATACACTTGGAGAATTTAACATGGTAACTATCATATGTATCAGAGCAGGGAGTTACAGGTTTGAATTTATGGCTGATTTTGTGCTTAAAAAGCTTTTATAATTGAAATCAAATATATAAGATGTAATATGTGTAAAACATCTCCCTTATCACTCTACATACCCTATTTTCACATTAACCTGGAGCTCCCTCTATTGGCAGACTCATCTGTCTATACTCTTTTACTTGTCAGTTGCTAACTGGGAAGCTTTTAGAGGTAATTTACATGTAAATTGACCAGCATCCACTCATCAATAAAACAAGTCTTACATGGAAAAACTTTGAAATCAAAATCAGTTGGATGAATAATGGCCATCCTGAAATTGAAATGAACAAAAGACATCATTGCTTTTGCCAGAAGCTCCTTTACTCATTTAGACAATAAGTCGTTGCTGCAGCAAGCTTTAAAGGCCAGTGAGGCTAATTTGTAGTGCTGTGAGTGAGGCCGCAATGGTGTGGGAAAAAATACAATAAACAGACAGGCAGTCCAAGCAAACAGATTCAAAACACATCAAAACAGAACATGTAGTTGATGTTGCTAGACAGTGATGCTGGGCCAGTTGCATCAGCAGTAAGTAAGTTCAAACCCACAGGCTAAAAGTACACTGTTAGAGTTCTATCTTACGCAAAATCACACCAGGTTTCGCCATATAATCTGGTTTTATACTGAGTGTACAATTTGCCCCCAAGCAAGATATAGAAGTGATACCAATAGGAAAGACATTGGCAACAAATTAGATGACAAAAACCTGACTAGTGTATGGTTCCGCAGGGGTTTGTGAAACTCAAATATCTCAAACCTTACAGAAGAAGCATAGCAATGATGTAGTCGGTGGATGAATGTGTGTATGAGGAACGCAGTTGTTTTATTCAGCAGCTGAAGAAGCATCTCACTACAATCTGGACAGAGGGTGAGATTTCAAAGCTTTGAAGGTCTGCTTTGTACAAAGGAACGGAGGTTACAGAGGTGCTGTGTTAAAGAAGACGAGTGATTTGATTAGGACTAAGGTCAGATCATCTCCATAAGACAGGTCTTATGGGGTGTTCCTGATTAGCAGTGGTTAGCACCTGATTGGTCCAAGGAAGGACAACCGTTCACAACATACAGGACTTAAAGCAACACTATGTAGTTTTTTCTCTTCAATTAAGAGCTTAATAATCATTGTGAAGCTCCATTGACTGGAATGAGGAAAATGGCATTTATCATTACTTTGATAAATAAGATGCTGACAAAAGTCATATTTGTGTACAAACCTGTAATATTACTGCAGTATTACAAAATCAGTGCACATGCTTCTGTATTTCTCAGCTAAACAAGAAATACATGCATGCAAATTACATATGTGCAATGCAGCTTTAACCTTTGAACTCTAGGCCAATTTTGTTTCCATAGTTTAATCCACTTTTATTCATCAAAAAAATTGCAAAGTAATAATTCAGGTGGTCACACATAGCTGGTATTGTCTTCAGTTGAGATGTAAAAATGCATCATTTTAATATTTGTATGAATGATGACAAATTATTATTTTTTTCGCTTATTGGGAAAAGTCTCTTTACATCTCGTCTTCATAATACTTGACTAAAGTCCAAATGAAAAACAAAACCTGAATATCCTTTTTCATTTTTGTTATTTAAATATGTATCAGTATTATCTCTTCTCAGGGCTTTTATTCAGAAATTTGAACAGTGTGTGAGCAAACCCTCTGGGTTAGTGATGTCATCAGCCCAACCCCCTCTAACTGATCAGTCAGCATCTGCATGCATGTTGATCATGTACACGTGGACAGAGCAGTAAACATGCACTGGAAGCTCCTTTGACTTTGGGATTTAATTCAGTGGGAAATGAGTGAATTTTAGTTGTTTTCAGAGCTGAGATTACTCACTAATAGTTCATCACAAAGCAGAGAGACAGGGTAAGTTTATGATGATGATGATCATGTCTGTAGGTTAGACTGATCCTGACTTCTGATGTGTAGAAAGATGCCAATGCATGCTTTTAAGAGTTAAAGGATCAACATTTTGGTAACACAGCTCAAGACAGCCTTATACAGGTCCAAGTTTTGATGTCAGTTGATCTGGTGGCACCAGTGGGGCAGAAGACTTTAATGTTATGGCTGACTGGTATATGGCTATAAATGTGTTTAGCAGACAAGGTTTGTTGAAATGCTTGATTTACTGTCAAACTCAATGGAATATAAATTCTCTCTAATATAATCTCCTCATATTCAAGCAGGATGCAGAAATTCACAATAATTATAGCATATAGCAGTTAAAAATCTGAACAGCAAAAATGGTCCAACACATTCACAAATTCTGTGTGTTTTGTATTCCAGCTGTTATAATGCTATTGAACAGTAACGTCTTCTCACTGCCATACATGGTGACACACTATTGCAGAGCGATGGAATGGCTTCCATTACAAATGAAGAAATGAAACCACATATTTCATAAAAAAAAACCCACACCAGCCTGACTACCTTGGGGTAGCCAACTAGGGCTGAACGATATGGCAAAACTTAATTTCAACTGTTACAATAAATCATAACATAAACAAATAGATTTCAGATATCTTTCACAACAAGTCTCTATTTTATTTAAATGTATGGATACATGAAAAACTGGCTGACCAATCAAGGTTGTCATTGATGCAGACCAAAAAATGAGCAACGATACAGTGACAGAACAGTTCAGAGGAATTTGTCCTCCGCATTTAACCCATGTTCATACAGTGAAACACACATACATGCTAGTTCACACACTAGGGGGCAGTGGGCAGACATGCCCAAAGCAGTGGGCAGCCTTATCCATGGTTAAGCGTCTGGCTCATGCACTGCCTGTTTAGGAATTCAAACTGGCAACCTTCCAGTCACAAGGCTGGTTTCCTAACCACCAGGCCACGGTTGCCGCAGCATCCGTATCACCTCAGCCCATATCCAGCTGTTTCTATCCTGATATAATATTGATATACCTCCCAGCCCTAACTGATACCCACGCACCTTACACAATACAAAGTGTATTGTGAGGGAATTGAACACAACAGCAACAATATATCACTGCAAACATACAAAACCTCATCTACACTGACCTAATGTCAAATCTGGAAGTAGTTCTTCACATTGTCTCAAAACGGATTTGAAAGTTAAGGTTTTTTCCTTCTCCTGTAAAGATGCAAGGTTTCTGCCTGACAACTTCAACGTTCTCTTACTGGTGAAAAAAAAACCCTCAAGAATAAACAGCATCTCCATCCGTCATACACTGCAACGTTCCTTTTTTCCACATCAATGAAAATCCATAAACACACAGACACACACACACACAGTGACCTGAAAGCTAATACATTATTGATGAGCCTCTAATGACGGAGTATTATGAGGAAAGATACAGAGTAGAACAAAAGTCGACATCAGCATTAAAGTTCAACCAATGGATAAAAGGGCTAGGTTTATAGTGTCACACTGCCCCCTGCAGGCTGAAACATTCTCTAGAGCATGTTATCCCCACATTAGACAGAATTGGCAGGAACATGCTGATAAGAGTGAAATTAAAGTTATGGTAACAGATACACATCCGTTATTCTATTATTCTTACAGTAGTTATGTGCAGATCCACTGACCCAATGATTAAGACAAATCTAAGACAATAGACAGAAATGGCTTGTCAGGGAAGAAGAAAGCATCTCAGAGTCACACACCCATTACCCATTATAAGTAAATACAAATATAATCAACCAACTAAAACACTGCATGTCCCAATAAGGGCCAAGTCTGGTTTTAATTCTGATCATTTCAAAAATGACAGCAAGGTTTCAGACAGTGGAGTCATTTTCAAACTAGATCATTCATGACCTTCCTGTATAGCAGGCTTCACATTAATGATACTGTGTGTGTTAAACAGTAATAATGTGTGGACAGTTCATATCGACTGATTCTATCACACACACACACACACACACACACACACACACACACACACACACACACACACACACACACACACACACACACACACACACACACACACACTTACTGTGGGTCTCCAGCGTAGCTAAGCTGAGCAGGGCGGATACCAAAGTGCACAATGATTGGAAACGTGATGACATTCGGGTTAAACTGTTCACGATCCAACTGGTCTATCCTCACTGAGCTGGGTTTCTGTTCAGAACATGAACAAACACACACATACAAAAATTTAATCTCTGGCCATAGAACGATTTGATTACAATTCATTAGGAGAGTGGTTCTCAAACTGTGGTACACAAAGCATCCCAAGGTGGTACAACAGATGACGTCATAAAATGTGTTAATCATTCTCAATTTTCATAACATTTGTTTGTGTTTTGTTCTTAATTTGTAACTAAAATACTATAATAATTAAGTACTCTACCAATCCAAAGAGTTTGGAGCCTTCACTACAGAATTCATTTTACTGTAATAATCTATTACCATGCCAGGGTTGGTGACAATCATGCCTTTGCACTCCTCAGCGTATTTCTGCCATTCTAGCTCTTCCCACTGTAGCATGTTAGCAATTTCCTCTTCTGGAACCAGAGGTTTGTTACTGCGTAATAAATACAGCAACACCTGGTGCATAGACAACACTTCTTTGCCTCCATCTGAAAACACACACACACACACACTAACTTGCTGAGAGTTGTACTCATATTTGGTTTATACAGTACTCTATACCAGTGGTGGGGGGGGGGGGTATCTATAAAATACTCAGTACTATACTATGAGCTCAAGATTACAATTACATGCTAATAACACTTTATAAAAGGGTACATTAATAACAGTACCTATGACAATAATAAACATTATATAATGACTTAATCATGACAACTATTAATTCACATTTACAACATCATTAAGTATTACTAAATGTTTGAGTAAAGACATCCAAAGACACTTTACAATTAGCACTCAACCAAAACAAACCAATGAGAAGTGGCAGCCAATACATGTCCCGATACATTTGACCACATAGTGAAGGTTAGTTTTCATTCCTATTGTTAGTTATAGGTACAGAGTACACAATGCACAATTGGCTGTTGCTTATCATATATTGTTTTAGCCAAATATCTTGTTTAGTAAACAAGTCAAGTAATGACAATTCATAATTAGTTGAGACATTACTAACAAATGAATGTAACCTAATTGTAAAATGTTTCCCTAATGCTTGTTGTAGAATAGAATAGAACTTTACTGATCCCTTGGGAGGGTTCCTTCAGGGAAATTAATTATTACTGTGATTGTTATAATCACAACATAATCACATAATCATACAATCTCAACATACTATTTATAAAAGTATCAACATATAATTTATAAAACAATACAATTTTCTAAAGAGCATGTGTGTTTGTGTTGGAGGTTCTGAGCACATTTGAGATATCAAGCCTTAAAGCTTTCATTGGTTACATTGACATATGGCAACAGAAACTTTATCTAAAGAGTCTAAAAATACATTAAGATATTACAAAATAAGAACATGTAAATAACCCAATTTAATAATAAATATATCAGATCGTTCCAATGGGACGATATGACCAACAAAATCATCACAAAGTCAGACTGACCTGGGAGGAAGCGGACAAACCGGGGCATGAAGTGAAACCTCTGGCAGCCAGGGGTGTCATCTTCCTCTGAACCTGCAGGGAGAGATCACACACCTACTTCAATAAAAGCATTCATTTAGAGCATGTCGTGTGGTGTGCATGCAGAAAGCACACCAAACTGAAAGTCCAAGTATTTAGTAGCTGGATAAAGTGAGCTATAAAACACATCGGCGGACAGTGACTCTATAAGCGATGCTATAAGAACTATGTGATGCTGCAGTCATATTTGTGTAAAACCGTGTAATATTACTCCACCCTTTCAGAAAGCTGGTTCTATATCTCATGTAAAATGCACATGTAAGGCATGTCTTTGTGCTGGCTGAAAGCACAAATTACAATTCCTGACAGTAGGAGGAGCTCAGGAGCAATAATACAGCTTTAAAAATCCAGAGTATTGGCCCCTGCAGTTGTGGCAGAACTTGTTAGAGAACATATACCTCACTGGGTATTAGGAGTGGATTTGTGCATGTCAGAATTGTGTAAACACAGTGCGAGTTCACCTGTAAGGTTCCAGTCATACAGCTCGAGCATGTCCTGAAAGAGATATGAGGCAAACAGCTCCAGCCCCTTCACACAGTAATTCTGCCGAAGAGCAACACACAAAGCAAATTGAAAGAGAAGTGTCCAGCAATGCTTCACGTAATATACAAACACACACACGCACGCACACAAGCACTACAAAACAAACATTTTATATTGGAAATTAAAAGACTAAATTCTAAAAGGAGAAACAAGAACAAAAGCATAAAGCCTACAAAAACCTCATACAGTCATTCAGTGTGTTCAAATGAGAATCAACAACATTTCCAAAACAAAAGAAGGGAGTAGAAAAAAAAGAGAAGACTGACCTCTGGGGACATTTCCTCTATGAAATGAATGGTGTAGTCAATGTTGAAGCGAATTACTCTGCACAAAGGAATCTGTGAGAGACATCAGAAACGAATTCAACACAGCAAAAATAACAAGGGCCTTTATATGTACTTTGTTACATGAAAAAAAAACAGCATCCTGCAGAAGACTACATTACGTCTCCACATCTTACTGTAACTTGCTTACGAGACAAATATTCAAATTTGAACTTCCTTCAGAAAAGAGCAATTGTGATGTTGATGTCATAACCCTGCCCCTTCTCTTGTCTAAGCTTCCAGAAACACAGAGGAGCAGTAAATAGTAACAGTCACAGTATTAAATATGTACACGGCTGATTTTGAACACATCGGAGTGAGAGTGCATTAGTAATTACAGTGTTTAGCCATGAGATACGCTGCTCCCCCCACCTTCCTCTGTGTTAACAAAGAGGACGGTAGCAGATGACAGAAACTCGTTCATGGTGCAAAACCAAACATATGCATCATCCCATAAACTTAAAACACCAAAACCCACTCCAGCACAGACAGGATGGTGCTACAAGATTACTCCATGGCTTAATACAAACCAGTGAATTTAGCTGTTTCTTTGAGTGGATCTTATTCCCCTTCCAAGCTGGATTACTTGCTGACCGTTGATCACATTTCCATGGTATTGCATATGTACTATGCCTGTACTTTACTTGTTATGAGGTCTAGAATAACAGGATGTAGCTACCCAGCCTGCAACATGTGAGAGTCAAGTTTTAAGTGTCATTTAAAAATCAACACTGTGTTTTCGGAAACATTTTGTAACACCCCTAATAAATACCATGTATGTTAACTGGTCAGTAATGCTGCAGGTGTAATTGAGAAACTTACATTAGTGAGTGGAGCGTGGGAGAAGAGAGAAAATCCTTCAAACAGGTACTCGTGATCATCGTACTCAATCACTGTTGGCCGGTCCGTCTGAGAAAAACAGACAGAACAAAAACGTGTGTGTAAGCTAAAAATCACAAAACTAGCAAAACAAAATGTGCTCATCTTTCTGGTCTTTTACAAGGAAAAAGGACTCACTAGGAAATTTGTAGGTGGAGACACTGTGATTCTGTAGTGAAAAAGTTTTCCAGCGTTGTTACTCATCAGGCGACATGGTTTCACAGGCTAAAAAATAAAGAAAAAGAAACAAGCGGCCATTTTCATAACTCTATCTTTGTGAAAATATCAAAACCTATTCAGACATCATACCAGGCCTTTCACCAAGCAACTCTGAAAAAGCTTCTAAAGTCAAAAAACACCCAACCATCACATTTATACATCTTAAGAGTCGCACAACCTGTAAATATGTATATTATACAAAACAAACAAAACTCTGACAAAAAATACACACCAATTAAGAAAAATAAGCATTTTTTTCAGATGAACCTGTTTCAAATACTTTCCACAATAACCCTCTTACGTCTAACAGGTTTGACTTTAAGTAAAGTTGTGTTCTGAGAGTATTAAAAGTATTGTGTTCAGCATTACCTCTTCTCCGGGGTAGATACTGTGGCGGATTCCTGTACGTCTGGCCTTGGCACTGCATTTACATAAAGGACCGTCATTCATCTGCAGAATAAACACATACCACAACAGAATGATTTAATTAACACAAACTTTAACATAACAAACCCGGCCTCACGATAATTCAATTACACTTCATCAAACCAAGAACAATATGAAAAAATGCCATCATAGTTTATATGTTTTCTGTTTGGTTAGTTTTGTAGTCTGACCTGTCCGGGGTCGTTATACCACAGTTCATCGTGAAGGCGGTCAGGATGAGCTTTCTTCCGTTTTATCTCTGCTATAACGTCAAAAACTTCAGAGTCGGAACTGCTGGAACAGCTGCTGTCTCCATCAGAATCACACTCGGACTCACTTGAGCTTTCATCTAAAACAGAAGCACACAAACAGCTGTAATGCATTTCTGCTTCCTTGTTAAGACGTTCAGTAATGCTAATTGACATTCCATTTTCTTCTGATGGATATAAAAATAAAACAAATTGAATTCACAAGAATTGTGTTTTAAGTTTTCCAAGTTGAAATATGTTCATCACCATACCTTTAAAAATAGCACAAACAGATCTACAGCTGCTCAGTACCACTGCACCCACCAAAGACTTTCTCTCACTAACAATTCTTCTATACCCCGTACACATGTAAATATAATGTAAACAGCCATTTTACAGCTTTCATACCTCACAGTACTTTTCAACAATGAAACAATGTATGTACAGTGTAAGTTAATATGTATATACTTTATCTGCTATTTATTGGTACGTTGAAACGTGGCAACAGTTGAAACATATACACTTATATAAACATTTAAGAAAATCCAATATGGGTTCAGAAAGTTATGACCAGTAGTGTAGATACAGTGTATCACAAAAGTGAGGACACCCCTCACATTTCTGCAGATATTTAAGTATATCTTTTCATGGGACAACACTGAAAAAATGACACTTTGACACAATGAAAAGTAGTCTGTGTGCAGCTCATATAACAGTGTAAATTTATTCGTCCCGCCAAATAACTCAATATACAGCCATTAATGTCTAAAGCAGTGGCAACAAAAGTGAGTCCACCCCCTTAAGTTCCAGAAGTATCAATATTTTGTGTGGCCACCATTATTTTCCAGAACTGCCTTAACTCTCCTGGGCATGAGTTTACCAGAGCTTCACAGGTTGCCACTGGGAATGCTTTTCCACTCCTCCATGATGACATCATGGAGCAGGCGGATGTAGGAGACTTTGCCCTCCTCCACCTTCCGCTTGAGGATGCCCCAAAGATGTTCTATTGGGTTTAGGTCTGGAGACATGCTTGGCCAGTCCATCACCTTTACCCTCAGCCTCTTCAATAAAGCAGTGGTTGTCTTAGAGGTGTGTTTGGGGTCATTCACAGACCATGGCTTTCCCATCACAATGCTTGACTGTAGGCATGACACACTTATCTTTGTACTTCTCACATGATCGCCACCACAGATGCTTGAAACCATTTGAACCAAACAAATTAATCTTGGTCTCATCAGACCATAGGACATGGTTCCAGTAATCCATGTCCTTTGTTGACATGTCTTCAGCAAACTGTTTGCGGGCTTTCTTGTGTACAGACTTCAGAAGAGGTTTCCTTCTGGGGTGACAGCCATGCAGACCAATTTGAAGTGTATGGCGTATGGTCTGAGCACTGACAGGCTGACCCCCCACCTCTTCAGTCTCTGCAGCAATGCTGGCAGCACTCCTGTGTCTCTTTCAGAGACAGCATTTGGATGTGATGCTGAGCACGTGCACTCAGCTTCTTTGGAAGACCAGCGCGAGGTCTGAGTGGACCCTGCTCTTTTAAAACGCTGGATGATCTTGGCCACTGTGCTGCAGCTCAGTTTCAGGGTGTTGCCCATCTTCTTGTAGCCCTGGCCATCTTCATGTAGCACAACAATTTGTCTTTTAAGATCCTCAGAGAGTTCTTTGCCATGAGGTGCCATGTTGGAACTTTCAGTGATCAGTATGAGAAGCGGGACTTCAAAATTGAACACACCTGCTCCCTATGCACACCTGAGACCTAGTAACACTAACAAGTCAAATGACATTTTGGAGGGAAAAGGACAAGCAGTGCTCAATTTGGACATAGTGTAGTCTCTTAGGGGTGTACTCACTTTTGTTGCCGCTGGTTTAGACAATGGCTGTATATTGAGTTATTTGGAGGGACGAAATAAATTTACACTGTTATATGAGCTGCACACAGACTACTTTTCATTGTGTCAAAGTGTCATTTTTTCAGTGTTGTCCCATGAAAAGATATACTTAAATATCTGCAGAAATGTGAGGGGTTTACTTATCTTTGAGATACACTGTATATTATGCAACGATATGTTGTTAATCAAGAGATGACATCACAGCACAATGATTGACACTGATTTCTTTTACTGGTTTACTTCTTCAATGGTCAGGACCGCAGTGAACCACCACAGAGCAGGTATTATTTGGGTCATTCTTTGCACTGCAGTGACACAGACATGGTAATGGTGTGTGGCACTGCTGTCTGAGATCCACTCATACCAGCGCAACACACACTAACACACCACCACTTCAGTGTCACTCTAGTTTATTTTAGCAGTTTCTCTGAAATTAGCTGGGTTTTTTTTATGCTAATGGCAGACCGTAAGTTAGTCACTTCACAGTTATTCCCACACTATCCACTGTAATGCATGCACATATAGGTGCTGAAAGAATGAATTCAGTTTTTGGATAATACACAGTGTGTTTTATTTTGTATTGTACTCTGGCATTTAAAGTGATTTATCTAATTGGACATCTTACCCTGGTCCAGGTCCAATTTGGTTTTAGGTGGCTCCCATTTAGGTCTGGAAGATTTAGCTCGTTCCTGCCTCCGGCCCAGCTCCTCCTCAAAACGCTCATACAGGTCCCTCAGCTTACTGGTGCCAACCACTGTAGAATCACCCTGGCACAAAACAAAAAATGTAAATCGGAGGTGTTCTGTAGTGTCCTGTGTAAAACATTTTAGCTTAGGTTTCCTCTTTCACAGAAACACTCAACAAAGCTAGTTTGGTGTCCAGTGATCTGTTTGGTTTTGTTTTATAAATGAACACAGTTCAGAATTCAAGATGGAAAGTAGAGTAAATTTGTTTTTTGTAGAAATGCATCACTTAACCTTTAGTTAAGTTTACCTCTAGGCCAATTTTGTGCATCATATTCATACTTTAATTCACCAACAAAATTGAAAAATATTTATAGGAGACAATCACACAGGCCTAGTTATATTCAGGAGATCCCAGGCTACTCAAATTTCATTTCAGATAGTGAAGAGAATTTAGATGTGTGTCAAATTTTATTATGCCTACAACTTTTTGTTGTTTTGTTGCTTATAAGGACAAGAAACATCATATATCTCAGAAAGCCTGTTGGAAATTGATTGTCCAAAGTATTTTTAATTTAATTTTAAAAATTAATGATTAGATTGATATGGATATTCGTAATACTGCATGCTTTAAAATACTTGACAGTGATCCAATTAAAAAATAAAAATATCTGGCCCCCTATCTCTGATCAGTCAGTCTGTATGCAGGTTGAGCATGAGGTTTGACAGAGCAGTAAACATGCACTGGAAGCTCCTTTGGCATTTAAAATGGGATTTAATTCAGTTGGAAACGAGTGAATTTTAGCTGCTTTCTGAGCTGGATTACTGGTAATTCATCACAAACAAATAATTAATGATGAGACCACTGGCATGCAACTGCCTGCATAGTGCAGATCTCAGGTTGCAAATGTTAACTCTAAGTGTTCTGATGATCACACATGTTCTCATCATCATCAGGATAGTTACCACTTGGTCCATGGGGTCATTAGAGTAGTAGTTTTCAGCATGTGTGCAGCGGATCCAGGCTGGTTTCAGTAACTCCTCCTCCTCTCTCTCCTCATCGTGGCGCTGTACCGGGGACAACTCCTCTGACTCTCTGCTGCCCCTAGTGGATGCATAGCTCCTCTCTCTGCTACTTCCCTCTGTCCTCCGTTCCCTCTCCTCATCCACTCGTACTCTCTTTCTCTCTCTGCTGCCCGATCGACTGCGGGGGCGCTTCCGGTGTCTGTCCAGGGGAGGGGAGCTTCTACTGTCTCTGTGCCGATAGCGCTCCCTAAAAACAAAGTTAGTTCGTTTTTGTGCTTTTCATACAATAATTTTCACACTTAAGATGGCTTTCTGTTAACAAAATATGTTGTATCTACTACTGAATAATGAAATGTATTACATACAGAACACTGATATATCTTAAATTGTACATTTTTATGTGATTTTGTTCTACTTAGTTAACAGAACAACCACCTATACCAGGGGTCATCAACCCAAATTTTAACTTTAAATTTGTCCTACAAAATCAAATCAGCTTCAGAGCCACTGAAGTTTGGCATGCGTGTTGCCAACCCCGGTACTGAAGGGACATTTAATTTGTTTAATTTTTAGCTTTCCTTGCTCCCATCATACATGATTCAACTAATCAGCTCATTAACAAGCCCTTCAGAGTTGCATGGGTGTGTTAAAGCTAAAATGTGCAACAGTGAGCTAAATCCTCAGTTGAAGAACTGAACATCTTACAGGCCCTTATGTATGACTAATCAGTATCAAATGACCAAAATGTCTATGGCTTGGCATCACACCTAACTTTTATGCTTTTGTTAGAGCTGACAGTTAGCAGAAAACCATGCTGTAGTGTTATCCAGCTAACAATGTAATGTCTCCATTGGTAAGTCGTACCTGCAACAAACTAGATTGTTATCAATCTGCAAGCTGTCAGTATTCACTGCAAAATTACTAAGAAATATGAGCCGTGGTAAAAATGACAACCTTGTGGCTTAATAAACACCAAATAAATACATTTTACCACGTTAGCCCCAGAATCCCCACCTGCTGCGTTCTCCACTCCGGTGCCTAGGAGATGTCCTTCCTCTCTCATGCTCACTCCTATATCTCTCAGCCCTCCGTCTATCTGGACTCCTCCCTCGGTCCTTTCTCTCCCCTCCATATTCTGCTTTATGCCGTTCTCCATGCCCACTGTACCCATAGCTTTTGTGACGATGCTCCTCGTGCCTCCGTGGCCGCTCAGGTGACCGGGACTTTTCCACTTTATACTGAGGTGGGTGACGGGGAAAGTGATCCGGTTTAAAAGAGCTGCCTTCAGGCTGGGTATAACCAGGGTTAAAGCTAGGAGGAGGGGGGAAGTGGGACTGGGAGGGATAGCTCATGGAGTAGGGGGGCTGATAGGGCATAGAGGGTGGCACTGAGGGTGGAACAGGTGGTAGTGGAGGGGGAGGCACTGAGGATAGCATGTAGGGATATGAACCCTGTGACTGAGCAACATTGGTGGAGGAGTTGGGCAGAGGGGGTGGAGGGAAATTTGGAGGTTCTGGGAAGCCCTGTCGGATAGGCGGGTTGGGGAAAGGGGGTCGTACAGGGCACTGACCTTGAGGGCCTTGCACTGAGGCAGGTATGGGATAGGGCATGAACTCAGGACGAGGAGGCATGTAACTGTTAGCACCCTGCGGACTGTACCCAGAGCAATGCGACGCAGGAGGGTCATACGGGTATGGGGGCATCGGGGGCTGGGGAGTAGGCAGACACAGGCCAGTTTGGCGGTAACTCTGTGGAGAACCATGGTTGCCTGGAGGGGGACGGCCCCGAGGGCATCCACGACCAGAGTGAAACGACATCTCTAAAACAATAGAACAGTTGTTAAAGACAGGTTGAAATGATCCTATTTTTATTCACATTATCTAATTAATTAGAAACCCATCCCAAAGAGATGACCTTCATCAATATTCTGACCACAGAGTTGCTCTTGGAGGGATACTCTTTGATGGTGAGCCACTCTAAACTAACACTGGCACTGATGATGTGTAAACGAACCACACTTGTACTGGCTCCAGACACCACAATGCCACTACAGCATAGTGTGAGTGATGTGCCAAGAATGGCCCACCACCCAAATAATACCTGACCAACAGCAGTTCTGTGATAAGTAAGGGGTATGACTGAAAGAGCATCAGATGAGCTACAGTAAAAACATATTAGCTAAGCAGTCCTCATGATGTACAGAGAATAGAAACACATAGCTAAGGATGGGTTTCTAATAAATTCCTGGCTCAAAAAAGCAGCTCATGACCTGCTTTTGCTGGTACCTGGTTCTAGATGGTCTAAGCTGGTCTTTGATAGTTAAGGTTGTGGAAGAACTTGTAATTCGGGAGATAACATATATACCAATTGATACAAGTTGATAAGCTATCGACCAGCACAGTGTATGTTGTTTCATCATTCGTTCCAAGAGCCATCAGACTTTTTAACTATGCCTGTGGGGGGGCAAGAGACTTAAAGCCTGATCATACAGTCATTATTACATATGTTCATGTGTTAAGATTAGATTAGAGTGCCTTTATTGATCCCTTGGGAGGGTTCAGCAGCATCGGTACAGTACAGAAAAGAGCAGAAAGATAAGATAAAAATTTAGTAAAGAAAAACACTACATAAATATAAAGAATATATAATATAGAGACTATATTACAATATACAATATAAATAAATAGTGCATGAAAAAAAAAAACTGTGTGCACTGGTCTCAATGTATAAATATATCTGCATTTTTATTTATTTTTTGAAGATACGGTTTCTGATTAATATTTAGATTCAGCTACTTTGCAAACCACCATTGCATCTTTACAATATTGCACCATTGCAATACTTTGCATCTCTGCACATCTTTCTTGGCACTGAGGATGATCCAGTTGCAATCACTGAACTCAACTTCTTTAGTCCAAGTTCTTTGTGTGCTTTTTGTACAGTGTAGTATATTTAGAAGTTTTAGTTTATTTTTCCACACCTCTGTTCTGTTTTATTTACATCTTCATTTATTGTATTTTACGTTTACTATGAACAAACTTTGTTTGTTTATTTATTTCATTTATTTCTCCTTCTGGTCAACTAGGACAAACAAACTAGAACAAACCATATGCTGGTAAAGATGTAAGCTGGTAGCTTGGAGAATGAGAGCAGCCTGTTTTTCAGCAGGGTAACCAGTGAAAGGAAGCAGGCTATTATAAAACTGCAGTTGAGAATGTTTTAAAAACACACAGCAGGCATTTCAGAACTTTGTTTTCCAACACAAAATTTCATTCACATCATGTCAGGAAAGAACAAAATCCAGAATGGTCATTGGGAATCTATATTATCTAAATGTTTATAGATAGATATAGGTAGATTCAATTTTATGGTCATTGTTCAGTACAAATACAAACAACAAAATGCAGTTTTCATCAACCCGGAAGTGAAAACAGAAGCAATAGTGCAAAAACTAAACAAGTGTGAAGTACGGTATATAAATACACAGCATAAACACTATATACAGTGAGGCAAAAAAGCATTCAGTCAGCCACTGATTGTGAAAGTTCTCCTGCTTATAAAGAGAGAGGTCTGTTAGCTGTAGCTGGTATTTTGGTGCATTCCTCCATGCAGAGCTCCTCTAGAGCATTGATGTTTTGGGGCTGTCACTGGGCAACACAGACTTTCAACTCCCTCCACAAATTATCTGGACACTGGCTAGTCCACTCCAGGAGTCCCTCTCGGGGTAGGAAATTCTTCCTGGTGTCCTTCGACATCTCTTTAGTCTTGGTCATGGTTGAATTTGCAATCTGTTTGAGGCTGTGGACAGGTGCCTTTTATACAGATAATGATGTCCAACAGGTGCCAATAATACATGTAAATTATTTGTTACAGGTCTGTGAGAGCCAGAAATCAACTAAATACTTATTTACCATAATTCACAAATAAATTCTACAAAGACCTCTCATATCTTCATAAGTAGGAGAACTTGCGCAATAAGTGCCTGACTAAATATTTTTGCCCCACTATACATGTATAAAAATATCTAACCAGTAACCTGACCACTAGAACACACTCGGACAATGTACAATAATAGTAAAACAAATGCAATAGTAATGTGCAATACCTCTCCTCTGTTCCTATACACCCTATATTACTATTTTTCTCATGTATATTACTATTACTTGAATATTAATATTAATATTATTATTTTCTGTTTGTACTGTAACAATGTTGCTACTGGAATCTGAGTGAACCCTGCCAAAGGGATCAATGAAGATCTATCCATCTGTCTACAGTGAGGAAAGTAAGTATTTGATACACTGCCAATTTTAAAAGTTTTTTCACTTCAACTGAGACAGAATCTAAAAAATACATAAAATCACATTGCATGATTTTTAAATAATTAATTTGCATTTTATTGAGTTATGTTTGTGTGTGCACTGCTGTTTGCATGTAGGTTTTGTGTGCGTTGGTGTTTATACATTGATGTGGGTGTTTGCATCTTGGTGTCGTGTGTGGGTGTTTGCATCTTGGTGTCGTGTGTGGGTGTGGGTGTTTGCTTTGCATCTTGGTGTGGGTGTGGTAGGTGGCCAAAGGTGTTTGCATCTTGGTGTTGTGGGTGGAGTGTGGGTGTTTGCATCTTGGTGTCGTATTGTGGGTGTGGGTGTTTGCATCTTGGTGTCGTGTGTGTTGGTGTTTGCATTTTGGTGTCGTGTGTGTTGGTGTTTGCATATTGGTGTCGTGTGTGTTGGTGTTTGCATATTGGTGTCGTGTGTGTTGGTGTTTGCATATTGGTGTCGGGTGTGTTGGTGTTTGCATATTGGTGTCGTGTGTGTTGGTGTTTGCATTTTGGTGTGTGTGTGTTGGTGTTTGCATATTGGTGTCGTGTGTGTTGGTGTTTGCATATTGGTGTTTTGTGTGTTGCTGTTTGCATATTGGTGTTTTGTGTGTTGCTGTTTGCATTTTGGTGTTGTGTGTGTTGGTGTTTACATATTGGTGTTGTGTGTGTTGGTGATTATATATTGATGTTGTGTGTGTTGCTTTTTATATATTGGTGTGTGTGTGTGTGTGTGTGTTGGTGTATATATATTGATGTTGTGTGTGTTGGTGTTTATATATTGATAATGTGTGTTGGTGTTTATATATTGATAATGTGTGTGTTGGTGTTTATATATTGGTGTTGTGTATTTAATATAAAGACTGAGTCAGCTCAGCTCAGCTCAGCTCAGCTCACAGTATCAGTCTTACCTTCCTCCGGTACTCCGGCCTGTTAGAGCTCAGCTCACCGAGTCCGGCAGCTGCAGATACAGCAAGAAAGCGGAGGACTGTGTCCCACTGTGTCCCTCTGTGTCACTCTGTCCCACTGTGTCACTCTGTCCACTGAACTCTGTGTTTCAATCACCAGCCTTTAGCTTAGCCGCCTGCTAACACTCACACTGCACTTTCAAGCGGCTGGACCGCCTGGCCAATCAGATGGCAAGAAGACAGGTTGAGCCAATCAGCGCGGCGTATCCTCCCGTCCAATGAGATCGCTCTGTATGCAGAGCCGCACTTTCACAGCAGCAGGTTCAGACCCACACAGTGATCTCAGTAAACACCACAAACACACACACACACACACACACATATATATATATATATATATATATATATATATATATATATATCAGAAAGAACTGACTGCAATAAAGGAAAATGACAGATATTTATACATATAAAGTATTTACCCCTTACTCTATACACACATTACACAATCATAATATGATGTATGATGTATGTGTATATATATATATATATATATATATATATATATATATATATATATATATATGTGTGTGTGTGTGTGTGTGTGTGTGTGTGTGTGTGTGTTTATAATAGGACTGGAGTTGCCTACCCCTCAGTGTTCAAGCTTTTGCCATCTTAGAATAATTGTTCTAAACAGTAAATGATAGTTCAACACATTTTGAAGCTACTACATGACAAACAAAATGATTTTGTTTTCAAAATTGTGAAATATATAGCAGAGAGAAGTTTTTATAGTGTACCTGGCCCCTTGGAATATACGGTATTGAACACAAAACGGTTGAACACATATCCACAGATACATAATGCACTAACACAGGTTTGTATACAGTAAAATATTAATTGCTCCATATAATTTTATGCACATCAGATAATTAATATATCAGTATTCACCTCTCATACTGATATAGTTCATCATCTACAACAGCATAAGAGAGTTACTGGAATTCACTTATTACTGTTGGTTTGGGTGTGCCATCCCAAAATTTTCAGTGGCCCTGTACAGCCATCTTGTGAAAGAAGTCTGGGTGCACCACTGAGCCTGTGCAGACCTCTACTGTAGGCACATAAGGCACAAGTCCTATTTGGAATGGATTTGTTTAACATGAGGAGTTTCTCAGGGATTTTAACCATATCTATATGAATCATGTCAGTCATTTTAACCAACTGTGCTTTCCTGCATCAGTAAAATCACAGACTTTTTGATTTCCTGTACAATTAGAAGTAAAAATAGCAGTTCTGTGTGAATTGAATGAGATGTTAATATTATTTGAATCAAGGGTAAATATTGCCTCATATCACACTCATATCACACATACAAGCAAAGTTGGAGACTTAAGAGGGACTCTTTTCTATAAATTTGTGACTTGATTTGGACTTAGTTAACATTCAATCAGTGTTGTCATAAAGCAGCTTTACAGAAATCTGGGTCTGAGCCTCAATTGAGTGGATGACAGTGAAAAAACTCCATAAGACTGGGAGAAAGATAGCTTGGGAGGAAGCAAGGCTCGTAAGGGGAAGTCATTCTCATCTGGAACCCATCTGACTCCAGCCTATTTACTTGAGAATTGACTTGGACTCTAGCATATAGATATGAGAGTTGATTGGACAGTAGTGTATAGACTTGAGAGTTAATTGGACTCTAGCATTTAAACTTTAGAGTTGATTGGACTCCTCTAGCGTATAGACTTTAGAGTTCATTGGACTCTAGCATATAGACTTTAGAGTTGATTGGACTCCTCTATCGTATAAAATTTGGAGTTGATTGGACTCCTCTAGCGTATAGACTTTGGAGTTGACAGGACTCCTCTAGCGTATAGACTTTGGAGTTGATTGGATTCTAGCATATAGATCTCTGGGGGACACTATGAAACATACAAGGCAGTAGTAATATTGGACCAGAATTGAGAAACACTAAATTGGTCAATTGTTGAGAAAGCAAGAGGTCAAACAAAAGACTTCATGCTGGCAACTCAATGCTTTTTGAGATATTGAGAACTTTATTTTCCATGAAGTTTTGTACTTACAGTTTTTCAGGCAGAGGGGGAGGGTTGTAGATGGGTGTCCCTACCAAAGTGGAAACTAAACCTACATCCTTGGTGATAAACCAAACTGAAGCTGAAAAAAGCATGGCCTATCTCTGCATACCTCTGACTACCTCTAGATGGCAGCCATTTAGTGCAGATCACATTCACTCTTTCAGCGATCCCTGTAAGCGAACACAGTTCAGACACTACACAGCATTTTCTTTTCCAAATACAACCTCAGGCTCTTCTGGTAAGCAAATGTTTTTTATTCATTGATATTGTGTTTATTAGCCAATAACCTAATAATTTCCAAAATGAATGCATGTTATTGGTATATACAGGCATGCAAAGTAAAGGTTTTAAACGTTTAGTGTCCTTCATTTGCAGGTTTAAGGAACATATCCTATCTACAGCTCTTAAAAACCTTAGGCCACTAAAACAACACTTTGCCTTGAAATGCATTTGTTAAATACCTGCATTTTGCAAGGGAAGATAAAACTCACAATAAAAAGGAGTTTTGTCATCCTGAAAAAGGGATTCTACCCACACATTTTGCACATGTGCAAGTACAAAACTTTTTGATCAAATAAGCTGTTTCTATCATCTACAGTCATGTGAATAAATTAGATGAGCTATGCAACCCTGATTAGGAGTGGCATCAAAACAAGCAAAACAGAGAGATTTGACTCTGTCTTTGCTTGTAGCAGAATCACCTTGACAGTTGTTTTCATGGCTGTGTTTGTTGTACAGAGACCCCAGGCAGAACAATACTGTTAGGCTGAAATCTCCATGCCACCCTGAAGATAACCGCCATACATGTAAAAATGCAGCAGACCGTTTGTAGAGAGCATAGTGCAGAGCCATTTTTCAGATCAGCTTTGGATTGAACATTTCAGAATGATGAAAGCAGGCTTTGCACCAGCTGATAAGAGAATCATATGAGTTATGGCTTGATACATAATTTATTTGAATGGGGAAAAAAAATCTTACCATCATTTTTTTTTCAACTTATTCAGCAAGATAAACTATATGTTAAGCGGTATATAGCCTATTTCTCTGGGGTGCTATCAAATGAAGCTGTGGCAAGACACTTGTCAGCCTGTTCCCATGGTTCATTTAGCTCTATAGACTACATGGAGAGGGATGTAGGAGGGACAAATAAATATGCAGACCTTTAAAGAGATAAGAAAAATGCAAACACAGAAATCCAGCACAGCCAGTCCTGTACATTCTGTGATTTGATGAAGTGGGAGATTAATTTGTATTCAGAATACAACATGGCTCTAAATGTCAAACATTAAAGAAATGTCAGGAGAAGTAGAAGATCTTTCCCCCTTAACAACACAGCTTCCATACCTCTGTGTCTCTGTGCTCCAGAAAAAACACAATACTGTACACACGTCCTGCTCACTCAGTGTTTTCCGATTAGATGCATTAGAAAGAATGAGAAGAAATCTATAACTGCATTAGAGTCTACATTTTATAAGATCAATGGTTTTTATGTATTAAATTGATTAATGTACAATATGCCTTTGGTCATGTTAGGTTCCTATAGCAACATCGTATGCAGCTGTTGATGGCAATATGGCAGGAAAGATTTAAGATTTGTACGAAGAAATTTCTTTAAAAAATTTTCTCAATTGCAAAACTGTAAACTGTTCCAACCACAACACCCAAAAAAACACAACATTCCAAACGCAACATTCAAAACATGGGTGGTATGTTCCAGTCATACCACCCAAAACACAATGATCCAAACACACCACCCAAAACACAATGTTCCAACCACAACACCACAAAACACAATGGTCCAATCACAGCAAAACTCTATAGAGCCATACCTCACTCTATCAAGAACACAGTATAGACCCATACCTCACTTTATCAAGAATACACTATATAGACCCATACCTCACTTTATCAAGAACACACTGTGTGGACCCTTACCTCACTCTTTTAAGAACACCCTATATGAACCCATGTCTCACTCTATAAAGAACAAACTATATGGACTCATGCCTTATCCTATGCTACTCTAATGCGCATTATTTGCTGCTATACCACATTACCTGTACAACTCACTTGAGTGCCAGTATTACCAGTATTTATGTAACTGCTGTGACAAACATAATCACACTAATACCTATACAAGTTCTGTGCTATTCAGCCTCTGTGCTATGCAAACTGTGCAGTGCAATTTTGTCATATTTTTCTTTATTTGTCATATTTTTCTGCAAATAGATGTTTCTCTGCAGCATCTTATTTTCTGTACGTAACTAAGCGACCATGCAAGCCTGGATAAAAAACCCTGGACAGCGAAAAAAAAGAGAGAGAGAGGGAGAGAGAGAGAGAGAGATGAGAGCTGACTACAGGTAGGAGGAAGACTTTGGAGTCAACCCACACATACACTTCAGTCCTCCACAGCAAACTAAAAGATAAGTGCATGCAGCATACAGATCTCAAATACCCTACAAAGCACCAGAGTTTGGATGCTCCCCAAATCTTCCCCGTTGTACACCAACCACCTGCCAGGAAGGGACCAGGGTTTTTTTTTTTTTATTTTAAAAAATTATCTATCTATCTATCTATCTATCTATCTATCTATCTATCTATCTATCTATCTATCTATCTATCATATTAAACCTCTTTTATTCTGCAGTTTGAAAACACAAACAGCCCTTTCCTTTTGGTTTTCATCCATAACCTAATATCTGGGTCAGTGATATTATTAGCCTCACCCCCTCTTGCTGATCAGTCAGAGTCTGCATGCAGCTCATGCAGCTCAGAGTCTGCAAGCTCATTTGGCATTTAAACTAGGATTTAATTCAGTTTGAAATGAGTGAATTTGTTTCCTGAACTGAATTACACACTGATGATTCACACTATATATAACTAGTCATATAACTACACACATGGTAGTATGTTGTAATGGGGACAATGCATGAAGACGCACACAGTAATCAACAGAGGTAAGGTTAAGTCAATTTGAGATTCTGATTGTTGGTTATGAATCATTTTTAATTAATTGCCCAGCCCTACTTCCATCTTTCTGTATTTTTAATATGAAGATCAAATGTTAAAAAGACTTTCCTCATTTTCTCACCTCATTTTATTTATCCATCCATCCATCCATCCATCCATCCATCCATCCATGAGGGTTAATTGGAGCACTTTGGCATTTATGTTGTTTTTTTTTTTAATGATTATGTTTAGAGAAAGATAATAACAGCCTCAAGAACACACAGTTACACACAGATATTTCTGTGTCCCAGCAATTTATTCGAGACCCCTGGTTTGCTGCTCCTCCTGGCTGGTATACAACGAGACTACAGCTCTGCTGATGCATAATTTGTGTTAGCTTTCCTCTAACCCCTCTGACCACTGAGCTGCACTCAGGTGGATACAACTGTGCTTAATACCCTCGAACCTGCCCCACACCCTCCAGCATGTCAGTGTCACTGCTGTGCTCAGAATTATCTGTGATATTACTGATATCTGATCAGCAGCAGTGCTATGGTCATAAACCTGCTTATGATGACTGGGATGGGAACAGGAGGACACAGAAGGATTACAGCAGGGTCGATTCTAGAATCAGGATCAGCGCTTTCTGAGACCATTGACCACCCCCATCCCCACTCCCAACCAGAGAAATGGTATATTTGAATGTAATTTTGGTCAATTCAAACCAGCCAGCAAATAAACAGCAGCCAAACAAACAATGAGTATTGCAACAACAAATAGATTCATCTCCCTTTATAGTGTTTTTCTTATTGAATTTGAGCTGCTTTTGGTAAAGGTGAATAAATGGGTGAAATTCAGGACTGTAACGAGTCTGCATGCAGGTTGAGCATGTACACATGGACAGAGCAGTAAACATGCATTGGAATCTTTTTTGGAATTTAAACTGGCATTTAATTCAGTTGGAATCTGAACACATGGTTTGTGTTTGTTTTGGGTTTGTCTCCTCCCTTCCTCCGCCCATTCCCACCTGTGTCTCGTTTGTAAACCTGCCCCTTTGTAATCAGTAGTTTCAGGTGTGTTCTGCGTTTTGTATTTAAGACCCTCTCTCTCAGCCAGTCTTTGTGTGTCCTTGATGTTAGATGTCAATCCTTGTAGCTGTTGCGCTTGTGTTTGTTCTAGATTTCCATTTGGTTTGTGTTTTGTTAGTGTTTGTTGGAGTTCTGTTAGTTTTGTATTTTCTGTTAATTCTTATTAAATCCTCAACCCCAGCGTTCGCTTCAGCACCCTCTTCATCCCTTCTGCCGATCTAATCTTGACACCCATTATGCAATGCTGCTGTAAAGAAGCACAGATTAGAAGCACACAAGTCATTTCTCTGATATTCTGTTTCATTCTACCAGAATTATGTTGTCTCGGGATTGACAGTTCAAGGGCTTGTGTGTACACTTTTGTTCCATTTGTGTAATTGCATGCACTAAAATAGCTGAAATTATTTTACTTGCTTTTTAATTCTTATTAAAGTGGCCCAAAAAAGCTTACAATAAACAGTGAATTTTACTGAACAGAATTCTCCAGAAATGTTTGCATACTTGGGAAAGAGAGAGATATGCATACATATTTCATACATATATGCACCATCAGCCCCTGTGTGTACTGAATCTAATTAATTCCCAGGTTGATTCTGGTTAAGCAGTGGCTATTTGTGTTGTGTGTGAACAAGGCCAGTCATGTATTATGGCTCAGGAGCTGAGGTCTACTTTCAGAGCAGTCATAATGTATAGTCAATATATATATATATATATATATATATATATATATATATATATATATATATATAAAATGTATATATATATTTATTTATTTATGAATGAAAATTTACTCTTTCTGTGCACTGAGCTTTTATTGTTTATTGTGTCCAGAAGGTTCTTCGTCCTTACCGGTGGCTTTTCCTTCTTGTTATTCCTGCTCAGTCTCAAGGTGATACTGTGAACTCCTATCCACTCCAATTCTTGAAAAAAGCCTCTTTCTTGATGTGGCTGGCCCACAGCCATTTGGACCTGTCAGATAGCCAAAGTCAGTGTCAAAGCCAGTGAGACTGTTAGAACATTTGTGGAGTTTTATTTATAAAAAGCAGTTTGAATTACATTATACATTTCCACATCTGTCATATAATTAAACAGCATCATGTTTATTTTTATGGATGTATTTATTTCTATTGTATCTTTAAAAACCTTTATGCATTGAACCTGATTTATACAGGCATCAATAAATTAATTCAAATGTGTATAATATGAATATTTTGCACATCAAATGAGTAAGAACGCACTTCTTGCTCAGATTATACCATCATAAGCCAAGATAATAAGTACATTCTTGAGTCTCTGATTACTATCAATATAATGTTACCAAGAGAAACAGACTTATATTAAGTGTCTATATCTTATTATTGTGCAAGGAAACTTAATTTGGTAAAACATTATGCTGAGAAAAAGGAGAACCCTTTTCCTCACCTGCCCCCACATGTCTTTGAAAGGCCTTTACTCACACACTCTTTTGCTGCTTTACAGATGCTGGTGTTTCATTTTCCCTTCCTTCCTCCCTGCCTCCACCAGTTTGTCCCAGCTGATCACCCAGGGGGTTGGCTCTACCCCTGCCTTTCACACTCAGTGCATATGTAGAGCAGATGAACACGAAGACAAGGGAAGCGGAGGTACTTGCTGAGGGTTGAGGATTTAATAATAAATGATACAAAATACTAAAGAAATGGAACATGCAAACAAACACTGGGTATAAGCAAAAACCCATGGTAACTAACAGATGCTCCGACAGGATATCTAACAGAAACTATAACAACAGAAACAAACAACAACTACAACAACAACAAAAGGACTGACAAAGACTGAAATAAAGGGTTTTAAATACAGGGAAATGAATGGGCAGGGTTAAAAATGAGACACAGACGCAAAAGGGCAGAGCAAGGGTGGAGACAGGATTAAAACATAACACATGCTCAGAAGCACATGGGGAAAAAAGTGTAGACCCCTTCCCAACATGTAAATCAACACTCTCTGGAGCTGGTGAAGGAGAGGAACTGGACATGGAATGGACAGGACAGATTGGACTGGACACAAACCGCAGACAATAAATTGGACATGAGTGGAATAGAAACAGGAGACAGGACATGGGACAGAACCTTTTACATTTGTTTATGTAAAGAGTAGGTAGGGTAGCTGTTTGTATTTTTGTTTATTTACTTTTAGGATAAGTTAGATGCTTTTTTTTGTTATAGTTGATTTGTTTGTTGTTTTGGCCTGGGGTCACCCTGAAGCTATAGAATCCTGTATTTTTCCATTTTTATTTCCACCCTTAAATAAAGGGTCTTACATAGAAGGACAACATTACACACACCTGGAGCTGGGAAACAAATGGGCAGGGTTAATAATGAGACACAGATGGGAATGGGTGGAGCAAGTGCAGAGACAAGACCCAAACAAAAACACACATGCTCAGAAGCACATGGGGATAATATAAAAAAAAAAAGAAAAGACAGAAAAGAAACAGGAACAAAATGTAACAGCAGGATCTGCAAGGGCACCATCAGTTCAAGACCTGGTCCGAATGACAGGGCCAACACCAAAACTTTAACTCATAATTGTTACCATTCTGATTGTAATTTTTTGCTCCCTCACCAGGGTCTACTGGTAGAAAAATTAAGATACAGTGATGCTTGAAAGTTTGAAAACCTTTTAGAATTTTCTATATTTTTGCAGAAATTTGAACTGGGATTTAGTTCAGTGAATGACATAAGTTAGATAAAGGCAAATAGTGTGTTATGATGTGTATCATGTCTGTAGGTTATTCTGATCTTGAGTTATGAACCCTAAAACATTGGCATGTAACTGCTCGTAAAGTGCAGATCTCAGGTTAAACCTGTTTAAATAATATTGACTGTTGATTTAATTAAATAATTGACTATTGAAAAAATAAATAAATGTAAAAATAATAAATAAATGTAAAAAAAAAAAATGTTTACATAACTACAGGCCATGAATTCTAAGGGCCTCTGCTCCCAGACAGGGCATTATATGTCTAACAAGTGGACCATGTGCAAAGATCTCTACTGGACATTGAGTGCGCTCTTTGAGTCTACAAGCCACATTTCATGACTGTCATAGTGCTCTATGAACGATGGGGCCCTTTGTGATTCACTTGCTGTTTGATTTTTATGAGGCACACTCAGGTGCCTTTCAGGAGAAATCAATGACTGGAATGTGTGCCTGCAGGACATTTCAAAGGATCATGCTCTTTATACACAGACCTACATTACCTGTGATATTCATTGAGTTTGTGCATCATTAAGTAAGAAAGCTTGGATCGAAGCTATATTTTTTACTGAAATATGGGTCTTGTGAGGCTTGTTAGAAAACCTTACCCTGTAACCTTTCATGTTCAACTCCTCACTTACATTTCAGTCCCAGAGTAAGTCTTTACTAAGACTGCATTTTACCATTTGTGGAATATTGCACATCTCTACCCTCTACTTAGCAATTTTGATGCCAATAGGCTGGTGAATGCCTTAATTTTCTCCTGCATTGAGAACTGCAATTCACCTTTTAATGGTCTTCCTGCAAAACTGCTAAACTGGATTGAGTTCATTCAAAACTCAGCAGCAAGAGTTCTCACTTTCTCAACAAGCAATCTGTGCAAATCACCCAATCCTCTGTAAGCTACACTGATTAACATATTCTTCCGTACAAACTTCTCCTGCAAATTTGCTCCTACAGACCTTACTGAGATTCTTCATCCTTACTGTCCCTCTCGCTCCCTCAGACCTTCAGGTACTGGCCTTCAGTCAGTGGATGCACTACAGTCCCAAAACTCTGGATCTCATGTCCACAACATTCCACTGAATGTAAAACATCCTTAGGTTTGTCAAAGACACTAAAAAATGTAACTTACTTTTATTATTATTTACTGGTGCACAGTTAGAGAGGAAGAGCATGTTTCTGTCATCAAATCTTGCAAATCAATGCTCAGGTTCTGCCAACAGATCTTTTTGTTTGGAAGACCATTTGCAGCAGTTTAATTCACAGTGATCTGAGTGGTGCTGAAATTAATATTAGTATAATGAAGTGGTTTCTAATAAAATGACCAGTGACTGTGGTTATGACCGTGGACACTGGAGCTGATGCGGCAGGCGCATGGACCAGTTACTTTTCATTGTTTTGGGCTCTTGACCTTCATGGGTGATTCAACAGCAGGTGCAAACTACCATGATGCCCAGAGATCCTTATGCTGATTCACTGCACAAAGGTCCACTAAAAGACAGCAACATCACTCACCCTACAGTCTGAAAGCTTCTAAAATGATAAAATTCACACAAGCTTAAAAGCACTGTCTTCACCAGGCTACAGCAACCAGGAGATGGAATGATGGCTTTCAAATTTAAAGGATGTCAGCAGAAGTCGGATGAAATCACGCTGATTATTCCCCCCTTCAAGAAGTCTGCTCAATTACGCAAGGAGGATGTTGAGAAGACATCTATATGAGAATCGCATATCTAGGAGTGCTGGTGAAAAGGATGAAGGAGTACCACGTCTGGGATCGGGCTGTTCCACTTTCTCTCACAGGATCACTCACAGGATCAACTCTGGGCCATTTGTTGCTTGATGTTGAAACCCCCAGGGTCCCCAGGACATCAAGGACAAGAAATCTGTTTTATCTTACAGGTGTTATAACTTAATATTTTTCAATTCGGGTTCATGTATTTTGTTTTTATCAGACGCTCAGCTTAACTCTTAGATCCCAAGATCCACAATTACATGCTGTTTTCTCGGCTTCATTAGTAAGGATCAGAGAATCATACAAATCATAATAAACTACAGGACTTAGCCTATTGAAAGCAATACCAAATGAATTAAATCCCAGTTTAAAGTGCATCCCAGTGCATCCCAGTGCATGTTTATTGTTTGTGTACATGCTCAACTTGCATACATACTGATCAGTCAAAGGGGCCAGGGTTCAAATTTCAAAATAAAAGTCCTGAGAAGGGATAATACTGATTCAGATTGTGTTTAATTTAATTGGACAACTGTCAAGTATTCTCAAGGACCTATTATTATAAATACCATTGTCAATCTATTCAGTACAAATAATGCATCAAAATCCTTGCATTTTCAGCTCAAAAACAGTCTGGATGATTAATTTCCATCAGAATGTAAATTTAAATTTGACCACGTTTAGATAAAACATTATTTTGTACGTTGGTTGAGCATGGAAACATGAACAGGAATTAATTTAAACTGGAATTTAATTCAGTTGAAAATGAGTCAACTTG
Source organism: Acestrorhynchus altus (assembly GCA_034509495.1). Lineage (NCBI taxonomy): Eukaryota > Metazoa > Chordata > Actinopteri > Characiformes > Acestrorhynchidae > Acestrorhynchus > Acestrorhynchus altus. The sequence goes on from CM067510.1 coordinate 26,488,529, forward strand.
TTTTCTGAGCTGGATTCCTCACTGATAATTCCTCACACAACAATAGATAGGTTATGGCATAGTTTGATATGTGCATCATGTCTACAGGTTTCTTTGATCCTAAGTTATGAAGTCTAGAAAACATCATGTAACTGCCTGGTTATCTTTGGTTCTACGAGCTAACGTCACAGTCTGTTATTGACTTCTGCTGGTAGTATATATATATATATATATATTTTGTTATTTACTTTACTAAGGTATAATCAGTCCTGCTTATACCTCATTAAAGTCTGAAATACAGTTTCTGATATTAGATTGAAGAGACAATTGTGTAAAATAAAAATAAATGTCCAAGATGAATCACTGCATCAGTGTAATGTGGCATGGGTGAAATAAGCTTTTGGCACTGCTGAAATGTTATTAAAGCCCAGGTTAATTTGATAGTGGCCTTCAGGTTGTCTGTATTGCTGTTTGGGTGATTCACTTAGCAGTATCTCAGAGAGAACATGGGATTCAGAGAGTTCGTCAGCCAATCAAGGTCAGCATATCATCTGGTAGTACTTTTGTACAGTGGCCATATGCATAATTCTGCTGGAAAATCTCCATGAAGTCATCTAAATACTGTTTTGACTCCATCACACTAAACCATCACAGGCTGGCAAACTTCACACTGGACTTCTGATACCTTGGATTCTGTCTCTCTACTCTTCCTCCAGACTCTAGGACTCTTGACTTCCAAATACAATGCAGAATTTACTTTCATCTGAAAAGAGCACTTTGGAGCACTGTCCAGGTGTTTTTCTCTTTAGTCCAGGTAAAACAGCTTATGATGGTGTTTCTGCTTTAGGAGGGGCTTGATATGCTGCAGAGTGCTGTAGTTGTAGCCCCTTCCCTGGAGACATGTGTGAGGTTCTTCGTTTCTTGACAAAGCCAATAACTTGATGCTGCAACATCACTGTGAGGCACAAGATTAGAAATACAAATTTTTGTATAATGCTTAAACCAGTTGGTAATGTGTACTCATTCTACCTCAAATGATCAGATCAAAAAAACCTAATAGCCTGATATTGCCATGGTGTTCAGGTTTGTGGAGGGTGTATGTAAACAGCTCGGCTCCAGCAAAGTTAAAATCAGATTTATTTTTTCCTGATTGCCTGGGCTGCTCAGTCTGTCATCAACTGAGAACAAAATGTCACAAGGGTGTGAGTCATTCTGTGAAACAAGTGGCATTTTCACAATTTATAGAGACAGAAATGTCACCCACTTGAACAGTGAAAAAGGCTAAATGAACATTGAGCAAAAGTTTTTCATACAGAAGTGTCATCTTTTGTTCTACAGTTAGTCTTTTGTGTGAGAAGAAAGGAAGCAGGTTGACTGGAGAACACAAGTTTCATAGATTACTTATGCATCTCAAAAAATGGAATATAGTGAAATAGTTGATTCATGTTCATAATTTAATTCCAAAAGGATAAACTAATTTATATGCATATAAAGTGACATGTCAAGCTCTGTTTTAGACTTGATCAGTATGGCTTATAGCTTGTGAAAACCAGAAAACCCGGAATTCCACATTTCTATCAAACTATCAACAAAAAAGGCTTGAAATATCCATCCATCCATCCATCCATCCATCCATCCATCCATCCATCCATCTATCATCAGTCGCTTATCCAGGGTCCAGGTCACTGGGGCAACAGCCTAAGCAAAGAGGCCCAGATCTCCCTCTCCCCAGCCACCCTTTTTAGCACATCCAGGCAGATTCAAAGGCATTCCCAGGCCTGGCAAGAGATATCTCCAGTATGTCCTGGGTCTTCCCTACGGCCTTTCTTGGTCATCTCAACATGAAATATGTCACATTAAATGATATCTTTATCAAATTTAATTGTGAAAAACACCTTTAATTTTTCTAAGTTTGAGATACACTAGTATAATGCACTGTATAATAATTATAACAAACTTGTTTGGCTCAGAACATGCTATCCAGCACAACCCTAATCCAGTCCAAATTTTATCCGAAATGTGTAAGTGCCTTTAGAAAAAGCCATAGAAAACAATCAGAATTAAACTGTTAAATTGCAAAAATATCATAGTTAATGCAAAATAAATAAATAATAAGTTGTACAATTATAAGCATAATAAATGACCAGTTAAACTGGGATATAAATACATGTGTATAGTAAGTATTGTTAGTATAGTATAATTGTAATTTTTTTTTTTGTATAATTAGTTAGAATAGACCAAAATAAAAATCAATAATTAGTGTCAGACTGTCATGTCTGTCATGTGTCAGTCCTGTTCACCTCTGTCGTCCTGTCTTGTTCTAGTTGTTGTTTCTCCCCATGTTCTCCTAAGCATGTTTGTTTTGGTTGTTGGTTGTTTCTGTCTCCTCCCTTGCTCCTCCCATTCTCAGCTGTGTCTCATCCATTACCCCACTTGTTAATCAGTGTGTCCAATGTTGTCTTGTATTTAAGACCCTTCCTTTCAGTCAGTCCAGAGGGGTATTCCAGAAAGTGGGTTAAATGACTAAACCGGGTAAGTAGACTCAGAGTAAGGGAAAACATTCCAGAAACCGAGCTTAGAGAGAACCTGAGTCAGTTACTATAGCAACTTACGCTCTGAAGCTAACCTGCTGGCTGGCAGGTTAACTTACTCCGAACTCAGGGTTACGCCCACTTTTCTCATGCAAACAGGTCGTGTCCTTTTCTCCAGGATCCAGTTGATTTGAAGTGCAAATTATTCGCAGAGCTCTTTGTTGTGAACAAGTAATTAGACCCAGATTAGACGTGCTTTCATTTCCCGACGAGTTTCTCCTCAAACGTTACAGTTTTTCTTCGTAGTCAATTTTAAACCTAAACAATATTTTAAAGCCAAACACTTCAAATATTACACATCTTGGATCAGCCCTAATGTCTTTGCAGACTTTATGCATTGCTCTCTGTTTCTTTCCCAATGTACAATGTAGGGGATGCTGAACACAATTGTTTGTTGGTCAGTCCGCAAAGTATGCCTAGCCGTAAAACAGTTGTTGTAGAGTTGTGTGGTGTTCCCTGGGCATAAGCCTTTAATGAACATGAAAGAGGAATTCCACAGAATTGCAGGTTTGTCTTTATTAACAAAGATTAGAAAATTATCAGACAAATGGGAAGTGAAAGATAAATAGCTCTGCAAAATTTTATATTTTAAGATTTCCAAGAGTCATTGGATGCATGGATGGAACCCATATTCCAATTAAAAGCACCTGCCAAAACTGAAGGGGATTATGTAAACTGAAAATCCTTCCACAGCATTAATATACAAGTACTGGTCATAAATTTACTATTTTTTTAAAAATAAAGGACTAATATTTAATACATTACATGATCTTAATGGAGGAGAAAAGTTTGTGATGCTACCAACATTACTAATGTTGAAGCCAAATAGCCAGGCTCTGTGCATGATGCAAGGATTTATCGAGAGTCTGTAGTATACAGTAAATATGATGAGGGTAAAGCCTGTGGTACTTTAGCTATGGGTGTGGTTCACATTTAGTGTTTTTTTTTCACATTGAGTTTTAAACCACTGCACCCCCTGCATGCTTACAGGACAATATGACAGCATCCTCCTTTCAGACAAGAGGGTATCCCTGCATGCTGTATGTGATGACACCATACCCTGAGCCTGGACCCCAGTCACGCTACAACCTGGCCCTCTGCAGAACAAGAGCAAGGGTTGAAATGACGTTTGGGATCCTCAAGGCCAGGTTTCAGTGCCTGCGGGGGCTCAGGGTCACCCCAGAGAGGGCATGTGACATTATAGTGGCATGTGTGGTATTGCACAACATTGCCACCATAAGAAGGGAGCAACATCCTGCCATACCCCAAATTAATGATGAGGAGGAGCCTCATGCGGGTTTACCCGAACACAGAAATGGTTGAATTGTCAAATCAGAAATGCAATCTGCAATCACTATTTTGCTGGTTGTTTATTTTTCCTTCCCTATCTGCCCTTTACAATATAAACTGACGACAACTTAAATTGTTTATGATTTATTTATTTCCTGAAAAAAAAAATGCCAACAAGTGAATTCTTGTCCTTATTCTTGGTAAAAACAGATACACTCACTGCAACTACTCCCACCTTTAATTTATATTCCAGCTACTCAATTTCCAGTCTGTTTTATTTGCAGTTTTATGTGTTCCTTATGAAGATCACACTTAGTTTTTTTTTTAGGCGAACCTTGTATAAATCTTTAACAGCCATCTTGAAAAGGACAAATACACCATGTTATGCTCAAATAAATAGCTTTGTGTTCTGAATAGTTTTGATATTTGTTGAGACAAGCATTCGTACTGTTCCAAGCTGAGCCTTGGAGCTGGATGGTTCCTCATCAGATTCCTGATCACCAGTCACATTCTGTTATAGGACAGTCACACATATTACCATGTTTAATCAAATGAAATACTGTGATCAACATATACTGTACCTCCATAGGCCTCCCAGGATCCTCCCATTCTGAGGCAGAAGAGATTGTTTCATCATGATCCTGCAACAGGAATTTAGATTTTTCGTTAAACACAGATTTATACACATCAACTAAGATAACTTGCAACTGCAGGAGGCTCATTTAGTTGCACCACACCAATCACTGGGGAGAAGGCATTAAACATGTTAAGAATATCAACACCATTCACAGTTATGAACAACGAACATGCCTTTAACATAATGAGGTGTGTCCTGGGGGGTTGATGGCTCAGATGAGCTCCCTCCAGTGATTCCATGAGTGATGGGCCCAATGTTCTGTGAAAGTGCCAGCTCCTCTGCCTGGGTAAAAGGTGGTGGTGGTGGGCCCCCCTCTTTCTTACCTCAGCCTTTTTCCTATTAACTACAAAACCATAATCAACTGTAGGGTGAACATAGCTTGATAAAATTAAGAACATTAAGTAGTTGTGTACAAATCATACCACTTTGGACTATGTTTTTATATTATTTCATCTTCACTTGCTGCCATGTGCGTTTAATCCCACTTGGATTACACCTAGGTTTAAAAAAAAAATGTTAACAATTAAAACATGTATATTAAACATTTATAACAATTAAAATATTTTCCATTTCCTTTCACCAAGTGTATTGTTGAGTTTAATTTTTATTTTAACGCACGCATTGACTGTCAGCAATTTTTGCTCAAGCTGACTCCCTTTGCTTTGCTGCTGCTGCTGAATTGCTTTTATGCCTGAATATAATTTCATACTCTGCATATGCAGACATTAATATTTCCTGCTCAATGGGGGTGAAATATGATGCCTTGTGCTTTCCATCACTCATTTCCATGGTCAATCCCTGTTTTAGCACTCCATTGAGAATGCCTGTTTATAGGTATCCGTAAACGCGCTTTAGTTGGGTTCAAACTACTCAGAGTTGAGTATCCTAACTGTGATCTGCTGCTGAGGAACTGTAAACTCTGAGTATGACGTAAGTGACGTAAACTCTGATCCTTCTCCTACGTAGCCATGATGTTGTGATTGCTGCAGAATGTGGTCTGGCATTATCTTGTTGAAAAATGCAGGATCTTCCCTGAAAGAGATGACATCTGGGAGCATATATTGTCCTAGAACCTGAACATAGTTCTCTGCATTAATGGTGCTTTCCAGACATGCAAGCTGCCCATGCCACAAGCACTCATGCAACCCCATACCATCAGTGATGCAGGCTTCTGAACAGAACGTTGATAGCAACTTGGGTTATCCTTGTCCTCTCTGGTCCGGATGACATGGCGTCCCAGTGTTCCATAAAGAACTTCAAATCGTGACTCATCTGACCACAGAACAGTCTTCCATTTTGCCACACTCCATTTTAAATGACCAGTGCAAATGTCTGAGTTTGTGGAGCTTGCTTAGAAATGGCTTCCTCTTTGCACTGTAGAGTTTCAGCTGGCAACAGTGGATGGCACGGTGGATTGTATTCACTGACAATGCTTTCTGGAAGTATTCCTGAGCCTATTCTGTTATTTCCTTGACAGTGGCAGTCCTGTTTGAGGTGCAGTGACGTTTAAGGGCCCGGAGATCACGAGCATCCAGTAGAGTTTTACAGCCTTGACCCTTACGCACAGTGATTGCTCCAGATTCTCTGAATCTTTTGATGATGTTATGCACGGTTGATGATGATAACTTAAAAGTCTTTGCTATTTTACGCTGGGTAACACCATTCTGGTATTGCTGCACTATCTTTCTGCACAACAATGGTGGAATTGGTGATCCTCTTACCATCTTGGCTTCAGAGAGACACTGACACTCTGAGAAGCTCTTTTTATACACAATCATGTTGTCAATTGACCTAATTAGTGTTAATTGGTCTTCCAGGTGTTCGTTATATGCTCAATTTCCTTTTTCCAGGCACTTATTGCTACTTTGTTGACACTGAAATTTTGAATCAACATATTTTTCCTTTAAAATGTTACATTTACTCAGATTAAACTTTTGATCTGTCATCTATGTTCTATTACGAATAAAATATTGATATTTGCCATCTCCACATCATTGCATTTAGTTTTTATTCACAATTTGTTTAGTGTCCCAACTTTTTTGGAATCTAGTTTGTATTTATTCATTTGAAAACACAGGGCAGTGGACTGTGTGTAATGATTGTGCATGTGCTGAGCAGATGAAGACATGGGTAATTGAGGTGGACATATGTGCAGGGGTTTTGTATTTAATAACAAAGAAAACAAAGTTGTGGATACAAACAGAAAGGACTTGGAAATAAAATACAAGCTAATAGACAGACCTGAAGTCAAGGGAAACTGATAAGCAAACAAGCCACATGGAAACAAACAGACAATCACAAAACAAAGGACTGACAAAGGGTCTTAAATACAATGACAACATTACAGACACCTGGAACTGGATAATGAATGGGCTGGGTAACAAATGAGACACAGCTGGGAATGGGCAGAGCAAGGGTGGAGACTAAACATAACTAAACATAACAGGTGCTCAGAACCTAGAGACTGGAAGACAGGAGTGTAACAGGATTGATACATGACACTGTGGTTCAAGTTTTTTCCATTGCCAGATCAATACATGATGAAGCATAATATTGATGACAGTATTTGTTCTGCAGCATTAATATTTACATTCTTCTTAATTTATTTGTAATTAAAAAACAAACAAACAAACAAATCTGTTCATTCATTGGGCCGATAATGCAATATCACTCCTAAGTGAAGACCTGAGTGAACATGTGTATAACTCTTAAATAGTTACATAAACAAACCCACATCATTTGGAGAAAGAATCCAGATGATTTTTTTATTCATGCGTGAAATGGTTAATGATCATATAAACTGAACTGGTTGTTTAATGTCACAAATCCAAAAAAAAAAAAAAAAAGAAGACAATTCAAGATTATTCAAACAGGATTACTGGTTGAGCACCTGTCCTGCCCTGCTCCCAGTACTCTTAAAAACAAACTTATTAACAAGCTTTATCTCTCTGAACCCATTAAACACATCTGTTGAATCTATTCATTGATATCACTTGCAGTTTGCTTCTTGATGATGGATTGTGAATCCAGCTGTTCAGAGGGAGTTTTCAAAATTGTTACTTTAAAGTTACCAGATGATTTTGCATTTCGAGCATAATCTCAGTGGTTGTAAATATATTATTGAAATGGAATTTAAATATTTGTAAAGAATACTTATTTACTTTAAGAACATTTAGGAGTGTGTACTTTTACTCAAGTAAAACATCCCAGCCAATGTGTTAATGTATGGCTTACATGACTGCAGTCTGGGGTTAGTGGGTTCCAGGTGGGCCATAATGGGTTTGTATTTATATGTAACTTTTCGAACTCTAGGCTAATTTTGAAATATTTTTTCATAGTTTAACACTTTTATTCACCAAAAAAATGGAAAAAGTATTTATAGGAGACACACATACCAGATATTGCTTTTTCAGGAGATCCTAATTTTTTTTACTTTAATTTAGTTTTAAAAATTAACAGAATTTAGATATTTGTATGAATTTGATCACATTTTGATCAAAAGATAATCTGTTTTTTGTTTTTGAGCTGAAAATGCAAGACTTGTGATTAATTATCTGCAATGATTATAGTGACAATATTTACAAAATGTTCTTCAAAATACTTGACAGTAGTACAAATAAACAATCTGAATGTCCTCTATAATTATTCATATTGTTTTTTCACCTTGCAACCTTTGCAACTATATCACTGAAAGCTTGTCTGCTGACTGAATGGCATTGCTTAGCAACAATGGCTGGACTAATTTTATTTTAATTCAGTTTTGTGTCATCTTGGTCCCAAAAGCTTTGAGTCTAATGACTAAAGCCATTATCTCAGAGCAGAATAATCTCTCTCATTAGTGTGTAACTGTGTATGAAGGGTTATTGGTGGCCTACGAAAGAGGAGGGAGTGTTGTCACTCCCTACATCTTGATTGTGATATCGAGATAAGCTACAGGCTATGTGGATATGGTGTTGCCATGGAAACCAGGTCAGTATGAACTCCAGGAACATGTTTTCTTATAAAATCCAGAAGAACACAGGCCACAGTGAAGAAGCTGATTGACAGTCAGACCTTATTTTTTTTGCAGTCTTTGTTCATCATTCATGAATGGATGATTGATTCCTTTCCACATTCCCTTAGAGAGCAAGGATGGGTTGACCACTGCAGAAACTTAATTTTATGGTCAGTGAAGCAGACTATAAAGGAATAAGACGAATCGATATCCTGCTAGATGATTCCCCAAAAGCCTAGCTGTATACTCCTGTTAATCTTGAAACTTTTACTCTAAAATGTCCTCTTATTTTAATAATCATATTACGATATCACCTCCATTACAGTGTGGGGACAAGAGCTATATAGATGTTTTTGTTCTGCTACATGTTCAGGCCATTATTCTTTTGCTTTTTTGATCCTTATCTACACCCATGTCCTGCATTGTCATTAATGTCCCCACCTGGAAAGGATTCACAGCACTTCACTTTTTGGACATCATTTGGAATATAACCTGAGCTGCATAAGGCATGAGCAGGGAAATCAAGCAGGGTGAACCCAGCTGACGCCACCAGATTTGAGTTCACTATTGTGTGTGTATGGGTTAAATGTGGAGGACCACTTTGCCTGTGTGCAAAACACAGTGAGTCTATGAGCACCTTAACCTAAACCTTTACAAATCTTTATGAGTTTGATGCTACAAGCTTGGCAAGCTTTTGGGAGGTTCCTCTCATTTGTCTTTGCAGAACCACTTTAGCTCCATCTGATTTAGATATCTCCAGAGATGTTCAATAGGGTTCACATCTGGGCTCTGGCTGTGCCTTTTAAGGACATTCACAGAGATGTCCTGAAGCCACTCCTTTGTTATCTTGGCAGTGTTTACTGTTGTTATCCTGTTGGAAGATAAACCTTCATCGCAGTCTGAGGTCCAGAGCACTCTGGAGCAAGTTATCATTAAGGATGTTTCTGTTCATTGCAGCAGTCATCTTTCCCTCAACTCTGAGAAGTAAAAACATCCCCACAACACGATGCTGCCACCACCATGCTTTACTATACGAATGGCTAGGTGATGAGCAGTGCCTGGTTTCCTCCAGACAAGATGCTTGACATTGAGTCCAAAATGTACACTATTTTGTTTTGCCATGGTCTGAGAGTCCTTTAGTAGCTTTTGCAGATGGGCTGTCATGTACCTTTGAAGAGCCCTGGTGGTTTCCAACTTCTTCCATTTACAGATGGTGACCTTCAATGCAGCAAAATCTTTTTCTGTACCTTTCTCCAGATCTCTATCTTGATAGAATTCTGTCTCAGATGTCTACAGACAATTCCTCAGACTTCATGACTTGGTTTGTGCTCTGATATACACTGTCTACTATGGGACCTTATATAAACAGGTGTGTGCCTATTTGTGTTTTATTTTTTTAATACATTTGCAGATGAAACTGCATGGGGAATTGTGTGAAGAATGTTGAGGGAAAATTTATTTTCATGCATTTAGGAGTAAGGCTGTTCCATAAGATTAATTAAGACAATTAACCTTTTGTATGCAAGCTCCTGTTCAAACTCAAAATCTTTTGGCTTTAAAAAATCTAGTAAAATATATTTCACCACTTCGTTAATCAGCTTTTATTCATCCATCCACAAGGGAATTTCTGATGAGTAAGATGGGATTTCAGTAAGCTGACAATTCAATGAATCTATATCTGTAAGCCCATATATGGATTGATTGTCCTGGGTGAACCAGGTGGATGGTTGGTTCCGGTGGTAAGTACACTGTGCGTGATTGGCTGCCACTTCTAGTCGGTGTGAGTTGGTTAAGTGCTAAGTGTGATTGTGAAAAGGGCTGATTCTAATGCTTCCTTGGGTGTCTTCAATTATTCGTTCATACTCCAGTTATTGGAATATATTGCAATTCCTCCATTTCATGTAAATGTGAATTCACATGTAAATGTCAATTTAATTTAATTGCAGAAACTGTCATGGGGCGCAACCTGGGTGGAAATTAATTAAGAAGCACACCTGCATTGAGACCAGGATAAATTAATTAATATAATTAATTTTTGGACTCAAATGCAACAAAGCAGACCTACTCCAAGTGGAATTGAACCCAGGCCACCCAGGTGTAGGGTGGCACTTATACCACTGTTCTAACTAAAATGGAAGGGGTATATGGAGGTCGATTTTATGAAGGGAGGTGCTTGGTGACACATGAGGGGAACTGAGTGAGGAAAGGGTTAAACAACAGATCACTGGAGGAAGACTGTAATAATGAGGTTTATTTATAAAATAAACAGACAAAAGAACACACTCACAGGACCTGGCATTTCAACCCCACAAGCTCACACTGTGCACTGCAGGTGAGCGCCTCAGCACGGTGAGATATGGTGTCACCTGGGAGACTGGATGCACAGACAAGGGGAAGAGCTGCGAGCAGGATTGGTGAATTTAAAACCTACAACTCAAAATCACCCTTGTTTAGAGGTTGTTTTGAAAACAACTCATTTCAAGTGAGAGGAAGGAAAACAAAAGTTCTTTCTTTTTTTCTCTTTTCTTTCTTTTGTTTTTCTTTCTCTTTTCTATCATTTTGTCTTTGAGTCTGTGCTCTGGAGGTACAGATAGGGACAGACTCTCCTACTTTGTGAGGAGGGAAGGAAGTACAGCTCTGCCCCTTTTACTTGAGGAGGCAGAGGGAAAAAGAGAGGATTCTTAAAGGAAATAAACACTTCTCACTTGCGAAAAGGGACAGAATATACTGGCAGAAATACCAGCATTTTACCAGCGGCATCTCGGACAGAGTTTGGCCAAGAAACCACAATGAATAAGAAGCAGGAGCTGCTTAAATAAACAAACCACACCTCTGCCGAGCACCCCCTGGCAGCTCCTTACAAAAACATTATATTAATATTGGTTAATACAAGGTTAATATTTGAGTCTTTGGCATTAACCTTATTATTGGACTAGATCTTGAAATGTTTGGGCCCTCTCAGATCCAACCCACTGAATGACTAATGGGACCAACTGGTGCTGGTGGGGAGAAGGGGGGAAAGGCAAGCATCTGTAAAACAGCAAAGGAGTGTGTCAGTGAAAGTTTTGGGTTTTGGGTTTTGAACCTGTTTGTATCCCATCTGTGAGCATCTGATTCTGTAAACTTACACTTCATGACAATAATGGCCTGAATTGCTTCATGTTCCTAGTTTTGAGGGGATGTTATTATTATTATTATTATTATTATTATTATTATTATTATTATTATTATTATTATTATTGACACAAAACTATTTTATTTACAGTTTATGCATTGATGTGTATATATGATATAGATGGTGGAAGCTGAAGGAGGAGGATGGTTGCAGGCAGTTCAGGGAAAAGTTACAACAGGCCCTTGGGGGCAATGAGGATCTACATAAGGACTGGGAAAATACAGCTACGGTGGTGAGAGAAACTGGCACCAATGTGTTGAGTGTTTCATCTGGTCAGAGGAAAGAAGACAAAGAAAGTTGTTGGTGGAATGAGGAAGTCCAGGAGAGTATTCAGAAGAAGAAGGCAGCTAAGAAAAAGTGGGATAACCAGAGAGATGAAGGAAGTAAGCAGGAGTACTGTGATGCTAGTCACATAGCAAAATGAATGGTGGCAAAGGTAAAGGCTCAGGCCTATTATGAGTTGTATGAGAGGCTGGACAGTAAAGAAGGAGTAAAGGACTTGTATCATTTAGCTGAACAGAGAGATGGAAAGGATGTTCAGCAGGTTAGGCTGATAAAGGATAGAGCAGGAAATGTGCTAGTGAGTGCACAGAGAGTGTTGAGTAGATGGAAGGACTACTTTGAAAATGAGAGAGAAAGGAGGACAACGGGGGAGAGATAGTGGATCAGGAAGTGCAGAGAATTAATAAGGTGGAAGTGAGGGCAGTTGTAAAAAGGATGAAGAATGGAAAGGCTGTTGGTCCTGATGATGTACCTGTGGAGGTATGGAGATATTTAGGAGAGAAGGCAGTGGACTTTTTGACCAGGTTGTTTAACAAAATCCTGGAGAGGGATAGAATGCCTGATGAGTGGAGAAGCAGTGTACTGGTCCCCATTTTTAAGAACAAGGGTGATGTGCAGAGCTGCAGTAACTGCAGAGATATAAAGCTGATGAGCCACACTATGAAGGTATGGGAAAGAGTTGTTGAAGCAAGTATAAAGTGAGAGGTTCAGATCAGTGAGCAGCAGTTTGGTTTCATGTCCAGAAAGAGTACCACTGATGCAATTTTTGCATTGAGAATGTTGGTAGAGAAGTACTGAAAAGGTCTGTACATTGTGTCTTTGTGGATCTAGAGAACGCATATGATAGGGTACCAAGAAAAGAACTGTGGTACTGTATGAGGAAGTCAGGTGTGGCTGAAAGTTATGTGAGGGTGGTGCAGGATATGTATGAGGATAGTGAGACAGTGGTGCATTTGGAGTGATAAATGGTTTCATGGTGAATGTAGGGTTACACCAGGGATCAGCTTTGAGCCCCTTCTTGTTTCCAAAGGTGATGGACAGGATGGCAGATGAGGTCAGGTAGGAGGCTCCATGGACCATGATGTTTGCAGCTGATATTGTAATCTGTGGTGAGAGTAGAAAGCAGATGGAAGAGAACCTTTAGAGATTGAGGTTTGCACTGGAGAGGAATGAAGGTCAGTAGAGACAAGACGGAATACATGTGTGTGAATGAGAGGATGGCAGGTGGAAAGGGGAAGATGCAAGGAGTAGAGGTTGTAAAGGTGGATGACTTCAAATATATTGGGTCAACCATCCAGAGCAATGGACAGAGCAGAAAAGAGGTGAAAAAGAGGGTGCAGGCAGGATGGAGTGGGTGGAGACGGGTGTCAGGGCTGATGTGTGATAGAAGGAAAGCAGCAAGAATGAAAGGGAAGGTTTACAAGACAGTAGTGAGACCTGCTATGATGTTTGGTTTGGAGACTGTGGCCCTGTCTAAAGGACAGGAGGCTGAGCTGGAGGTGGCAGAGATGAAGATGCTGAGACTTTCGTTGGGAGTGACAAGGATGGACAAGATTAGAAATGAGCAGATCAGAATGACGATAAAGCCAGACAGGCAGGTTGAGATGGTTTGGACATGTGTTGAGGTGGAATAGTGGATATATCGGACAAAGAATTTTGGAGATGGAGCTGCTGGGCAGAAGGAGAAGAGGAATACCTCAGAGAAGGTTTATGGATGTAGTGAAGGTGGACATGGAGATGGATGGTGTAACAGTAGAGGAGGCAGGGGATAAGGCAAGATGGAGGCAGATGATCCACTGTGGCCACCACTAAAGGGAGCAGCCAAAAGAAGAAGATAAATAATTTATTCAGTGCTGCTGATAGTTCCAAATTATCTTCCAAAACTTATAAAGGCTTCTTAACTTCTTGTCAGTGATCATGATTTACTTTGGTTGTATCTTGTCTGAGCTGAGCCAAGTATTGTCAGGACATTCAGTGAACATAAAAATCAACAAAATAACACCTGTATTTCTATTACTTCTCTGAAATCGTTAGACTCTGTGGTTGTCTGCAGATTTTAGTGTTTCACTTGGGTCAGTTTATCAGCTATCATGAGGTAAATTGGCAGAAGAGAGGAAACTAATGGACCTTGACAACCCTGCAGAAGAGTATCATTACACAACAGATTGCCCTGTTAGAATCAGTCCACTGGAGCAGCAGCATGTGCTGACCAAATGATTTAGTCAGCCTGAATGCAAACTGTTGGAAAATGGGCACAAACTGAACTTCAACACATTATCTAATAAGTACTTCAGGTGCAGATACTTTAATCTATGCAGTCACCAAAAGAAGTGAGTGAGAGAAGCCCTGGCACCCACCCTTTATTTAATTGCACACATTTTATTTGAATGTATGCTGTTATTTTTTTACCTGCATCTTCTAAATCAGAGCTTGAAAAGAACAGCAGCGAAGAATCTTTAGTCCAGTGGAGAACTGTATAGAAACTTTTAGAGGAGACAGACATGTAAATGAACAGTGATGAACACTTTAAACCTGATGGCAGTCTGTGAGAATAATAGCATTGTAATCATCTCTACTGTACTTGAACAAGATTATTTTATTTAATATATGCAGAGCACACATCTATTGGGACTCATGCTCATTCACAGTTTCTTCCAAAATCAAGGATATTAACTCTAACAACCCGAGATCCTCACTTTCTGGGCAATTACATGCTGCTTTCTGGGCTTCTTAATTCAGGACTAGTGTTACCTACAGATGTAAACTTCTATAGGCTCTCCTCATCATCTCTGGGTATTTCAATCATGCTTCCCTGTCCTCCACATTTCCTAATGTCAAGCAGTATATGACTTGCAACACAAGAGACAATAAAACACTGGACCTGTTTGATGCAAACTCCAAGGAAGAATATAACACAATCTGGTACATCTCCAGCCTATCTATAAACCCATTGTTCACAGGTGTCCTGTCAACACAATACAGGTTGGTCTGATGGGGCCTGTGCTCCTCTTTTCCTAACCAGAGAGCAGGTAACTGAAAAACATGAAGGTGAGGAAGGCAACGGGTCCACACAACATCAGTCCTGGGATCCTAAGGTGCTGCGCAAGCCAACTGTGTGAGATAGCAAAGGACATTTTCAATCTAAGCCTGAAAGAAGACAGAGTGCCAGTACTGTGTGTAGCACCTGTTCCAAAAATTGCATGCCCCCGTGATCTGAATGGATACGACCAGTGGCACTGATGAAAGCTCTGGAAAGACTTGTGCTTCCCCAACTTCATCCACTGATGGGTCCTCTGCAATGTGCAAGTTCTGTCCTGGGCTGTGCACTGGACCCAGTGGGAGAGGTAGTGGAGAGGAGGATGTTTTACAAGCTTGCATCCATAATGGACAACACCTCTCACTCAATAGAGGAGACAGTGACAGGTTCCTCCACCTGCGATGTGGAAAGTAGAGATACTTTTTTCTCCACTGTGGACCCACACTCTATCATAACACACTCTGTCATAAAAAAATTCCATGAACACTCTTATCCCATATCCTACCTCTAATTGATGCGCAATATGGTTGCTGACAGAATGGTACAAATGAAATACAAGTTCTGTGCAATATCTCTAATTAATACAGTGTAATATCTACAATTTCTGTGCAATATCCAGTCAGTACCTACTGGCAAATGTGCAATTGCCACACAATTAAATGTTTAAACTGTAAATTTGTATAGTTCCTTAATTTATATTTTGTATATTCTTCTGCTAATCGAAGTTTATTTACTTTTTTATATAGCATATTTTCTATTTTGTATTTGTATAGGCTAATGCCCATCTTATTATATTATGCTTATTATATATTCTGTTGTAATCTTATTTTATCTTATCTTACATACACATACCATAACAAACAACAGACTTACACTATCTAAGCATGGTGGTCTCATTATTGAGATTAATTGTCATTAACTCTCTAATTTCCAACTGAATTTAATCCCAGTTTAAGCCCCACATATACTCAACCTACATGCAGACTGCAACTGAAAAGAAAGGGGGCAATACAGAAATGGGTTATAAAAGAAAATTAGAAGGGAGTAGATTTACTCTTTTTTACTCTGTTTCTTAAGAATAAAAGTACAAAATAATACTGATACATAAATAACAATAGTAATAATATACATTCAAGTTGTTTTCTTATTTTATGACCACTGTCAATTATAAGAACATATTATTATAAATATCATTGTTTTAGTCCTTGGCTTCTATAACATTAATTTTATTTAATAAAGTATTTGAGGAGACCCAAACTGAAGCTTTTGGAATGGCTCTTAGCTCCCCTTCCATCATTAATATCTTGGAAAATTATGGGACTAGACCATACAAAAGCTGTGAAACAAAACAGAACTAGAGATCATGGATAGGACAAAATTCCAACCAAAGTGTTGAAACCTGGGGAGGTTGAATAAAGTAAAGTAATTTTACTACAGGACATCTGTGGAATTTATGTAAGTGTCTGGTGTTTATACTCAGCCTTTTGGTCTGGAAGGCAGTGTTGTTACCTTGGCAACATGTGTGCATTAATTGTAGGGGCAGAGCTTCTAAAGGAGCACTGATGGAAGGGGTGTGGTTGTGTTGAATTCAAGTATCAACAGTCATTATGTCATACTCATTTCCTTTAAGGTGGGAATAACTAATGACCATACAGTACTCATTGGCAGACTCTGTAATTCACACAAATGTCTGAACATATGCCATAGACATCTGTGATTGAAGCTGTTTTGAAGCTGAGTGAAGAAATGCTTAAGATTTAAAAGACACTGGACATATTTAATTCATACGCTGCAATTGTTAGTACTGCAAGCAGATTGAGGAAAAGCCTCATTACCCGCAAGGCAAGCACTGCTCCTGCTTGTGCCAACTGTTGTCACAAACGGAATCTGGTTTGTATTCTGATTATCGTTTTATACTCCAATCATGTTAATAGTTTATCAGTTCATACCTGGGGCTGGAGCTTACCTGAAAGTGCAAAGCAGGTCTCCAGTCCATTGCAAGATAACACACATACTCACATCTATGGGCAATTAAACATAGCCAATTCACCAACCATGTGAGTTTTGGAACAAGAGGAAACCTGTACGTACACAAAGAACATACAGTGATTGGAGCAGGATTTGAACCCACAACACCAAACCACTAGACCTTTGCAACACACACTTCCGCACCATTATAGCATCATTGTGCCAAACATAATCATGAACTTCTACCACATTAAAGAACTAATAGATTTCAATTATGTAATTTCAGAACATCTAAGAATGGAGATGAAATATACAAATCAGACATGCAACTAAGTGGACCAAATATTCAAATGTTCAAATCAGATTATATTATAGTCTGCACTGAACAGGAGTCCTGGAGAGTTTGTCATGAAAATAAAAATAAGATAATTTGGCCAAATGAAAAATGTGCCAATATTAGTACAGAGATAAAGAAATTTGATATAGAAAGTTTTTTTGTCTCATTTGTTTGTTTCTCTTTATAAAATTGAGTGAAAATCTGATTGGCTTGATTTTTTAGCTCAAATTTATGCAGAAATATAGAAAATTTCCAAACTTTGAAGCACCAATATATGGATTGATTATTAACCCATAATACATGCTCCCTGCAATAGCTACTTATATCATCTTAAATACTGATTCACTTTATAGAGTAAAGTGAATGATTGCATGATATTCTATTAAATTACTAGGAAAGCAGTTGAGAAAAAAACACTTGGGCAGCAGTTGTCATGGTACCGGTATAGAGATACAGTTTTGCACATTGGGGGTATCTGAATCATATATTTTTTTTGAAGCTGTGACTAAAACTGCAGTTTGTGAAATTAGTAGACCTGTCCTTGAACTAAACATTGAGGTATTGAAGTGAAGGGCAATCAGTTTCATTCAGTAAGCAGAAAGGGTAGTTCTTCAGAGACATACAGACCCATCTGAAGCTACAGAACAGATTTTCTCTTCTACTTTATGGCAATTATTGATCATTTATTAGCCAATACATGTTCGTATATTTATATAATTGTATTTCATTATGTATATCATATAAAATTGTGTATATAAATGAATTCAACTACTATTGTGATGTTTATATATATTTATGTTTTATAGTTATTTGTACAACAGTTAATTCTGGCCATGTAAGGTGATTGGTGTTCAAACTGTGTTGTTACTTAACGAAAACAGTCCAAAAATAGTTTTGCCTGTTTATCTGATGGGAAAATGCTGGACAAAACAGTTCTGATGCAAAATGATTTCTAAAGAATCACACAAAATGAAATCAGGTGTGTTAAAGAGTCCATTTTTTACTGCTTTACCTCTCCTGTTCTCTCCTGTTCCCAGGAGCAGTTCATAATCAGGCCTGTGTGTGTGTGTGTGTGTGTGTGTGTGTGTGTGTGTGTGTGTGTGTGTGTGTGTGTGTGTGTGTGTGTGTGTGTGTGTGTGTGTGCGCGCACTCCATGCTACATCCATCCTTCCCTGGTCAACACCAGACAAAGTCATGAATGTTAAACTAATGACTGAAAAAGAAGTAGTAATAATAAACATAGCTGCATAATCTCCACAAAACCACAAAATGTTCTTTCTTCTCCTCTGTTCTCCTCTATCATCCAATCCTCTTTGTTGGTTAACATTTTTCTTTCGATTTCTGGTCATCTCTGAATTCCTGGTCATTTCTGAAATTTAACACTGCATCAGTAACACACCCCCAACACATCATTTTCATTTGTGTACTGTTTGTAATGAAAGCATTTTGGGGGCCAGTGTAAATTTGTGAAAGTAGCCCAAAAAACACATTTCTGTGACCTTTGAATTTTCACCTGCAAAACCCATTTGGCAGTAAAACTGCAAACTTGGCAAGCCCGCAGGAAAGTCTTCCAGTTCTGGTGCTGCTAACAACCAAACTACCTCAGAAAGGCACAGCCAATCACTGCTTGTATGTGTTACGGGGAGGTAGGACTAGTACAGAATGGGATTCAACACCTTCTATACCTCTAGGTTAATGAGATGTTGACTGATCTGTTATGTTTTTTATTTTTTCATATTATTGGCGGGGACAATTCAATAATTGCTGGATATTGGTGGGGACATGTCACTTCCATTCATGCTAATTCTATGCCCACCCCAGCTTAAGTTACTACTCTGACCCAATATGGACAGGGCCATAAGAACACAAATCAATAATACCTGGTCTGTGTTGGTCCTGTGGGGTCCTGATGGTTAAAAATCTGGATGAAAGGAGATTAACAAAGTATGCAGAGAAACAGATGAACTACAGTCTGTAATTATATAACTACAAAGTGCTCCTGTATGGGACCACTTTAACAAAGGGACAGGATTACAAATGAGACACCGATAGGAAGGGGCAGAGCAAGGGAGGAGACAGGACCAAAAACAAACACAATGGAAAACAGGAGATAAATAGGACTAGAACATGGCTATCTATGAACATCCTCATCTTTTACAATTGATTCCTGAAAGCCTTCATCCTCCTCCAAACTTCTGTTATGCTTGATGTCCTGTTCTGCACCCCTGTAAGTCCCTTTCTGTCATTGTTCTATTTTGTAAAAAGCACATGGCTCTGTTTCCTTTTTGGTCTCATCTACGCCCTTGCTCCACCCTGTCTGGTTTGTAGCCCTGTCCTTGTCTAATCAGCCCCAGGTTTTTCCAGTCTTTGTGTGTATATAGGTCCTTTGTTTCAGTCTGTCCTTGTCAGTTTTTGTGTGTGTTAATGTCAGTGTGCTGAATCCTGGTCTTGCATTTGCGTTTGTTTCTGTAAGGAGCCGCCCGTAATGCAGTCGCGAATCTCAGAATAAACTTTTAAATAAAGAATAAAGGCATAAAATTTTGGTTTCAATGATTGATAAATGTACTTCTTGTTTGCTAAATAGAATTTATATTTGAATATACTTATGTCTGCTTTTAATGACATTATAACTGGTTGTTGTCAAACAAAATAATCAAATAAGGAAATAATTGTTCTGGATCTGTGTTTGTTGACTACACAACATTTTGAATTGAGATTTTCAATGACAGGAAAATACACCTATTCACAACTGGAGAGCAAGCATAAGTATATACAAGTATACATTCTATTTAGCAAACAAGAAGTACATTTATGAATCATTGAAACCAAAATTCATGTCTTTATTCTTTATTCAAAAGTTTAAGTTTGATATATTGTATCTCAGAATAAACCTTTAAAATCCTGAATAAAGGAATTTTGGTTTCAAGGATTGATAAATGTACTTCTTGAATTGTTACACACACACACACACACACACACACACACACACACACACACACACACACACTTACAGTATAGGCCAAAAGCCATTTCAGGTGACTACCTGGTGAAGCTCATAGACAGAATGCCAAGAGTGTGCAAAGCAGTTATCAGTGCAAAGGGTGGCTATTGTGAAGAAATTAGAATATAAAACATGTTTTCAGTTAATTCACCTTTTTTGTTAAGTACAAAACCCCACATGTTCATTCATAGTTTTGATGCCTTCAATGTTTAACTTAATGAATCCTTTGTATAATTCAACAATCAATGAATCCTTTCTGTGGCCAGTTGCGAATAGGTATAACAGCTAGCCAGCCAATACAATATTTTCTTTCTTTTTATTTTTGTGCATATTTTCCTTTCAATGAGGTGAGCAGTAGTGAATTGTTTAGCAATTGTGACTTGCTGAGATGAAGAATTGGGCATGGTTGAGGTGAGGAAAAAGACTATGTAACATTTCAAATGAAACCTTTTTTATTTATATTTATCTTTGACAAGCAGTTATAATACATTAAAAGCAAGCATACGGTAAATATAAATACAAATATAAATGCTATTTAGCCAATTCTATTTAGGCTGTTTAAATAAATTCTATTTAGTCCATTTAAAAGAAATTTAAATGTAAAACACTACAAAAACAATGCATAATTCAATAATGTTGAATCATACTTTAATTTAAAAAAATAAATGAATTATTTGAAATTTAAACATTATTTTTATTAAACTCCTGGTGTGGGAACAACTGATAGCAAAACACACAGACACACAAAATGTATTATTATTATTATTATTATTATTATTGTTGTTGTTGTTGTTGTTGTTGTTGGTGTGTTGAGTACGGCCCAAGGTCATTGCTCAAACTCACATGCCAGCCAAAAGGACAGCGCATTCAATTCCAAATCACAGTCTAAACCATGTTGTACACAGAATCCCCTGCGCTTCACCGGTGTACGTTGACATTAGTATAGAGGACAGTATCTCTGCCTGTCACGCGGAAGACGGTGGTTCGGTTCGCCGACGGGGGGAGTGCTACCATTTAACAAGCCCTGTATTCTCACATAAAAATCACACTGTGCGAGCTTTTGGCAAATGTGACTGCTGCATGAGTACAGTGCACCGAAGGTCACCCATTGGTCAGGAACGTTACGGTGGTCAAGCACTTGCCTCCTAGATTCGATGGTCCCTGGTTCGATCCCGGGTTTCGGCAAGGTTGCTGCTTTCAAAGTTTTCTACCACAGCCAGTCTTTGTAGGCAAAAGCATCAGCTCTCTTCAGTTCCCGGAAAATCTCTAGGGCAGCACACGTTACAGGTTTATCAGCTGAATGCTTAGTGTCCTGTGCTTTGAAAGCAGAAATTTGATTTCAAGGCGTGGTACAAGTGACAAGCTTTTTCAGCCATTATTA